>CM044104.1:4670423-5245141 GCA_024174645.1 Lemna minuta | reverse complement strand
CGGGTGTGACGTCGACGATCTGTATTCCATCAAAACTAGAGGGTGAAGGCGGGGATACATTCCTTCAATACCTGCACTGACTCAAAAATGAGGAAAAGAAGAAAAGTGTTTTCTCGGTTATTACCATCTCTTTACGTCCAATACTGCGTAGAACCCAGCAAAGAAGGATGAGAAGTTTCTTCGCAAATAAAGAAAACTGCAGAACGGCGAGTTGTCCTTCACGATAGGATCTAGGGGAAACCTTTTCTGGGTAAAAATAGGACAAGAATCGAGAGGAGAAGAGGAGAAGAGGAAAAGAAGTGAAGAAGGGGAAGAGAACTTCTTGAGCAAGAATCTTGCCTTGAAACAGATCTTGATTAAATTCCCCAATTTGTTCAGGCTTAGTGACGAAGCGTTTTCGTGCGTTGTTAAAACACAAAAACGTAAGTCAAACAAAATTTATAAAACCGAACTCACAAAGATAAGATATAAAATCAAGTAATGTGTAAGTATCGGGTCGATCCACAGAGAGCAGGGTTGACTTTAATTGCAAAGTTCACTTGGTCAAACTTAGGTTTAAAAGGGGTTTTTAAAGAAGTGGAAATAAGATATAGTGAGTAGAAATGATATAAATAGACTAAATAAGAAGTTTTAAGAATTCAATTCTCGGATTTGACAGAGAAAAGTCAAAAGTCAAAGTCAAAGCATTGACTTTGACCAACAGTAGGTGTTCTATAAAATCAGAGAATCAAAAAGTGTCAGAAGATTACCAAAATTATATATCTAGAAACTAGAGAGAAAATGGAATTTATTGATATATAATTCGTGATTTTTGGATAAGAATTGGATTTACTATGAATTATTGAAAATCAAATATCAGAAAAATCCCCGAAAATGAACACCTCAGAGGAAATCTTCAAATTGACCGGTCAAATGAAATTCAAATCTTGCAATTGATATGTCAATGGAAAGCTAAGAACCAGAGTAATCTAAGGAGACCAAAATAATCAAATTCTGATTTGTAAATTGAAAGTAATTCACCCCGAAATTCAACGTTTGACTTCTGATGAAAGATGAACAGTGCTCAGTCAAACATCAAATTGAAGGGTCAAATAAATTTGGAATTCAATGAATTTGCTATCCACGGAAAGCTGATGAAAAGAGGAATCTAATGAAACCAAAATCAAGTGATTTGGAATTATAATCTTATAGATATTCTATTTTCAAAATCAGTGGTTTTTCAGACTAAATTTTGGGAAAAATGAAGAACACTAAGAACTAATTTGCGAAATTAAAGATCTAAACCTAATAAAAACTCAAATTACCTCTTGATAATCGATCAAATCTCACTACTAACCTGATTGCCACAAGAATGAGGCTTCAATTCTTGTGGATTGAAGCGAATTTGCTCGGATTCTTCCTCGTGGACGTTTGGAATTCAAGGGGAAAATTCGATGAAATCAAGAGATTAAATCGTGATTATCATGTTTCAATGGCTGCTTCTCTACACTCTTGGAACTAGAGGATCACGAGAACTTAAGACCTTCCTCAAAATTCACTTAATTTCTTCACGAATCGATCAAAAGTTAAGTTTACAAAGGGAGAGAACATCTATTTATAGAGATGTTTGTGCGAAATTGGTGGATCGTGGCCCACGACGCGGATTTCACTCTGTGTGATTTCAGCCGTCGGATCGCACGAAATTGGTGGCTCGTGATGCGGATTTCACTCCGTGTAATTTCAGCCGTCAGATCGCGCGTAATCGGTGGGATCGTTGCCCATGACGCGGATTCCACTCCGTGTGATTTCAGCCGTGCAATTGCGCGATTTAATCCCGACCGTCCGATTGCACGATTTAATCCCAACCGTCCGATATCACTGTTTCGTGCCACGTAGGCATCCATGTGGGCTTGCGTGGCCCCGCCATGTGTCCGCATCGTGCCACGTCACCTCCGTGGGTCCCGCACGATTAACTAAATCCTGAAAAATCAAAATAAAATCAAGAAAATACTATAAAATTAAGAAATTCATAAATTCATTTGTATAACTCCTTTTTAACTCAAATTTTCTCCATTGGATCACAAATTCCTTCCTTTTTAATATCATGTCATATAAAAATATACTTTTCAAAGAATAAATTAAGATGAATTAAAAAAATCACTTACTCATTTCTTAAGCAATCTTCTTAATCACATTTTCATCTTGAAATTATCTTTCAAAAACATGCACTAAAGTCAAAAGTAATTTAAGAAAAATAGATCAACTTCTATTAATTTTTAACTTTGCAAAAAGATTAATCATCAATCAAGCATAAAAATTATCTCTAATTTATTCATAAATATCGACTTTAGTGAAATGACATACCAATGGAGAAAATTCCTAAAAAGTATGATAACATGCATCATATTCACATAAAATAAGCATGAATATGAGTTAATTAGGATAAGAAATTAAGTTATAAATGCATCTTATCACTTAGCTCTTTGAATTTATAGGGCTCGAGGGCCTAGATACATCCATATGTATTTAGTGATTTACATATATAGTAATGTGTACCTAATTACTATCTTGAAGCCTGTCTATATTTAACTCTAAGCTATGTTTAATCCTAATTACTATCTGATATTAAGTAGAGGCTCATTATTAAATATTGCCCCGTATTGGTTGTATACTTATATGATACGTATAGCTCGGTGATGCTGGCGCTCTGTGAATGGTCAGGCCTGGCTGACTTGTGCATGATTGACTGAGTTGAAAAACTCAATCCGCTTTTGTTCGCTTACAGAACGGAGAGGATTTCAAGAGCTGCTGCATCGGCAGAATATGGCAAAGGTGAAAATGGAAACTTTTCTTTTCCCACGTCATCTTTTGGCCGAGACAGACTAATGAACCAAATCCCCGAGGAAAAAAAGATTTTGAGAGAGGCGAAACAGGAAAATTGGTCATGGATTCATGGCACCTGGAAAGTCCTCGAAGGTGAAGACGGATGGACCTGAAAAGCCGGAAATGGTTGAGTGCTCCTGCCTCCCTCACTTCCAACTCTGCTAAAGAAATGAAAGGAAGTTCTTTCTGTACTAGAAAATGGGGCCCATCGCTTTATTTGCATGGCCGTTAGATATAATCATGAGTCACAACGGCAAGATTATTTTCACAACGGCTACTTCAAAATGTCTCAATACATTTTTGAAACATGTTTACTCAAAATTTCATTTCTGAGCTTCCCCCTGTTTCTTTTCCCCGTCCTCGTGCTCTCTCTCTCTCTCTCTCTCTCTCTCTCTCTCTCTCTCTCTCTCTCTCCTCTCTCTCTCTCTCTCTCTCTCTCTCTCTCTCCTCTTCCTCAGAATCAGGGTTTTTCTAGTTGCGCAGGAGATGAGGTGAGCTTACAATCTTGTTTTTGCTTTTGGGAGGTTGTTGTGGGCTTTATGTGCATTTGAGTTCCAAAATCTTCCTATGCATTCAAGAAAGAGAGCAAGATGGGAAAATCAAACTTCTATTATAAGAAAGGAAAAAAGGCAATCACATACATCACTGAGGTTCACCGCGCTTTCTTATAGACGCAGGTCGAATACCTTGAGCCAGACGGTCGTTACTTGCAGCTGGTCTAAGCTGGAAGATCTCCGCCTTTATCTACGATGAGAGAGTAAAAACTGAAAGTGATCTTTGACAGGCATTTCATTGAACGCTAGGTGGTGGAGATTGTTAGAGCGATAGTATTTGATGTAAATATTTTTTTTCTTGAATTGCCATTGGTACAATTAAGAATCACTAAGTTTATGTTTCTCTTTATCTTGTTATTAAGTTGAACCATTACTATCTTATCCTTTTCATGATTATTTTGGACTAACCCACTAATGCTCTTATTTGAGGTTCATGGGTGTATTTGATTTCAGGGAAATAGAAATAATCTCCTCACTCATATCCTTTATGCATACACTCATAATCATCATATCATACAATCAGTGATATGCTCATCTCTATTTTACTCATATGCCTATTTCCATTTGTTGTTCATGGCTGTGTTTGCTATCATACAATCAGTTATATAAATTATGTAGATAACTATGAATATAAATATAAATGTTGTAAATTTTTGATTTATATGCTTAGTTCCATTTTACATTGTCCTTGTTACCATTGAGGGTATTATCATAATTATCTCTTCCTCCTTCTAAAATGACTTACTATAAAAGCATTAGGGTTTGATATAAAGAAATAAGTTAGAAAGAGTGAAGTTCCCTGAAATAGAAACACGCTCTTCTGGTGATCGTGATAAAGAAGATGACAAACCTTCGTGTTTCTCTCACTCTTCACGACGACAGACAAAAAAATGCCTCCTGCAGCATTCTGACATCAATTTTCATAATCATCTTCGACATTCAGCTGATAGCAAGCTCTCTCCCTCTCCCAGTGACTTCTTTGTCAGTAAATCTCAAGACTCTTCACGGTTTTTGTTTTTTTGGCGGACCTGCATTTATTCCTCATTTATCTTTTCTACCTTTCATTTGTTCACTAGCATTTTTATGCACGTTATTCTAATCGTTTTCCATTTGCCTGATATTATTTCTTTTTTTTATTCTCTTGGTTCTAACTGTTTGACTCGAATCCATCAAACTTTTGTCCTTCAATTTTTGTTGTTTTTTTTCTATTTTTCAGCTCCAATCTATATTCATCAGAATTACAGTTTTCTATAATTTAGATCCCTGACTACTATTTCCATTTCTCCTTATTCAATTATATCCAATCATCAAATTATGGTGTTAGAATCTTAATTGTAGTGACAGATCCCTTTCAAATTAAATTTATCTATCTGTTTGAACCCCTACATAATCTTCTATGATACCATTATATCTGAACTCCATATCTAAACTATTCTTCTATGTAATTATAGTTGTCAATCTCTCTGATAGCTTATCACTCTCACTGAAAATATATTTATTGTCTCTCTCTAACTATATTAGAGTTTTCACGGACCATTTCAATTTTTCATATTGTGTTCAATTTAATTCTGAGTTGATTTCATAGATTTATAGAAATTATTCGTTTATTTAGTCATCTTTCTTCTCATTCACAATTAATTTGACAGAGCTAAAATCATTTAAAGCTCTATTGTTATTAGTCCTTTTCTTAGTCATTCACATAATTTTGATTATCTTCCAAGCTCGTTGTTCTGAGATTATTAGTCTAGACTAAGTGAAACATCATCTACATCATTCAAGTTCTCTTTATTTATCATACTTTGTTAGTGTTGGATTCAAGCTTGCATTTTTTCTGCTATAACAATTTAGTTTCATGCATGATATTTACCTTCATTTGGTCAATTCCCTTTTACATTCAGTGGTAATTAGATAGTGACTAATTTCTAGAAAGGTGAACCAAATCAGATTAGTCCATCCTCAAGGTCAACCCAAGGGAAGAGTCAGAGGCAACTTGATAAGTCATAGTCAACCCTATAGGTCACAGTCAACCATACATAGTTAGAGTCAACCCTATATGCCAAAGTCAACCATACATAATCAAAGTCAACCTTGTTAGTCAAAGTCAACCATATTGAGTCAGAGTCAACTTTATTAGTCAAAGTCAATCATACATAGTCAGAGTCAACCTTATTAGTCACAGTCAACCATACTGAGTTAGGGTCAACCTTATTAGTTAAAGTCACCTATTATAAGTCAAAGTCAACCATTCTTAGACACAGTCAACCAATCTTAGTCAAAGTCAATAGAATAAGTCAAATTCAAGCATTCTCAGTCAGAATCAACCCGATTAGTCAAAGTTGACCATGCTTAGTCAAAGTCAACCATTCTCAAGTCTCTCAATTGTAAGTGTTTTGTCCTGAATGTTGTTTTGCCTTATCTCATCTATTGCATCTAGTATAATTAGTATCATCTAAATAGACATACATTTGCATTCACACATACACTCAAATACTTGGACAAGTCTCATTGGTTGAGGCATTGAGGAGTTGAGTCTCCAGAGCGAGAAGTCCAGAAGGACTCGAAAGACACGATCTTACATTACTGAAGGTTGGTGGCACAATCAGAAGAGGCACGATAGGACTTGTAGAGACGCACGATCTGGTGTGGATATCAGCCCGAGGGGGTCAGGGCGTTCAAAAGTCAAGGAGGTCAAGGCCTAGGGGGTAGTGCCATAGGATCAGGTAAAGGTGAGTGTCAAGGTCCTCGTTGGGGGCGAAGCCTAAACTTGTATAAACATTGTCCTTCACCCGTTTGTGGGGTGAGAGGATTAGGTTTCCTTTTTTGTAAGATTGGAGGCTCCGAGGCAACAGTACTCGGGACTGGATTTACGGACATTAGGTACCCCAACTGGTATAAAATCATATGTGCATCGTGAGGCGAAGCAAAGAGTGATAAAGATTAAATCGCTTAAAAAGGAACTTAGAAAACACAAAGATTCATTGCTAACTAATTCATGTCCCCCATATCGGGACTTTCAACGATGAATTCAGTGAGAATACCTCCAACAGTACATACTTGTACATACACCAAGGAAGAGAGAGAGAATCACGGTGCAATGGGTTGGGTGATGAGAAATTAAAAGGTATAGAGAATGAGAAGGGAGTGGGAGATAGGGGAATTCCGAGAGAGAGGAAGAAGAGGAAGAAGTATGTTACAATTTCAACATGTTTAGAATGATCATGAAAAAGTGGATTAGCCACTAAGTGGCACCAATGTTGTCGCAATGGAGTGTGGGAGGACTGGTGAGAGACACTTGAAGTTCACAAAGTAGTGATTGAATCCAAACAAGTTCAGGAGAGGTATTGGCCACCCTGGATTGCTTTTTGGAGCTCCAAGAGATCAAGTTGTGACCCATGTAAACCAGAAAACCACTAGTAGATTTTCGATCAAGATTACATCCGGCCTAGTCTGCATCATTGAAGGCTTGCAAAGAAAGATTAGATTTAGAGTAAAAAAGTAAACTATCATGAAATGATCCTTTAAGATAGTGAAGAAGATGTTTTGTGTTGCTCCAATCACTTTCAGAGGGGTCATGCCTTTGTTGACATGCCTTGTTTACAACAAATGCAATGGTAGGTTGTGTAATTGTACCATATTGAAGAGAGCCAACAATGCTACAATAGAGGGATGGATTGTGAAAGGGGTCGGATATATTAGATTGACTAGATTAATTGGGTAATGGCCAGAGAGTACCAAGGGGTTTACATTTATCCATATTTGTTTTTGTTAGAATGTCAGTGATGTATTTTTGTTGAGATAGAAGATACCCAACTGAATGTGGAATGAGTTCAATACCAAGAAAGAGTTTGGCAGCTCCAAGATCTCTAATGGAAAATTGGGAATGAAGAGATTGAAGAAGGGAGGTGATTGAAGTTAAGCTGGGACTTATAACCAAAATATCATCAACGTATATAAGGATGAAAACAAATTCAGTAGATGTAATTTTGAAGAAAAGAGACGTATCAGTTTTTGAATCAGTGAATCCAAGAGAGAGTAAGTATGTGGAGAGCTTCTTAAACCACTCTCTAGGTGCTTGTTTTAAACCAGACAAAGATTTATTAAGCTTAAAAATATTTTTGGAATTAAGAGGGTGAGTGAAGCCAAGAGGTTGTTCCATATAAATGATGTCATGCAAATCCCCATGTAGGAATGCATTAGATACATCTAGTTGATGAATATTCCGGCTGTGACTGACTGCAAGAGCAAGTTATAGTCTCATGGGGGTCATTTTTACAAAAGGGCTAAAGGTTTCTAAAAAGTCAAAGCCCTCATGTTGTGTGAACCCTTTGGCCACCAAACGGGCTTTGTAGCGGTCGATAGAGCCCAAGGTAGTGGTTTTGAGATGAAAGATCCATTTACAGCCAATGATGTGCATGTTGCTAGATCGAGAAACAAGTGTCCAAGTATTGTTGTGAAGTAAGGCACTCAATTCCTCAGTCATAGCCTGGTGCCAATTCAAATTTTTGGAGGTTGAGGTATAGAAGGTGGGTTATATAGTGGTGGTGAGACAATGGAGAGGGGAATGTGATGTAGCGTAGGAGTGCTACGAACCAGGACCTTGTCCGGGGACTTGGGCCTAGTGGGCTTCCGGATGCTTCTGGGCTTCTAAACAATGGGCAAGGGCCCATTTTCCTTCTTATTTCTTTTAGGGCTTTATTGGGCTTCGAACAGGCCCATTAGGCTTCTGTAAGGGCTTCAAAAGGCTCGCGGATCCACTGTTGTGCGTATCGGGTCCAAGCAGAACCGTTAACGGGAGGTCCGATAAGGAGGAAACACCCTTTTTGTTTACAGATCTTCGTGTGGGTCTGATGGAAACCAAGAAGGGAAATCCTATAGGGATTAAATAACCCTTTTGGTCGTCTTCTTCTTCTCGACAGAAGAACAGACGGCGGTGGAGGCTTCGGTGGCGACAGCGATCTGAGGCGCGGCGGCGAGCTTTGAGCATGAAAAGTGGCTGTAAATCGTCCCACGTAACTTGGGGAATCTTCGGAAGTTCTCAACGGCAGCTTTCTCCAGCGGGAAACTAGGTTTCCGGCGAAAGTGGCGGTGATAGCAAACCTTCTCCGAATGGCGCCAAACTTGGGTCAAAGGTGGAGCATCTTGAGGGTATTCCTTTCTCTGAAGAAAGTCAAAGAAATTCCTGGTAAGTTGCTCAATTAAGTTGAATTTCTTCCTGCTCGAATTTGTCTTAAAATCGATGATTTAAGCCCAATTTTCTGTTGTTTCTAGAGTAGTCGGCGATGGAGAACCGACAGATTTGCAGAGTCGGGACTGGAGTATTCGATCCATTGTTTGAAGATGGCGACGATGATTTGTCGTCGGTGTCGGGTGATGGCGGATCGTCGGGGCTGCTTGGGTCAACGGGGGTTGACTTAATGCATAATTGGATCAAGTAGACGAACAAGTTTACGATGCCATGCGAGGAGAATGCCACGGAATAACCCGGGATGGGGGAAGAGAAGAATGAAGAAGAACGAAGAAGAACAAGGAGGATACAATTGAACGATGTCAACTACCTTCCAAAAACATTTCATTTCAAATAACTTGTCTCAAATGTATTACATCCTTTCAATTTATAAGGAACAATAGGAAGTTATTAAACTGCCCTAAATATGAAAAGGTGTCAATCGAAGGGATGCTTTTTGGATAACCTCCCAAACCACCAATAACTCCTCTTTGAAAAGGTGTGATGATGTGGCACCTCCGGGTTGATGACACGTACAGAGGATGTGGCAATTTGTTGATGAGACTTGAGCATTAACTTTTCCTTGTGTGTTGACCTCAGATGTACTTCAAGAAAATAATAAGACAAAGGGAATTTTATTCCCCATCAATTCACCTTGTCTTGAAATGTTGACTTCAAGGTTCCATCTTTGACCACTGAAAGGTTGACTTTGAAATTCTGATTTGACCATCGAAAGCTTTGACTTTTGATCAAGGGTTGACTTTGACTGAAAGGGGTCAAATTTGCTCCTTCATCAGAAATGTCTATGAGCTTTGGGAGAGGAATGTGTTTGAAATTTTTCCACAGGAAAATACTTTTTTGAAGAGTTCAGGCGGGGTGTTTTGCATAAGGCTATAGGGAGATCAAGAGAGTCAAAAAGTGATGGGTTCAAGGTGAGCGATGCATTGTCAGTAGTTGATGAAATGGGATTTGGTGATAGATTAGAGGTCAAGGGAGGAGCAAGTGATGGCAGCTCAAGTGTATCAAGAGATGTGGAGGTGGTGGTTGAAGTAGGAGGGGTTGGAGTGTTGTTTTCGGAATCTTGTGGCAGGAAGAAGGAAGTTTGAGGAGAGGTAGAGTGTGATGAAGGATGAGATATGGACGGGTGAGAACCAATCAAGCCAAGGGAAGAGGAATCAGAGGGGAGGGCACTTGAAAATGAGGTGCATGGAAAGGTGTTTTATTTAAATATGACATGCTGGGAGATGAATAATTTTCCAGTTAGAAGATAGAGACAACGGTCGCCTTTGTGAGACCCACTATAGCAAAGAAAAAGACATTGGTCAAATCATGAGTTTAGTTTATTGGGAGTATAATGGTGAAGATATGGGTAGCAAAGACAGACAAAGGTCTTCAGAAAGGAGTAGTCAGGAGGGCAGTGGAAAAATAGCTCAAAAGGCGACACTAAGTTGAGAAGTGGAGAGAGCATATGATTAATAAGATATATTGTAGTGGAGGTGGGTTCATCCCAAGACTTTGATGGCATGGAGGCTGTTTGAAGAAGAGATAAGGTTGTTTCAATAATGTGACAATGTTTCCTCTCTGTAGCACCATTTTGTTCTAGAAAGTGAGGACATGAGATGCGATGGAGAATTTCGTCTTGTTTGAAAAGGGGTTGAAGCGCTTGAAATTCCATCAGGCAACAATGGTTCTGCCTAACCCATTGAATTGAAAGGCTTTAATCTTTCTGGAAAATTGATTTTACCACAAATGTTTTAAATTCTAGGAAGATAGAGGAGATGACACTTTTTCATTTTAGATGATATAGCCATGTGAATCTGCTATAATCATCTACAAAAATGACATAATGTGATAATAAAAAATGAGATAGTACCAGTGAGAGACCCCACAAGTCAAAATGTATGAGATCAAGAAGAGCTTTGGAGGGGTGAGTAGATTGCGTGAATGGTAGTTCATGTCTTTTTGAACAACAACAAGAATCACACAGATAGTGTTTTGGTTTATGAGTTGTAGGGAGACCAAATTTTCTTATTACATTGACTAGAATTTGAAAATGAGGGTGTCCTAATCTATTATGCCAAGTGTCTGGTGAGTTTTGAACTCCAGAGTAGGCCATTGGTCATGATTTGAGACCTTCAAAATAATAAAGGTCATCCCTAATTGTATCTTGTAGATGCAATCCCTCAGTTTTCTTGTCCTTGGTAAGATAGAAAGAAGATGAAATTCAACAAACACATTTTTATTAGATGTTAATTTGAAAGAAGATTTTTTGTGATTTGGGGCACATGTGAGATATTTTTGAGATGAAATGATGATCATTAATCTGAAAAATTGAAGAGCCAGTGGAAGAGATTGGCAAACCTTGACCATTACCAACATGAAGATTATCAGGTCCTTGATTTCTTTGGAAGTAGTCTTGCCGACAATATATGGGAGAGTAGATTCAAATAAAGAGGATGTAATGACTGCTTTGACTTGAGAATCAAAGCGATGCCATGTTTCAAATTCTTGATTCACTGCGATCTTTCCAGACTCATCAGTGAGCATTCTAGATGGAGGATCTTGAGTGATCAGATATTCTAATCCACAACCTTCAATGAGCGACATAAATTGCATTTTCCAAAATAAGAAGTTTTCTTTTGACAGCTTTAAGGTCAGCGATGTACCTATTGGAATGTTCACAGGAGGTTGCTTAACTACATCTAGTTTGGGCGATGCAGTATTCTTGGTGGTGTATGACCCCCGTCGCCATCAAGGCACGACACTATGACACCAGAGGAGCCGACCCCATGCTTATCCAGCCCCAACGATAGGCGAAGATGAAGGACGCCGAGTTCAGCTACACCGCTTGAGGACTTTCGTCATTTTAAACTTTATCGGCCCGCACGTGTTTTAGCGAGCCCTCTTTATCTCCACCTCCCCTCTTTTGTGCATCTTTATTATTATTATGATTATATTAGGCTTTCAAGTCATGGGCCTCAAGTGGGCCTTTTCCCCTCTCAGCCCATTTTGGGCTCTATAAGAGGGGAAGGGACCCCCCCACACAAACTCTAGCTGTCATTAGAGAAAGAAAGGAGAGATCTCCCTCTTGAGTGACCGCTTCCAGAGGATTGAGGAAGGAGACCCGCCGCCGCCACATCTCCTTGCGGCTATCACGAAGAAGCCGCCGCAAACTCGGTCCCCTTTGCCCATCCACGCCCGAATCCCTGTAGGGGGCCTCCCACCCTCTCCGTCCCTCTCTCTCTCTCTGCCTAGCCGTGTCCACTCACGCTACCAGACCATCCCGATTCCATCCTCCTTCCATCGCGCCGCCTTCCTCAACCCGACGTCCAACCCTTTCCCCTCTCCATCGCGCAACTAAATTTCATCCCTCGCTGGCTATTCCCACTCCCTCACCCTGCCGCCCTTTACACTTCAACTTGCTGACTCATCCTAATGCCCATCCATCCTCACCCCTCTCCCCGCCATATTTGCTCCGCAGCCTAACCGGCCTCGATCCTTCACTTTGCCGAATTTCCCCCATCTCCAAGTCAACCTCATCTCCTCGCCTTGTTGTTTCCGCTCTATCACCCCGTCCAATTCATCTCGTCACTCAACCATCCTCACCCATCGTCATCCGACCTCAGCCTTCGCCTTGCTGGATTCAATCCATCTCTCACCTATTCTCGCTCCCTGTCTGCAAGAATTCGTCGAGCTCTCACACCCTCTCTGTCACTCTCTCTCTCTCCACCAAGCCACGTTTCACTCACGCTACTAGACCGCCTGACTTCCTGACGAATCGATGCGGTCATTAAATGGACACCGATTCGTGTCAAAATAAAGTCCAAACTTACCAATTTAATGAAAATAACTCAAATTGAGGGGTATAATGGTAAATATGGGTCAAATCCACAAGGAATTAGGGAAATTTTTTATGATATCTTCGAATTTGATCAAATTGGACGATGAATCAATGATAGAAATTGGGAAAAATAGTATTTTATGAAAGAGAATTCAAGAAGATTTCCACGGAATCAAAAATCATTGAATTTGACTTTGATTTCGCAGAGAAATTGAAGATCGAAGATAAGGGTATTTTCTAAAATTGAAAATCATGAATTAACCGAAAATAAGCTTGAAATTAAACTAAATTACTAATCTAAATAGAAATTAAACACTAAACGATGATAGATTAGGATAAAACATGATCCCTAACCCACAATTGCGATCTAATTCATCCAATTAATCACCGGAATCAATGCTTTTCATCAAAAATCCGAAAAATCACGATCATGGAGTTCAAGCGTCGATTTCTTCCTCGTCGATCATCCAAATATTGATCTTAAGCACTCCTTGGACACCGAAATGAATCTAGAAGCGATTGGGATCAAGAGATTCAAGAGATTTGGTGTCTATACAGTTCAATTTGATTGAATTGCTCTCAAATGCTTTACAAATAAGAAGAACATCTCAATTTATAAGAGATTTGGGCGTAGCCGTCTGATTAAATGGATCAACGGCTCTAATGAAACACATGATCGCGAATCGTTACTGTTAAGTTGTGCATGTTGGATGGCGATCGGACGCTTCAAATGAAGCCACATCGCCATACATTATAAAATGCTTTGAAATGCCTGCCAATGGATCGCGATCGGACGCATCATATTCATTTTTCCGTGATTTAATCTTGACCGTCATAACTCTTCGTGATCGATGGCTACGATTAAATGTGATCCGCTGAACCCGATTTAGCCACGTGTCTCCATCGATTTAAGTGAAGATCAACGATCTCTAAATCTTCACGCGATCGGCCGCTTCTCATGCTGCCACGTCACTTTCTCGCCTCGACCATCGATCGCGATGTGATCAAACGACTCTGATCATGCCACGTCACCTGCACATTAATAAAAATTCAGAAAAATCAAATTTTAATTAGAAAAATTGATATTCATTAAAAATTCATAAAAATTCAGAAAAATTCCAGAAAAATCCCTAAAAATTAGAAAATTTCATAAATTTCAAAATATAACTCCAAATTAATCAAAAATTTTTTTCATTTGATCAGAAATTTAATTATATATCATTTATAAAAAAGTCAAATTTAATAAATAACAAGAGATTTAATTTCTATTTCAAAAACACATTCATTTCTTTAAGATTTTAACTTTAGAAAATTAAATAAATGTTTATAAAAATAATTTCTCTTATTATTTAACATTAAAAACTACTTATAATCTCAAGTAAAGATGGGTTATAAAATAATTTATCTTTAATTCATAATAATTAACCCTAAATTAAAGTATTTTGAAATTATAATGACTTTTTCATAGAATGATAGATAAATACATTATAAATAGGATAACATGTATAGGAATGAAATCTTTTATGCCTTAATATGGATCAATAATCATGTATTATCATGTTTAATTAGCATGTTATCACTTTCCCCCACTCCCCCTTTTCTTGCACGCCAGCACCTTGTCAACGCTCGTCCACCCTCGGCTGCTTGGCCTACCTCGCGCGTGCTGAAAAAAATCGCCCGAGCCCTATGCACTTCTGCTCGACATCGCACGCTCTTCTCACTCAACCTGCGGCACTCGTGCACCTTCGCCCATCGTTCATTCCGCAGCCCCATGTGGACTGCTCAAGTTCCCAAATGTGCCATGCAACGCCCATGTGACCTCGCATGCGCGTCTCTCCATATGTCGGCCTGGTTCTCCCCGTTCGCGCCTGCACACGCCCCGCCAGATGGTCTACCCCCTACCCCTCTGCACCACCACATCCTTTGCTCGATCATCCGTACGCACCTAGCGCACGTTTTTTCTGTCGTTGGCACTTGCACGACAAGCTGTATTCAGCGCGATGACTTTTCCCCTGTGCTGGTCTTCCCCTTCCCAGTTGTGTCGAAGGGTTCACATCAGGCCACCCAATTACCCCCCTCCTCGGGTGATTCAGCCCTCCAACGGCCCGGCATGCCCCACGAGTTCATCAAGCCTGATCGTGCCTACACCTGCTACCCGCGCCCGCACCTGCCCGCACCTGCTGCTCGCGCCCGCACCTACTGCACGAGCCCTCGCTCCTCCCCCGTGCAATCCTGTTGCCTTCGGCCCGCAGCGCACCTGCCTGCAGTCCGCCCGCCTCTGCCAGGCCCGCCGTGTTCTAGCCGACCTCTGCCACACCCAGTCCACGGGGTCGCCGCACCCCTCCTTGTGATCAACGGCGCCCTGTCTCTCAATCCCTACCTGCTCTCCGGATAGCTCCTCGCCACGCTGAGGGCTCCTTAGTGTCCACGACGTTCCCAACTCAGCCCGCTTCTGCTTACCATATGTGTTGTGTACGAACGACCTCCCCCGCCTTGACTGATCGGGCTCACGCTCTGCAGGTTATGTACGCAAACCCTCTCTTTATTTTGAAGTACTTTTACATCTTCGAGTATTACCGCACTTGCTTATGATAACCTACTAATTAGACATGATAATACATGATTATTAATGCATATTAAGGCATAAAAGATTTCATTCCTATGCATGTTATCATATTTATGAGTGTTTATCTATCATTCTATGAAAAAGTCACTATAATCTCCAAACACATTAATTTAGGGTTAATTATGATGAATTCAAAGATTAATAATTTCATAACCCATCTTTTACTTGAGATTATAAGTAGTTTTTAAGTTAAATAATAAGAGAAATCATTTTATATACATTCATTCTTATATTCTAAGTTTAAAATCTTAAAGAAATGAATGTATTTTTGAAATAGAAATTACATCTCTTATTATTTATTAAATTTAACTTTTTATAATGATAGATAATTAAATTTCTAATCAAATGAAAGACATTTGGATTAATTTGGAGTTATATTTTCAATGTTATGAATTTTCTAATTTTTAGGGACTTTTTTGGATTTTTCTGAATTTTTAATGAATTTCTAAGGAATTTCCAGAATTAAAAATTGATTTTTCTAATTAAAATCGATTTTTCAAATATTTTCTAAAGTGCGCAGATGACGTGGCATGATCTAGAGCTATCGATCACGTCGCGATCAAACCGTCAACCCGAGAGGTGACGTGTTAGCATAAGGGGCGTCCGATCGCGCGAAGGTTCGTGACCCATGATCTTCACTTAAAGAGGAGGGGTACGTGGTGCAACACGATTCAGCAATGAATCATTCTATAAATGATTTAATCAGAGCCGTTGATCAAAGGAGTTATAACGGCTTAGATTAAATAGAAAGAAAACGCATCAAGAGCGTCCGATTGCGATCCAACGGCGTGCGTTTTGATGCATTTTATAATGCATGTGACTGATAAGCTCAAAAGGTGGTATTAATTAGTTGTAAATGATATAAATATATTGTTACGTCGTGTGAGTATCTAAGCTTACGCAAAACATTTATAAACCTCACGTGCCTAGGGCAAGTAAGGGTCGATCCACATGGAGCAAGCAATTAACTAGTGATTTTCCTTTTTAGTGCAGTATTCTGTAGGATTTTAGAAAGTAAGGAGATAGTAGAATTAGACAAATATCTCAGAAATTAAGGAAGAGCTTGAGGAGAAGAAGGACTAAAAAGAGTTCTTGGAGAGAAGGAAGTAAGATAAGACAAAAGAAAAAGAGGTAAGTAAGAAAAAAAATATGGAGAAAGAAGCAATTGAGAATACGAGGTAAGAGGTGAGAAGAGGTCTTTATTTTCTAAATAAGAAATAGTTCAGACTTAAGAGAGGAGAGGAGTATGGCGTATGCGTGCAGAAAACCAGAATTAGCGACGGTGAGAGAGAGATTGGATTCTAATTGAGTGAGAAGAATTATTATAAAATGACATAAATAGAACAGAAAGGAGAAAAGTTAGGTACAGGTGGAAACGGTGACGCGGAAGTGCGAAGCTCACGGGAGAGAGGATTGAGCCGGTTTTCCGTGAAATCAGTTTTGATTCAAAACTGATTTCGGAATTTAGTTTGAAAGAAGAAACGTACCTGAAGATGGGCGTCGGCAGTGGAAAGTCGTACAAAGAAGGGTGGAACACGACGATCTCGAGGGGCGGTTCAACAGGTGAGAAAGGTAAATTTTTTTGTGAAAAGCATATTTCTCTTCAAACCGATTTTAGCGAACATTTCTTAAGCAAGGCTCGGCTGCAGAAACAACGGAAGTCGGAGATCGAGTGGAGAATTACGAGGCAAAATCGAAACGAAGAGAGTAAATATATTTACGAAACGATCATTTCGTGAAATTTTGTGACTCAAAATCGACTTCCGAAACTTGTTTTGGGCAGATGCACGGATGCAGGCGATCAAAGATGAACCTCGTGAGCGCGAGGGGAGGAGCAATTTCGGACGAAACAAATTCTTTTTCTGTTTTAGTTTTCTAATCAAAAACCGATTTCGGAAATAGGCTTTGGAGAAGATCGCGATATCCCCTGCGATCTCAATGTGGTTACGATAATCTGTTGTTAACGAAGAAGACGGAACAGAATACTATTTAACTCAAAAGTAAAGAAAACAAAAAAATCATGCTGAGTAGTATCGTGAAGAGAAGAAAATATTTTATGTCTTTTTGAACCAAAGGAAAGATGTTGCTGCCGGCGGGCAGCGGCTGTGACGCGGCAACTCCAACTTGAAGTCTCCTGAAATCTGGATTGCAGGACGAGGCTTGGAGGAAGCCGGTGGCATCGGGAGCTCTGCACGTGGGCTACCTGCCACGAGGATAACTTTTAGAAAAGGAAGGAAAGAGGGGACGAGGAATAGAGGTCATCCAAAACCTCCCTCTTCCAAGTACTGTACGAGATTTGAGGAGCTTTCCGGGGCACGTAAAGATTTATACAAGACATTACAAAATTCTCCAAGCCACTCACCACCCTTCTTTGCAAAGACAAAGACTTCATTATAGACGAAGAAGGGAAGCGCTCATTCACGATGCTAAATCAAGCACTGATCGAGGCACCAATTCTAGAAAGTGCTAATTGGGACTTATCATTCGAGATCATGTGCGACGCTTTGGACTACGCGGTGGGAGCAGTCTTGGGGAAACGATTAGATAAGAAGCCAAAGTCATCTGCTATGCAAGCAAGACCCTCATTGAAGGTCAAATAAATTACATGACTATGGAGAAAGAGGCTTCAGTGGTGGTCTACGCACTCAAGAAGTTCTGGCCTTACATCTTGGGGAGCAAGATCATTATCTACACTGATCATGCGGCCTTAAAGTACTTGCTCTCCAAGAAAGAGGCCAAACCACGACTGATACGATGGGTGCTGCTCCTTCAAGAATTTGACTTGGAGATCAAAGAGAAGAAGGGCAACGAGAACTCAGTGGCAGACCACCTATCGCGTCTCCACGTTCTCGGAGAAGGAGACATCGGTGACACATTCCCCGACGAGCATCTCCTTGCCATCTCGAGCCAAGCTCCTTGGTATGCACACATCATAAACTTCATCGTGACTGGATCGATCCCAGGGCATTGAACTCCTCATAACAAAAAGATAAGTTCTTCCATGATCTCAAATACTATTTTTGGGAAGAACCACTCCTATTCTACCTAGGATATGATTAGATCATCCATCGATGAATTCCAGAGGAGGAGCAAGGAGACATCCTAGTGATGTGTCACTCATCGACATGTGGAGGACATTTCGCGGCATGCAAGACCCGCGGATAAGATCCTACAGAGCGGCTTCTACTAGCCCACCATCTTCAATGATGCCCACAGTTTCTACACGGAGTACCTACAGTGTCAAGTAGCATTAAACATCTCCAAGCAAGATGAGATGCCAATGCGGCTGATCCTTGAAGTGGAATTTTCAACCTTTGGGGGATAGACTTTCATGGGACCTTTCCCACCTTCGACGAGAAAGAGTAAATTTTGGTGGTGGTGGCTTATGTGTCCAAGTGGGTCGAGGCGATCCCCACGAGGACAAACGAACATCGGGAGGTATTGAGATTTGTTACACGATGCATCTTCGACCAGTACGGTTGTCCGAGGGCCATCATCAGCGATGGCGGCTCACACTTCAACAATGCGCATTTTCGGGCATTGCTGACGAAAGTACGGAGTACATCATTGTGTCACCACTCCATACCACCCCCCAGGCGAATAGGCAAGTAGAGGTAAGTAACATAGAAGTCAAGAGCATTCTAAAGAAGATAATTCGTCCATATGGAAAAGATTGGGCACACAAGCAATCTTAGCATGCAAAAAATATGATTATTAATGTAAATTAATGCATAAAAACATTCCATTTTTATTCATGTTATCATACTTTAAGTGGATTTCTATCATTTCATACAATTTTAAGTGATAATCTCAAAATGTGCTATTTTAGTGATAATTATGAATTGTTAAGAATAGATTTTAGATTACATTATTCCCATATAAATTTGAGATTATCATTAGGTTTTAATGTTAAATAATAGGAGAAAACATTTATATACACACTTATTTTTACTAAGTTTTGTTTTTCAAGAAGAAATGAGTATATTTTTGAAATAATAATTTATTCTCTTTCTATTTAAATATTTTGACTTTTTATTATGATAGATAATTAAATTTCTGATCAAATGAAAGAAATTTGGATTAATTTGGAGTTATATTTTGAAAGTTATGAATTTTCTAATTTTTAGGGATTTTTTTAGAATTTTTCTAAATTTTTCTGAATTTCTAATGAATTTCTAAGGATTTTTCGGAATTAAAAATCAATTTTGCTAATTTAAATCAATTTTTCAGACTATTTTTAGCACGAAGGTGACGTGGCGCGATCTGGATCGTCCTATCGTATCGCGATCAACAATCAAGATGAGGAGGCGACGTGGCAGCTTGTGGAGCATCCGATCGCGCGTAGAATCTAAGCCATTGATCTTCACTTAAAGAGGGGGGTAACGTGACACACTATTACTGGTCGGAGAATCGTTTTAAAAATGATATAATCTCAACCATCCATCAACCGAGTTATAATGGCTGAGATTAAACTGACGAGAAACGCATCTGAGCGTCCAATCGCGATCAAACAATGGACGTTACATGTGTTTTTCTAATGCACGCGACGTGGCAAAATCTCGGTGTTCGATCGGTGATCCAACGGCTATGACTTAACAGTAACGATTCGCATTGATGTGATCAATTAGAGTCGTTGATCGAAGATGAAGCGTTTCATCGGACGGTTACGCCCAAATTCGTAATAAATTGAGATGTTCTTCGACATTTTCATGTATTCTTGGATGATTTATCTATACACCTCCATCCTTGAATCTCTTTCTTCCAATTGCTTGTAGACTCATTTCTGCATCCACAGAGTGATTAAAAGTGAGATTTCGTCGATTGATTAGGGAGAATTTGCCTCTTGAACACCGACGATCGTTTTCGAAATCGCAGAATGAAAAGCCTTGAATCTGGCAAATTAATTGGATCATTTCGATTGCATTCTCGGGTTAGATTACGTGTTTTCCTCCTAATCTTTCGTCATATATCATCAATTTTTAATTAAGGATCGTTAATTTAGTTTAATTTAGTCTTTTAATTTCATATTTCTCTCAATTCGCGTTCAGAAATTTCTCCCTAATTAGCTCATCGATTTCTCCATAAATCTTGATTCAAACTCGAGTAATTTTTTATTCCGTGGATTTGCCTTTGAGTTATCTTTCCAAATCTATCATTTTCCTTAATTTCTCACCTCAATTCATCATCCGATTAGATCAAATTCCAAAATATCTCTCGAAAATCTCTTATTTCTCCATGGATTTGACCCTTATTTACCATTCTACCCCCTCAATTCGTGAATTAATCATTAAATTGGTAAGTTTGGCTTTATTTTGACATGAGACCATGTGTTTTTTACGACCTCGCGGTCTTGTTCTGTCACATACCGGATGGCATACAAGACGCCCATCGGGATGTCTCCCTTCCAACTTATCTTCGGGAAAAGCCTGTCACCTTCCGGTTGAGATTGAGCATCGAGCCTATTGGGCTATCAAAAAGCTCAACCTATCTCTGGATGAAGTAGGGAAACAATGACTTCTCCAGCTTCAGGAGTTCTAGGAGTTGAGGTATGATGTGCACTAGAACGTGGCGATCTAAAAGGAGAAGACAAAGGCTTTTCATTTCAGGTCAACGACAATGATCTAACAATGATCATTTCAGGTCAACGACAAGGTCTGGCTCTACAATTCTCGCCCGAATCTCTTTCCTGGGAAGCTACCCTCTAAATAGGATGGTCCTTACATGGTTCTGGAGTTTTTCGATGGCGGATCGGTACTCATCTCTGACATCAAATCCGGTCAAAAATTCAAGGTAAACGGCCATCATCTCAAGCCGTACCTGACATCAGAGCCACCCGTACAGGCAAATAAGGTAGACCTGCATCTTCACGAGCACTCGAGGACGTGACGGTATCACCCTCGAAGCATCAGTAGTCGTAGGTTTCATTTTAGTTTCGTGTGGCTGAAGACATTAAACTTAGCACTCTTGGGAAGCACCCCAAGATTATCATACTCTTTAGTTTTCTTTGTTTTTCAGTTTTTTATAGATATCGAAGAAGAACTACACTAGGAAAGGGCGGACCTACACAAAGTCCAGTGAACGAGCATCAAGGGATTAATGAGTTTTTCTAACCCTTATTCTCCTCACCACATTTTCGTATCTTTTTCATGCCATGTTCAACATTTTTAGCTATATTTTTGCATGAGCATATAGTTTTCATTGAGGGCGATGAAAGATTCTAGTTGGGGGTGAGGACTTAGAAAATCTCTACTATTTTCAAAAATTTTAAAATTCTACATTCTAAAAACTCCTATTTTCTAAAATTTGATCCACTCTATCCCACCTTAGAAGTCTTGACATTTAGAGATCTGACCTACTAGAGATGTAGAAGTGAGGGCCTTATAGCCCATATGAATATATTTTGAGTAATAAAGCTAAATGATCTAGAGAAACCAAGGATGATATTTAGTGGTTGACTTCTTTGGGGTTGGGTATCTAACAGGCACCAAGGAAAATGAGTAATCAAAGGTTGAAATTCTATGGGATTGAAAAGGAGAGTTTTTGAGAGAAGATAAAATTATATCCCCTACCTAACATCAGCCAAAACTGCTTAGTGTGGGAATTCCTTGCTTCTAGACTTTCCCTTTTAAAAGAGTGCAATGATCCATAATTTTTGAAGCACCTATCTTTCTTGTTAGGCATTTAGTTTTATCTTTTCCAAAGAAGTCAAGTAGTTACACCACTGTGTTTTAAACTTCACTCATGATAATAACACTCCCAAGTGATTCACACATCCACCACATTTTTCATATTTCCCTCACATGTACATATGCCCTTTACACTACACTTCACATTTGTTACATACTCTCTTCATAAATCTTAAAAACTCCTCTATATCCTTATGTCATTCTTCTGAAATGTTAAAAAAAAAAGGAGAAAAATCAAAAGAAAGAGAGAAATAAGAAGTGAAAAGAAGGAAAATAAGTGGGAAATATCATCTACCATCATCTCTACCACCTCCACCATCATCTCCACCATCTACCCTATCCATCACCATCCACCTCATTTGGGAGTAAAATTATCATAAGTGGTACCTTCTTTGTTTTAAAAATCCACTTTTTTTATCTGTATATTTTCTTTTAACCACTTCATTCCTTTAGAAATAGTATCTTTTTATTTCCTTCAGCCACCTCACACATTGCATCCCAAAGATAGGAATCCCTTTGAATTGCAATCTTTATAGGAGGAAAGCGAGTTGAAGGGAATTCCAATATATTAAGTAGCCTTCATTTTGAGGGAAAGAGTGATGTATCTATGGAGAGGGTAAGGAATTACATCCGCTCATGAGAGAGTGAGTATCCTTTTATCCCCATAGCATCAGACCTTAAATATGCTCACCTTGATCACAATTGAGAATTAGACTTGAGCATTAGCCAATGAGTAACGAAACATTTTATGCGGTCGTTGAAAACACACAAACGTCGGTAAAACAAACTTTATAATTCTGAACTCACAAATATAAAAATATGAAATCAAGTACAGTGTAAAGATCAAGTCGATCCACAGAAAACACGGTTGACTTTGATTGAAGGGTTAACTTGGTCAAACTTAGGTTTAACTCGAAATTTTAAGAAATCAAAGTGATGTATAATCAAAGGAAATGATATAAATATAGAAGAGAAAATATTTTAAGAATTTAGAAAATCATTTGACAAAGAAAAGTCAAAATTCCAGGTCAAAGCGTTGACATTGACCAACCGTTGACTTTCTGTAAAATCAGAAAATAAAAAGAGAGTAAAATATTACGAAAATAATATATTGAGAAAGTAGAGATAAAATGAAAATTTTGGATATATAATTTGTGATTTTTCGAGAAGAATTGTTTTTATTATGATTTATTGAAAATCAAAGATCAGAAAAATCCCGAATTGAACACTTTGGTTTAAATCATCAAATTGACTGACCAAATAAACGTAAAATATTACTTAAATTATATATTCAGAAAATAAATAGAAAATGGAATTTTTTCTATATAATTCGTGATTTTTTTAGAAGAATTAGATTTACTATGATTTATTGAAAATCAAAGATCAAAAAAATCCTGAAATAAACACTTTGGTTTAAATCATCCAATTGACTGACCAAATGATATCCAAATCAAAAGATTCATATATTCATAGAAATCTAATTACTAGAGGATTCCAAAAAGATCAAAATTGACAAATTTCACCTTATATTTTGAGAGTAATTTCTCCCGCAATTCAACGCCCAAATTCGGATTGAAAATGAATAGTCGACGGTAAAACGTTAAATTGAAGGGTCAAACGGTGATTAAATTTTACAATTAACCTATCAACAGAAAGCTGATGAAACGCGCACGGAGGCTTTTCAGCGCACGCGGAGATGAAACCAAAATCAAATGATTTAGACTTAATATAAAGGAGAAATACGTGTTTCAAAATTAGCAAAATTCCACGCCCAAATTTGGGCGAAATGAAGAACAATTCGATTTTTAGAATGAAATTACCTATCTAAATCTAATCTAAACTATAATTATTATAAGGGATATGATCAAATCACACTACTAACCCGATTGACGCAAAGATTTGGTTACAATTTGCGTTGATTAAAGAGTATTTTGTCGATTTCTCTTCGGTGTGCGTTCGGCATTCAAGGGGAAATTTCGATCAATTCTTGCAATGATTTGTGATCAATCATGCCTCAATATGATAGAAATTGAGTGTAGAATGCAGGGGGATCATGAAGAACTTAAGATTTTACTCCAAAATCACTTAATCTCTTCACGATTCAATAAAAAGTTAGGTTTACAAAGGAAGAACTTGGGTTTTTATAGGAAATTTCATCGCGAAAATCGCGGACCGTCCGATTCGCTGAAGGATGATTCAACAGCTGAGATTGGGTGATTTAAGTGGGCCACGATCCCACGATTTTCTCCCCACGATTTTCCCCCCTTTTTTAAGGAATTAAATCTAGAAAATCCGGAAAATGCCTAAAATATCAAAATAAAATCCAAAAAATTCCATAAAATTTAAAAATTCATATCTTTCTTTATATAACTCCTTTTTTACTCAAATTTTCTCCATTGGATCAAAATTTTCTTCATCTATAATATCATGTCACCTAAAAATATAAATTCTAACAAGAAAAATAGGGTCAATTCAAAATAATCTTAAATAATCCCTTAAAAATTCTACTTTATATCATCCCATCACTCTCTTCTTGAAATTAATTCTTTTAATCATCTACTAAAGTCAAAATAACTCAAGGAAAGTGGTTAATTTTTAATCATTTAACCTTGTAAAAGATCAAACATCAATAAAACACATAATTAACCCTAAATAATGCAAAAATGTGGACTTTAGTAAAATAGCATACCAATGGAGAAAATTCATAAAAACTATGATAACATGTATCATAATCACATAAAATAAGCATGAATATTAGTTAAATAAGATAAGAATTTAAGTTAAATATGCATGTTATCAATGAGCACTACCCTAATATGCACTAAAGAATTCAACCTAGAAATGGAATCTAGATCATTATGGCCTAAACTATGAGGAAAACGTAATCATACATTCATACGCTTCACCTTTCAAAGGATGAAAGGACCTTTCTAGGGAGATTATATATAGTAAATTACTAAGATACTAGCAATCATTTAAGTTGGGGGGTGTGATAACTTTATAATTATACATGATAATACATGATTATTAATGCATATTAAGACATAAAAGATTTCATTCCTATACATGTTGTCATATTTATGAGTGTTTATCTATCATTCTAAGAAAAAGTCACTATAATCTCAAAATACATAAATTTAGGGTTAATTATGAGTAGTTTTTAAAGTTAAATAATAAGAGAAATCATTTTATATATATTAATTATTATTTTCTAAGTTAAAATCTTAAAGAAATGAATGTATTTTTGAAATAGAAATTAAATCTCTTATTATTTATTAAATTTGACTTTTTATAATGATATATAATTAAATTTCTGATCAAATGAAAGAAATTTGGATTAATTTGGAGTTATATTTTAAACGTTATGAATTTTCTAATTTTTAGGGACTTTCCAGATTTTTTCTGAATTTTTAATGAATTTCTAAGGAATTTCTAAGGAATTTCTGGAATTAAAAATTGATTTTTCTAATTAAAATCAATTTTTCAGATATTTTTAAAGTGCACAAGTGACATGGCATGATCTGGAGCGTCCGATCCCATCGCGATCGAACGGTCGATGCAGGAGGTGACATGGCAACGTGAGGGGCGTCCGATCGCGCGAAGGATCGTGACCCATGATTTTCACCTAAAGAGGAGGGGTACGTGGCGCAACACGATTCATCGGCTAATCGTTTTATAAACGATTTAATCAGAGCCGTTGATCAAAAGAGTTATAACGGCTCAGATTAAACTAACGAAAAACGCATCAAGAGAGTCCAATCACAATCCAACGGCGTGCGTTTTAATTCATTTTATAACGCATGCGACGTGGCTTCATCTCGAGTGTCGATCAGCAATCCAATGGCTGTGACTTAACGGTAACGATTCACATCCGATGTGTTTCATCTGAGTCATTGATCACAAATTAAAGGACGATCGGATGGTTACGCCCAAATTGTCGTATAAATTGAGATGTTCTTCGAGATTGTAAAAGCATTCGAGAGCAATTCGAGTAAATTGAAATGGTTTAGACACCAAATCTCTTAAATCTCTTGATCCCAATAGCTTCTAGACTGATTTCGGCATCCACGGAGTGCTTAAGATCAAGATTTTGACGATTGACGAGGAAGAAATCGTCGCTTGAACTCCATGAGTCGCGATTTTCCGAATTTCGATAAATAGCCTTGATTTCGGCGATTAATTGGATCAATTCGATCGCAATTATGGGTTAGGGATTGTGTTTTATTCTAATCATATCTTCGTTTAGCATTTAATTTTTTTTTTTAGAATCCTAATTTTAAGTCATTTCATTCTTAATTTCAGATTTTCGCTCTTAAACATTTTCGTAAAAATCATCTCTCTTCAATCTTTGATTTCTCCGCGAAATCAAAGTCAAATTCATTGATTTTTGATTCCATGGATTCGCCTTCAAGCCCTCTTTCATAAAATATCAATTTCTCCCATTTCTATCATCAATTCATTGTTCGATTTGATCAAATTCGAATAGATCATCAGAAATTCTCCCTAATTTCGTGTGGATTCGACCCTTATTTACCAATATACCCCTCAATTTGTGAATTATTCTTAAAATTGGTAAGTTTGGACTTTGTTTTGACACATGACCGTGTGATTTCAACGACCTCGCGGTCTCATCTCGTCAGCTTCTACCGCCATCGGGACCTAATTCAGGTCAGTTGAGAGGACAATCCGAGTGGATTGAGACCGTGGTTCAATCTGTCTGGATGATCGTTGAGCTCCCCTCGACGACCCAAGGTCCGGCGCCCGTGAGGACGTGGACCTAGAGGACTCCCAAACTAATACTACTCGGCGCATTCTAGGAGCTTCGGAGACAACGTGGGGGACAGCAGTTGTTTGTTGGCCTTGATTGATTATTTCATCATCGTAGATCACCATAAGATATCTATTCCCTAGTTTCACCTTTATTCTTTCGTTGCACGATCAGGATTACGAGCCCAGTCCTGCATCAATTCTTGTCCGTGGACATTGGATCTTTCAGCTATTAAGCTTCAGAGCTATGATACCATGTAAAAGTAGAAAGAAATAGAGAAGAGAAAGAGGAAAGAACAAGAAGAACTGCCGAGAAGATCAAGATCGTTATTTCATTTACTTCTGTTCATCGGCACATTTCTGTATATTTATACTAGGTTTACAGCCATATGTTTAAATATGATACTATATATATGCCGTTAGATTAAAGTAATCCTGTCTATGTGGTATCCTGTCCGTTGGATCAATGATCCGTTGCTAGACTATGGTATCAGCTTCGATTTTGTCTCAATACAAATCCTATGTTCTTCCTTAACTGACAGCACAGAGGTCTAATTGTGAACTCTCATGAAACTGGGCCAATGAAGTGACGGCCCTCCCTCCGATAGTGACCTTTATAGCTCTATATTCCATCGCGGGTATCTCATCCGGAATCTCTATTCTCCGGACCCAACCTTTCGTCTTCGTCCGCTTCCTATTTCCTTTACCTTTTTGCCCTCACTATCATAATCAGATTCATTAAATAAAAAGAAAAACACGAGCAATATCCATCGTCTTCTTCTTCCTCGCCAGAAGCTTTTGCCGGCGCCGGACAAGCGCAGACTTTTCCGTCCGACGCTCGGGCAACGAGAGCTGGCCAAATTCTATCGACCCGTATTCATGGCCTTCAGTCTCGAGCTCCGGCGACCGCGTCGTCGGCATCGAAATCAGCAGCTGGGATCTCGCCGGTCAGCTCACTGGCGGTTTCCGTGACCTGACCAGCGAAGTCCGACTCGAACTTCGAGAAAAGCAAATCTGGGGTCCCCTCCCTCCTACGTTGAGACCTCTTTTTTTTTCTGCCGGAGGCGTCGCAGAATTGGCATGTGTTCAACGCGACGGTCAAACAGCCGTCGCGTCGGCGTCTCTGTCGTTCCTCGCCGGTTAGGACTGAACTCCGACCAGTATACCCACTCGGCTCACTCTTTCACTTCTGCTGACGGAGGGTGATGGATGGAATAATGAATAAATAATATAGCACGTGTTGACCGGTCACCGGTCTGTCGAGTGCGATTTCAACGTGAAATATATGCGCTATCAAACAAAAGGTGGACCCCGCCACGCCGCCTGCTCTCCATTCCTTCGGTCAATCCGCCCGTTCTCTCTATTCAAATTCAACGGTCAAACAACCAACTAAATTCAAGCTCGTGTTGTTTTCTCTTTTCCTGCGTGACTAATGTGAAATCTTTGACGTCGCCTGCAACAAAAGAATGTCATTAGACATGGCAAGATCTCTGGAGAGAGAAGAGTCATATATCTATATATATGTATTTGAGATAGCAGCCCTCTGGTTCGCGGGAAGAAGAGGGACTACGCCCATCTTAACCCTCTCTCTCTCTCTCTCTCTCTCTCCTCCCCATCCCCCGCCCCCCAAAAAAATTGAAACAAGAGATGGGCTCCTCTCCGCGCCTTCCTCTCTCCAATACGGACGGCTCCGAGGTTTCTCTGTCTACCCAGTCCGGAAATCTCCCCCCGCGTCTTCTCCTCGCTGGAAAGATGAGATCCGTGGCGAAGGAGAGCGAGAGAAGCGAGCGCTGCTTCGAATCTAACGAGGCCCCGAAGTCGTCGACTGGTGCCTTTCTCAGGTTCCCGGCGGAGGAGATTCTTGCGGCGTTGACCGCGACTTTCCCTCTCGACGATGAATCCCTGACCCAGTTGTCGGCGCCGGAATGTCTCCGATTCCTGGTCAAAATCGTTGAAAATGGCATCCCGGCGGCGCGGGTCAACGCTGTTCGAATACTCAATGAGCTCGTGAGATTCGACGTGGCAGTCGCCAGCGCTGCCGCCACGGTCAATCGTATGGAAATAGCCATGATCAACCTGCTCAGAGATTCCATCTCTGTACAGGCTTCAAAAGCTTCTTTGGAGGCCATCTTTTGTATGGCTTCCTCCAATGAAGAGGTAGCGGCTAGGTATGTAAATATGGGTCTGGTTTCAATTATTCTTGAAGCTCTCGTCGACTGCGATAATAGCACGGCGGAGAAGATAACAGCAGTTCTTGACGTGATATGTGATTCTCGGAGAGGAAGGGGGGCATGTTACGAGCACGCGCTCATAGTTCCGCTGCTGGTGAAGAAGATACTTCGAGTCTCCGTCCTGACGACCGAGTTCGCGGTTTCTGCGCTATGGAAGCTCTGTAAGAACGCAGGAGATGAGGAAGGAGAGAGCACGGGGAGATCAGGAGGAAGCGTTGCGGAGGCGCTTCAAGTGGGCGCATTTCAGAAGCTTCTTCTGCTGCTCCAGGTCGGCTGCGGAGAGGCCACGAAGGAGAATGCTAGAGCGTTGCTGAAGCTTTTGAATGGATCGAAGAGGAGTGCAGAAACCTGTTAGATGTATTAACCTGTACAGGTAAATGTGCTCGAGACAAATCCTCTCGGAGTGCTTGTTGGAGGCGATCTCGCTGATCCTTCCCAAAACGCGAGCGTTCGACGAAATGCCCGCTGAAGAACATGTTTTTAAAAATTTTCTGTCCTCTTACAAGTGTAACTCCCCCTTTCTTTACTTTTAATTGTGACCTTTTATCACGAGTTATAACGGCTGAGATATCCCAGCAGCGAGAGGCTGGCAGAAACGGCCGCCCAGCAAAAGTGTTCGACCTGTGTCTCTAAAACTGAGTGGTGAACCTCAGAAAGATGTGCGATTGTTCTTGATTGATTCGATTAATAAGAAGTTTGTTTCGCTCATCTCTCTCTCTCTCTTTCTTGCATGTTTGTGAGGTTCTCAAGAACCTTGAAGTGAGATTCTACGGTGCTTACTGTCACTGAAAGTTCTATTTTCGCGAGGAAGAAGACGAGTTATTTTTCTCCAGTTCACGTGAACGGGATGGTTGACCGGACCTGAAGGGTAATGCTAAATTATCTTTGATACCGGCTGGTCTTCTGTTTTTGGTCAGCGACCACGGTATTGAGCAGAGATGGCTATGATTGCTGTCATCGGAGGATGGAAAGAAAATTGTCGAGTGGACCTTGACTTGGCCAATGAATTCTCTATTAAAGGGTCAAGGAGTAGAACCAATCTAGTCATGAATGCTATCAGATTCTTATATTTTTTGTGAGGTTTCCAAAAAGGGACCGAATCTAGGGAAACGTCCTGAAGTGGATTGACCATGTCAAGGTCAACCAATCGTCCCTTTTTGGTCAATAGTTGCAACATGACAAGAAGGAAGGCGAAGATCTGGTTGAATTCAGGTTGTCATCTGATCTAGCTTGATCCGTACTCATTGAGCTAACAGATCTATGGAAATTTCAATATACTTGTTGACACAGTGGAGGTCAACGTATGATCATTGATTTGGTCAAGTTCTTATAAACAACAAGGAATATGAAATCAGACTGGGTCAATCCCAACAATCTATCGATCTCACTTCAATCGATAGGGGAGCTTGCTAGTGTTGACCTAGTTTAATCCTAGAATTTCAAGGGAAGACAGTCATTTATCTATTGCTGAAAATTTCAGGCAGAAATAAACAATCAAAAGGGCCCCCAACACTGATTATTTCTGCTTACATGATCTTCTAGGTCCTTGACCATGGAGGCTGTCGATTGACATTTTGGAGATTGAACACCGCAGAGATACCTATCCATTTGGGAAACCTTGGGTGATGACCACTCTTAGCGAGGAAGGAGCAGTGACCGTCGCACCAAAAAGAGGATGCATGAGATGGAGTGTTTCATGTCTCCTTCTCCAAGACTTTCAAGGTTGAGTGTGGTGTAACTATTTTTGGTTAAATTTTTAGGAAAAGGTTGATGGGGTTGTTGAGGAGATAGCCCAAGAAATGCAATAGTCATCCAAAAATATAATATAATATTTTTATCCAATAATAGAGGTGGTATAAGAGGGACCTCATACATCATAGTGAACCAAATAAAAAGGTTTATGAGTGCCCATGGAATCAATGAATGGATAGGTGGCACCATAGTCCTTGAAAAATAAAAAAAGACACCTAAAAACCAAGAGACAAAGGCCCATGGAAGGTATAGTTAGAATTTAGAGATTCTAGTATGTATGAGGTGATGATGCCAAAGGATGGAGTAGCCATCATGAGTATGTAAGCTCTTAGATCCTCGGTCTAAATGCAGATGGCTGAGAGAAAGCTCTTAGATATCTCATCCATTTTCACACCTTTATAAAAATCCTCTTTCCCATCTTCAAATTTTGAAAGGTACACTGAAAAGAAGAAAAAGTGGCTATAGGGGAACAAGTCATGGTACACCGGCTAAGTAGGGAAAATCATAGTACATTGAGAAGCATGGTAGAAAAATGTGTGGTGGTTGGATGGGCCTTGTCATGTCAATTCTCTTGAAAATTAGATTCATTTTCAATGGAAGTAGAGAAAGGGTCAAAAAGTATGAGTTAACATGAAAATAAGGAAGATTTACTTGATGATTGAATAAATCCCCCAATTCAATCATCCAAGACATAGTAGAGGTAGAAAATTTAATAGGTGGTACCTAGAGAAATATTAGTTGTGTGAGTTCCAACATGACTACTCAAGGTTCCGTCCTTCAACTTGGTATAGTTATATTACTCACGAGACATAGATATATTGAAAATCTTAGTCATTGTATAATCATCGTCTAGTGAGGGATTCTATGGGTTTTTTGAGCTTCTCTTACCTTTTTTTTAACCAAACATTCATCTTCCCACAATCTTTACATACATAAAAAGGTGCCATTAACTACCTTATCTTAATTTGATCACAATCAAAGTAACATTCAGAGTCCCACAGTTCAAAACATCTCAACTAAATTATATTAAAGTTATAACTATATTGTAGCGATGAAAGCATGTTATAGTGAAATGCCATTGACATGAATATATCAAAACCAAAAATTCCATTCATTTTACTTTGAGATAAATTTTCTAATAAATTTATTTTATTAAAAAGATATAGTATTTTGCATGTGAATATGATTCCCCAAATAAAATAATAATAAACATTAATGGATTCAATGAAAAAATAATTTCATGGGATTAATAATATCAAGTAAAGGTCATGGTCGAGTTCAAGTCAAGAGAGAAAGACAATAACCTCAAAACATTAATTTTCCCTATTGGTGACCTGTCTTTGCTTTGTATATAGATATTGGTAGGAGAATTTTTTTCTTCATAAGCTCTCTTCACCCTAATAAACCACTTTGTTTGTATTTTGGACCAGAACGTAGAAATTGTGAGATATTTTGAAACTACATGGTTTTTCAATGGTATCGACATCTCTCTTGGACAAAAACACAATTAAAGTGTTATCTATCATAGACTTGTGTTTGTGGTCAACAACCCTATGGTTTCTATGAGGAAGGTGGCACAAGAAGAGGAATGAGGACTTTTTAAGAAAAAAAGACAAAAAACATAAAAAAAATTATGTTTTGAAGAAATTTGGTGTAAAGAAGCATTGGTATTTTTACTTTTAGGTATTCACATGGTGATATAATCAATAATCACGTAATGACGTAACTAAGATGGGAGAGGTGAATTATTTAATTTGTTCTTCTACATTTTTCTAGTGAATATTTTGAGTCTTCGATAATATTCTCACATTTCCTCTCTCAATGGAGAGGTTTTTTACCCACATTGGGACATCTAATTTGTTGTGCACACATGGTTAATTGGCTCAAATCCTCAAATTTCTCCTTAATACCATCCAACTCTTATTATCATGCATAATTTGATTTACCATTTTTTTTATAATCCATAGACTTCTGGATCTGTTCATAAGAAAAGGGCCAAGAGACTTTGATTTATATTTCAGGGAACATACAAATACAAATCTTACATATTACATCCTAACACTAACTAATACAAATAAAATAAAACGATGAAAAACTCCTGAATATTAATGTGTAATTTTTAATAAGGATTAGTGAGATTTGTTTGTACGAATTCATCGTACCAATATATATATATATATATATATTTTAGTTTTATTGAAATTATTTTTTTATTGTATTTATTGAAAGTCCCTTTAGGGTGGTTGTTTAACCTTGAGAAGGGGGGGTTGAATTAGGTTAAATGTGATTTTTTAATTTATCTAACTTTTCTTCTTCTACTTGGATTCGTTGACTTAGTCACTCACTAGCTGTCCACTCAATTGCACCGAATATTATTATACTGGTTGGGGGACCTACTGTCCCTTAATCCAGTCCCAAGTACTTTAGACTCGGAGCCTCCTCCTCACCAAATGAAACCTAATCCTCTCACCACTCAAAGGGTGAAGGACAATGTTCAAATACAAGGTTTTAGATTTGCCCCTTACGGCAAACCTAACACACACCTTTACTTGTCCCTACGGCACTACCCACTAGGCCTCGACCTCCTCAGCTCCTGGACGCCTTGACTCCCTCAAGCCGATCTCCACGCGATCGCTCGTCCCTTCACGCCCTGTCGTGCCTCTTCTGCAAATGTCGCCGACCACCGGTAAAATGACACCTCGTCTTCAGGCTTCACTCGGTCTTCCTGCCCTCGAGGTCTAGACATCTCCTCATCTCAACAAATGAGATACTCCCGTCCTCTGGATATGTGTGGCTGTAACTGCTGCTAGCTAATTAAGTAAGTGGGTTTTTCTGACTTTGGTAGACTTAGGGTTGACTTTTAACCTAAGGTTGACTTTTTGCTAAAGTTAACTTTTTCTGACTTTGGTTGACTCAGGGTTGACTTTTAACCAAAGGTTGACTTTTTCTGACTTTGGTTGACTCAGGGTTGACTTTTGACCTAAGGTTGACTTTTCGCTAAAGTTGACTTTTTCTGACTTTGGTTGACTCAGGGTTGACTTTTGACCTAAGGTTGACTTTTTGCTAAAGTTGACTTTTTTTGTTGACTCTAGCTCTCAGAGTTGACTTCTATTGACTCTAGCTCTCAGAGTTGACTTCTGTTGACTCTAGTACTCAGAGTTGACTTCTGTTGACTCTAGCTCTCAGAGTTGACTACAGTTCTAAAATTGACCTCCTCAGATCTTATTCTTTAAGAAAAGTCAATCAATTCTGCTAACTGCTAGTAAGTGCATGTAGTCAAATGAAAGGGGATAGATACTGAAACGAAATTTAACTGAACAAATCACTACTAGTCCACAGTGAGAAATGATGCAATTAATTTAAGAGATGAATTAACTAAAGTCTGACCAAGTACAATTAATTGTGTGCTGAGTAATTGTTCTTACTTGAACCTGTCAACCTGCACAGACTGATTAATTCACTGCCAACTTCATAGTGAGAGCAAATGCAATTAATTCAAGATATAAATTAACTGAATAATCTAACCGAATATATTTAGTACTTACTTGAACCGTTTACCCTGCATAAACTGATTAGATGACTGTCAATTTCACACTAAAATATACTGCATCGAAATTTAAGAAATCGATTTAATAACGAGATTGCGTAAAAACGATTCACCTTACCCTACTGTTTGCTCCAGAAATTGTGTATAACTAACTGTTGTTAAAAGGACTTCAAAATTACTCAGAACACAATTTCAAGGAATGTAAAGAGGTAATAATTGTGCAGAATCAAAAACTGAAATCACAATTTTGTAATCTGCTATCACTAGTAAAATTATGATATATTGTTATCACAGGATGATATGCAGCTTGACTAATTTGAACTACAGAAATTTAAAGACCAAACAATCGTTAACAGATCGACTACACTACAGTTGTTCAATTTAAACGATTGTAATTTTCCCAGTGTGTGCTATTAAAACTAATTCAAATATCTGACACAAACTTAATTTGAAACCGAGAACGTATTTGCGATTGAATGAACACAATACGTAACTTAAATAAATTATCGTGGATGCTTGAAACTTTGAAGAGAAAATGAAGGTTACAAATCAATAGATTGTAGACCCGAATGGTTAGAGGATATCCCTAGAACGGTGATCGATGGATGAGACAGAAAAATCACGGGTTGAAGTTAAGAGAAAGAGATTAATCGCCGAAATATTGAATCAATCGAGTAAAAAAAAAAACAACGGAGTAATCGATGGATTTAACAAGAAAAACAGGTTAAGAAGCTTCAGAGCACTCATCTCGGCGTCAGAACGAAAAGCTGTAGAAGATTTTCTTAGCCACCGCCGTGAAGACAGAGAGTAAGAGGTTGGTTCGTTGTTTTTCACGATCGCAAGCAAGCCCTTTTCAAATAGCTTTCACACTGACCCTTTTCTTTCGCACTGATTTTCCATCGGCCCGCCACGAACCCTAGAATGCTTTTAATACCATACCCGATGAGTCAATATAAAATGACGACACTACCCTTCATGCTCTTAGCCTTTTGACATATACTACACTATTGATATGGGTATTGAAATGTATCCATTAAATATGCAGAATTTAAACCCAAAACAATATCTCCAAATCCACATTAGTCTCATATGTGTTAATACCATATGGTTAATATTAGATGCAACCTTGCTGTCGTTGCTTTTCCTGAAATCAGTACACATTAGTCTCAATAATAAGAGGACAGAAAATATGAAATGACACTGCATAAAATGAATTATTATCGTTGTTGTTCCTGAAATCAAACATTAGGCTCGATAAGAGGGTGACAGAAAAATATAAAGGGGCAGTGCTTAAAATTAATCATAACATATAATGATGACAGTTCAAGTCATTAACTATATCAAAACTATTGCTCTAACATTTATAATTATTTATAATTCAAATTTTATTTTAATTTTTATGAATTTTACAGTTTCCATATTATGTCTATTTACTATATTATCCATTATAATTTAGCTACACCTAAACCTAATAGACATTTAGTATCTGTGATATTACCGATGGATGATTAGACATTAATCATCCATAATATTAGAAATTTGTCTTAAAATATACTTTATATGTTCTATTTATCTTGGTATTTGATTTTTTTTATAAGATGTTATATATAAGAAGTAATAAAGTGTCTAGTATGAGTGTAATGAGTACATAGAATTAATATGTAGACAATTTTAAGTGCAACTTAGGTGTATTATACCATTGCTGTATAGGACTATTTATTCAAAAAATTAGATTGATTGATACGTGCTGATTTTTCGTTACGATAGATTGATGATACACTAGCCAAAACAATGGCTGCTTCAGCCGCTGCAATAGCTATAACAAAAATGGAGAAAATATCTCCTTTTAATTTTCAGTTATCAAATATATCCAAAAATGTGACAAGATTAATATTAACCAAATTTAGTACAAGCTCAAGACACATAAGTGCTCTAACCATACTTCAACTTGTGATCAATCCATAAATGCCAATAGAAAACAAATATGCACTCAAAAAGTACATGCTCAAACATCATCGACTAATTCCTTTTCAATCTCAATTGATTTCACCAAAGAATTTAACTATTTTATAGAATGAAAATGCCATATAATAACATTTTTAGGACAAAATATCAGGAAAAAAAATCAAAGTATTAGCAATCAAATCAAACAACAATTTTGTTAGTTTAACCTAAGTTTGATAATTTACTTAGGTGTGCTTTTAATGTTTATGAAATATTTATATTAAAGAATGTTTAGATTTTGATTCATAGCTGTTTGTCAAAATGATTTGAGAAGGGTATGTTTGTGTTAGTGCAGGTACCAATGGATTGAGAGATTAACCCACGTCCCCTTCGGAACGCAGACGTCGCTACGAATAAGCTCTAGTTTTTTTTTTTAATCTGTCATTAAAACATTTAAACAAAAATTTTAAATATGAGATTATCATTATTATTTTTTTAATATTATAACAAGATAGATGTTCCTAAAGACGCAAAGATTTAAGTTTCATCCTCATAAAACCAGTCATTAGAATTAGTAATTGATAACGTGTCATTGATGCATTCATTTTCATCATTATAAATGGGTTTTAACACATAATTCTTAGTCATAATGCACGTTATCATCTTTTTATGGTATTTTTGCACTCATCATTTCATTCCACGCATATACTCAACTTGCATCTATTTAGTGCTAATTTGGTAAAAAAAAATAGATATGTCCTATCATGCACCATTCTTTTCAATTACTTATACTATGAGACTAACCCCATTTAACTCTTTCAAAGTCAAATGGTTGAATTTTCATATTTTCTATGAGTTATGTGGATGTAGGGACATAGGTATGCAAGTAGGAAAGCATGAAAATGGATGACGATAAGAGGAAAGAGGAAACAACTCTCTACTAAATTTGAACACCAAGACAACCATATTTTTATGAAATATGGTAAATGAGGTTTCGATTTGGTAAAGGTATCATCATAAGATTTTTAGGTTAATCCAAAATTGATTTAGAGTGACTATTGAGCCAATCTCCTTATTTTTAAGGAGGTTGGACCAAGCTTAATTTTTATCAAATGAGACCTTAATTTTTTCTCATGATTTTAGATATTTTAGGATAAAAATATAGAGGATTAAATTCTTGATCCAATGGAGAAAATTTCGTGAAAAAAGGAGTTGTATTTTGTGAGATATTAAATTTCTAAGTTTAGGGATTTTTCTAGAAATTTTTTGGAATTTTTCTAAATTTTTTAGGGACTTTTCAGATTTTGAGCATATTTATGAAAATGCCACTCCAATTTTTAAAATGAAAATTTACAAAAATGCCCTCCAATTTTTGAAGTCAGAAATTAACGAAAATGCCACTCTGATTTTTAAAGTGAAAAATTACAGAAAATGCCCCTCTGATTTACAGGAATTTTCGAAGTCAGTAATTTACAGAAGTGCCACTATGCACTATCTCAATCAAATACTATGATTTCTCTAAATTAAAATCATGATATCTCATGATCTAGATGAAGTTTTGAGCTGAAATTTTATTTCTAGATTCATATTTTAACCCTCTATCCATCTATACCCTTGGATCAAACAATCAAGCTTGAAAAAAAAATGATTTTAATAACTGGACTCTTTTACCCCTCTTTACACTCAAACCCTAAGAACTCACTATAAAAGCCTTCATTTTCTCTCTCCTTGAGTTTTTTGGCTCTCTCTTAGCATCAGGCTACCAGAAGGAAAGGGAGAGGAGGTCAAGGCCCATGGAGGAGCATTGTTTGATGCTCAACCTTGTAGTGGAGAAGGGAGCAAGCAAAGATCGTGATCGGAGCGGATCGAGCATCACCCGGCCTAGGACGGGCACACCGATGTGGTTTGTGCGACGATCCGGATTGAGTTCTTGCTTGTGTTTATCATCTCCATAAACAGTAAACTTGTATTTTCTTTTTTTTCTTTTTCTTTCTTTTTTTCTTTTAATGTAGTGGCTTTGACATCATCGAGACTTGCAACTCTCTCTCTCCCTATCGTTGCACATCGATTCGTCAATCCATTGCTACCGCCGACCACTCTTCTCACCTTGCCATCATCTCATTCCCATTGCATTTCTTTCTACATTGTTTTTCCATTGGAATTCATATTTCTCTCCTAATTAAAAAAGAAACCTAAAAACTATCACTCATATTCATCTCTACATGCAGCATTTATGTTTACACTTCTTTCCAAGCTCTCACTTCTTCCACGCTCTCTCACCTTTCATTTGAATATCTAATCTCATTACCTCAGCTCCATGTGGATTCGACCCTTGCTTACACTATACTAAGTAAGGAAATATAAATTTTATTGCATGAAATCGATACACAACAACGACGGAAAACAAGCGTAATCGAGATCATCAGTAATTCTGATATTCTAGTTTATATGCTTATTCTTATCATTAGTTTAGAATATTGATGTTTAATATCCATTGTTACAACATGTGATTGTTCTTTATTTTATTATTACTGATATTGTTGTTACATAGTTTAATTTCCATTTTAGTTATTTTAATTTAATCGTTGTCTAATTTAATTCTCTTTTATTCGATTTTCAGGTACTTTTAAAATTGGGCATATACCCACATACACCCGATTTCCTCTCTCCAGCAAAAAAAAGGAGATTACGAAAAGAAAAATTCTCGTGAAGAAAGTTCGATCTTCAGCGAAATCTAAGAGGCGACTGCATCTCCTTCCACCGGAAGCTCTTCAACGACTCCTTCTCTTTCTAAAATCTATATTCCGTTTTCTGTGTTTATTTTCGGATTCGTGTGGTTCGTGAAATCGGTTTTTCTAGAGTTTGCGTTTGTTTTTTTTTGTTAGATTTCGATTTTAGGTTGCTTCAAATTTAACTACGTTTTATTTTCGGATTTCCCGTCACAGTTTCTCTCATTTCGGTTTTTTTTATTGTTCGGTTGTTTATACAAAATTTGGGTTTTTCCAATTTTCGGTTTCTACAAATTTCATTTTTCATTCTCTATTTTTCGATTTTCTGTTTTATTATTATTTTTTGTTTTTCTGATTTTCGTTTTCTGATTTCGTTTTTTTTCTTATTTTTGTTCTTTGATTTTTAGTCTCTGATTTTCGTTTTCTGATTTCGTTTTTTTTCTTATTTTTGTTCTTTGATTTTTAGTCTCTGATTTTCGGTTTTTCTAAATCTATTTTCTGATTTTCTGTTTTCCTATTTTCCGATTTTCGATTATCTGATTTTTGTTTTCTTTTTCGTAAATAAACTGATTGAATCTAACTTCTGTGTTTTAATCTTTTAAACTTGATTATCTATTATCAGTTGTTATTTTTTGTTCTCATCCAATTTTTTTATTTATATATTGTGTCTTTTCTGTGTATTAGAATCTTCAGTTTTCTATCTACTTTCTATCTTTCAAAAATTTCAGTGTATCTTTACTCAAACTTCTGATTTAATTTCTGTCTTCCTAATTCCGGTGAGTTTTCTGTTTAGGTTCTGATTAAGTTTTAAAATTCCTAGTTTCGTTTTGGTTGTGTTCTTATTCTTCTATCTGTGTTAGGTTTGTCTTTAATAGGTCAGGTAATTCTGTGCATTAGAAGAAAAATTCAGACAGAACTCTATCGAATTTTGATTTAAATTTCTGTTATTTTAGGTTGATTTGTTAGTCTCATTTCCACCTCCTTTTAAGGATAGATTAATCTAGTTTAATCTTTATTAGTGTTCTGATATTTTCTGTTTTACTGATTCATTACACTGTTAAGGAATTTGTTTTGGAATTAGAAAATAAATTGAACTAATATGCATCAAGGTGAGACTCAAGTTGACGGTCTTCAAGGTAAACTTCAGGGGCTATTAGTGTTATTGTGTCATTGCATTTCTTTTATACATTCAAGACAGAAAGTCAAAGTCAATAGCAGCAGTCAAAGTCAACCACAGAAAGTCAAAGTTAGCAGCAGTAGTCAAAGTCAACTACAAAAAGTCAAAGTCAACAACAGCAGTCAAAGCAACTACAAAAAGTTAAAGTCAACTGCAAAAAAGTCAAAGTCAACAGCAGCAGCCAAAGTCAATTGCAGAAAAGTCAAAGTCAATAGCAGCAGTCAAAGTCAAGTCAAAGTCAACCAAAGTCAGGAAGTCAAAGTCAAATCAGTAAATCAGGGGGTTACCTCAATAATTCTTAGAAATTTGTTTTACGCATATCATAGTTACATTATTTGTTATTGCTTGTTGTGATTGATTTAGTTTGTTTTAGTATTTTTCCTTATAGATTTATATTTCATAAGTTTAATTGAAGTACTAGTATAATTAGATATACCATCATATTTTACATGAACTCTTGGTGAGCCGTACTTACCCGTGAGGGTAAGGGAGAGATTCCTTGGGAATCGTAGTGAGTCGGGACGGCTCTAGGGAGTTGACTAGAAAAGTCAACTTGAGGGATACTTGTTCTTCACCTTGCAGGATTACTCAAACTCGGGGACGAGCGACTTACTTGGTGCGGAGACTCAGTGACTCCAGAGGGACAGGCCAACCAGAAAGAGAATAGGGAGTGGCGCGCGGAGCTCTGGGAGTCAGCCCTGGGGACGGGACGAGCGGAGGGGTACCAAAAGACGACGGCGAAGCAAGGTTACTGACCGAGAGCGTGAGTGCGTCAGATCGAGAGATCGTGTAGAACTTTTGATCTGATTATCCCGACCAGCTAATAGTTGCTACTAGGGGATTAAAAAAAGGTGCGGAGTGACTCTAGGAGGATTGTCTCCTCTTGGGTCTGGCACGGGGGTCTGGAAACCTTGTCCAGTATAAAAAAATCTGGCCTTCGAGTGATGTGAGATAGTTGAGTGATAATTAATGAATTCAAAAAAGGATTAGAATAACATAAATACTAAAAGAAACTAATTAACCCCCCCCCTCCATAGTAATTTCATCATCTCATTAGGGAATTTCAGATTTGAAATTTTTATATTCAAAAGTTATTAGATAACTATCACTTATATAAACTCAAAATATCTCAATTTAAGGCAAAACATTATAAGTGTCTTCACCTCTTGCTAATCTTAAGTATTTTATCTTAACTAGTTTATTAAAATTTACAATTTGACTCTATCAAATAGTCATTTTAATATAAGTATAATAATCGAAAAGTAGAAGTAATAATTTTATTTCTCATATAAATTAAAATTCTCATATAAGATAATTTAAATTCACTTTCTCAAGATTAACAATACTAATTTTGACGAGCCATAGTAATTGCATCTATTAAGGCAACTACAAGAATTTCATATTTTTTGCTCCACTCCATACTCCCTCTAGGCTACTTTCCTTTGTTAGTTCAATTTGAGTTTGATAACTTACATAAATGATTTATTGATGTTTACATAATTTTAGATTATTTATTTCATGATATGGTCTATATCTTGAAATACTGTTTGAGGAAGGTATTTATTTTATGGCTGCAGGTATTAGATAATCAAATGGTCTACTTGAAAAAACTCAAAAACTTTTAAGAACAAGCCTTAGATCTCATTTATTTATTCTTTATGCTTAAAAATTTGAAGGATCATTTCTGAGGCAAGTAATTTTAGGTGCTTTATTCTTTGAAAGAATTGAACAAGGAGCCATAGACAATATGATAGCTGATATGCAAGTAGAAGATCTCTTCAAAGTGAAGGTCGAGATGGACCTCCCTTAGCTAAAGCTGACTTGCATGTGTTAAGCATGCTGCCAATGTTCATCATGAGCCAATGATTGAAGCTACTAGTACAAAGCATATAAAGATCCCCTAAGAAGCTATCCAAGCTCCAAGAAATCAGAATATTTTACTATTTCTGGAACCCTATGAACATGACTAATTCTAGAAGTTAATATTCCAATCATGCAGTTGAATTCAAATTCTAGATATCTTCATTTTTTTCTTAATTTGCCTTTTCATAAAGATAGAACTTAATCATGCATTAACAGAATTCTCTAAATGATAAGAACTTTTACAATGAAATTACTTATAAATAGTGCACATATTTATTTTATTATTTTTTCTACAGGATGACGTTGAGGTGTCTACATGTGGTTGAGATGCTAGGCCTAGGGTTAGACAAGTGTACCACATGAATTACTTCATTTGGTAGATTTCTCCGAGATCCAATGCCTTCATGAGTTGAGATGGGCCCCAACCTCAACCAAGGATGGGAGGATTGTCTATTGATAGTCCATGACAACCCTCAACCCCACGTTCAACTTGGTCGACAAGGCCTTGGAAGGGGAAAGGGGTGCACATCTACTACTTCTATAGCTAATTCTTTGGCAGTGGAACACCATGAGAGATATGACTAGAAATCATGAATCAAAAGTTGGGGGGGAAGAGAAAACCTTTGATACCTTGAGTGTGGTGAGGCTTGTCAAAAGTAGTGGATTCAATACCCCGGGGGTTCAATATTGCTGCCTTATAGAATTGTCATAGGTCCAATTGTGTGATCAATTGGCGAGGATCAAGTGAAAGTCCCGAAGTGGTTGTGAAACTAACTAAGAGGGGGGGGGGTGAATTAGTTTGTTTGCTAGTCTTTATGTTTTCTAACTTCTTTTGTTTAGATTCGTTGCTTATCGCTCTTCACTCTTCCTCATGGTGCACAAGTAATTTTATACTGGTTGAGGGACCTAATGTTCCTTAATCCAGTCCTGAGTACTATCGCCTTAGAGCCTCCAATCTCACCAAATAAAATCCTAACCTGTACGCCCCCACAAATGGGTTGTAGGATAACTGTTTACACAAATTTAGGATTCGCCCTCGATGGCAACCCTAACGCTCACCTTTACCTTGTCCTACGGCACTACCCCCTTGGCCTTGACCTCTTCAGCTGCCGAGCACCCCTACTCCCTCGAGCCGACCGCCTCACGAGATCGCCCAGCCCTGCAACCCGTGTCACGACTCCTTTGATTGTGTCGTCGACCTCTGGTAAGGCGAGACTGTGCCCTCTTGTACCTCTTGGTCTTCTCGCTCCCGAGAATCTCCTCCTCGTCTTAACGAATGAGACTCGCTCGATTCTTCTAAATCTGTATGTGTGCATATTTCTAACTGAATGAGTCTAAATGAATGATTCTAACTAAGTAATGTACAACGAGATAAAGTAGTCAAGTAAATAAAAGATAAGAAGGCTCACAATGAAGGGGAGTTGTCTCCTAACCCCCTCAAATAACCCTTGAATGAATAGGTTGAGTTTGACTAGGGTTGACTTATCCCTAATGTTGATCGTTGACTTTGTTTTTTAGGGATGACTTTAACTTCTGATGTTGACTGTTGATTTTAACTTTTTGGGTTGACTTTGACTTTCGGAGGTTGACCGTTGACTTTGCCTTTTAAAGTTAACTTTGATTTATGAGGTCGACTATTGACTTTGACTTTTAGGGGTGACTTTGACTTGACTCTAAGTTGACTTTGACTTTTAGGGTTGATTTTGACTTTCTAACATAAAAAGTTTAACCTTCATTGAAGGTTAACTTTTCTTAAGGGTTGACTACATCCTAAGGGCTGACTTCTGACTATTGACTGATATGAACCGAATCTCACAACCTCAATATGTGATCAATAAGATTGAATGTAATCATATGTATAAGTGAATGACTAGGTTAAGGTCTAAATGACTAATGAATAGATAGATGGACTGATAGATTTTTCCTCTATAAGTGAGATGAACTATGATGCAATTTTGGCTATGATGGATAAATAGGTTAATATCTAAACATGGAAGAACATAAAAATTAGCTAATCGATAAACTGATAGAGTGAGAGGAGATTAAACTCCAAGAAAATAGAATACATAGAAGAAGATAGGTATGATGACTGTTTTAAAAGAGGAAAATCACAATAGAAGATATACAAAGTAAATTGATTGATAGATAAAGTTAAGAAAAATATAGAGAGGAATCTAACAAGAGATAGATTAAGTTTAGATGATAGAAAAGCACAACGAAGATCTACAAATTACTTTAGATGGATGGAGATTTGATGAAGAGCAGAAAATGAGAGGGAGAGAGAGAGAGAGAGAGAGTATATGATCAGATTCTAAAGCAGAGAATGAAAGAGAGATATATCAATAGATACACAGAATAGACTAATATATAAAGATAGAAAGAGGTAGGAGACTAATAAATAGTGAAGAATAGAAACATGAAATTGAGATGTAGGTATAGAGATTAAAACATAGAAAAATGTGATGCTAAAAGAGGTGATTAGAGTTATATATCAACGAGGATTAAGATCTGGAAAACATGAGGAAGAGATGAGGATAAATTTCAGAAAAATGTGATGCAAATGGAGACTGACAATTGTGATGCAAAAAAATGGGATTTTTTTAGGGATTTTTAGAATTTTTAAGAAAAGCCTCTCCACACTTATAAAGCCTAACATACCTGTTTTTGGTGCAATAAGAGTGCGCCATGTGATGCCCTCTAATCCACAATCTCTATTAAATGGTAAAATTTCTCTAAATTAAATCATAATATTTCATGATCTAGATAAAGTTTTGAGCTAAATTTTATGACTAAATTCATCTTTCAACCCTCTATCCATCCATATCTTTGATTGAATAATCGAGGAATAAAAAATGATTTTAATGATTAGATTTTTTTAACCCCTCTTTACATTCAAACCCTAGGAACCGATCTATAAAAACCTTAATTTTCTCCCTTTTATGTTTTTTGGCTCTCTCTTAGCATTAGGCTATCAGAAGGAAAGGGAGAGGAGGCTATGGCCCAAGGAGGAGCCCTTTTTTATGCTCAATCTAGTCATAGAGAAGGGAGCAAGCAAAGATTGTGATCGGAGTAGATCAAACATTACGTGGCCTAGTGATGGGTATTATATGGCCTATAAGCCAATCACAGTTCAATATATCTCATTTATGTTCATTGAAATGAAAGTTACTCATTATCATTCGAATGTGATGTTTGCAATGAAGTCCATGTGCATATGCAATGACTAAGTGAATTATGATGAAATCACAATGCAATGATCAATAGTCTTTAAACATATGTTTTGAACATTCTTGTTTGTGTGATATTCAAGATGGACATCGAATTATCCAAAAAGAATAACACTATCGGATCCGACTCATATGATGAGTATGACTGATCTTGTGGCCATCAGTGTGGAGATACTAAGGATATATAATAGGTGCTCTTTGGAGAAAGAGTTCAATGAATTAATATGTATGAATCCCTAAATGCTAATTGATTCATGTCATGGTTGTGTATGTGGTCCTTTGACTTGAGACACCAAAGACATCTTTATAAATGATTGTGTTTTGATTATGACTTATGAATCCTTAGCCATGGGATTCCTAAAACTTCATATATTGGGTGCAACATGAAGTCTACGGAGATGATTGTGTGATCAAGATGGGATCATCTGTCCTCAGTATTCAAGGAGATTGACTCAAGGAATGAGATGCGATAAAATCCTTAGCCAAGTGACAAAGCTAATATGTGATCTCGTTGAATACAAGCTGATAAGCATAAAAAATTACCAAACTCACCAATTTAGAGAAATAATCATGAATTATATAGTATAGCGGTGAATAAGGGTCAAATCCACGAAGAATTGAGGTATTTTTCGAGATATTATTTGAAATTCGATCAAATCCGACAATGAATTGAGGTGAGAAATTAAGTATTTTGATATATTTGGAAAGAGAACTCAAAGAAAAATCCACGGAATCAAAAATCACTTGATTTGGATCAAGATTTGTGGAGAAATCAAAGAGCGGATCAGGTCAAAATTTTCGAACGGGAAGAGAGAGAAATATGAAATAAAAAACCTAATCTACAATTATAAATTACAATAAAGTGGTACATGACGAAAGATTAGGAGGAAAACACATAATTTAACTCAAGATAGTGATCGAAATGATCGAATTGACCGCCAGATCGAAAGTCTTTTCATTTGTTGATTTCGAAGACCATCGTCGGCATTCAAGATTAAAATTCTCCCTACTCTTTCAACGAAATCTCACTGTCAACCACTCCGTGGGTGCAAAAATGAGTCTAGAAGAAGAAGAAAGATAGAGATTCAAATATGGTGGTATATAGACAGTTCGCTTACTCGAAAACATCCAATTTATCTAGTTGATGATTTATATAGTTGAAAACATTTCAATGATTTATATAGTGGAAGAACATCTCAATTTAAAAGGCATAACCGTGGAATTCAGCATGTAATCTTTGATCAACGGCTCTGATGAAATGCAGATATGTGAATTGTTAGGCTTAAATCGCGTCTATTGGATCGAAGATGGATGACCGAGAATTCGCCACGTCGCTCATGAAGAAGAAATGTGTAAAACACCATTTGTCTGATCTTGATCTAACGCTCGGATACCTTTTTGTCAGTTTTAATCTCAATAGTTATAACTCCTCAGATGAACGATTGAGATTAAATCATTTTAAAATGATTCACCGATGAATCAGAATGCAGCACGTGCCCTTCACTTAAGTTATGATCGATGACTGTGATTAAATCACGTGATCGAACGCTCCACATGACGCCACATCACCAACGCATATAAAAACATAAAAATAGTCCCACATGATAAAAATCAAGTCGATTCGATGTGTATATTAGGTATAATCAACTTTAGAGAGATAGCGTTATCTTGAAAAAGAAAGCTTTATCTCTCTAATTACACTCTCGCACATGTGCGCACACACTCACACTCATGCACACACACGAGGAGACAGACGTGTGTGCCACGTGGCTTGTTCATACACTGCCATGTGGCGACGTCATTTTTGCCCGCGCCACGTCTGCTGCCACGTTAGTAGACGAAAATAATATTTTTAATGAGTTTAATTCAAAAATAAATCGAATTAACTTCATAAAAATTCTGAAAAATCCCTAAAAATTTAGAAAATTTAAGTCTTTTAAAATAAAAATCCAAATTAATCCAAATTTAGTTAATTAGATCAAAAATTAAATTATCTATCACTCTAAAAAAAGTTAAATTCAATAAATAACAAGAGAATAAATTTTTATTTCAAAAATACACTCATTTGTTTAGAATTTAAAACTTAGAAAAATAAATTAGTATATTAAAAGTATTTTCTCTTAGTATTTAATATTAAAACCCAATTATAATCTCAAATATAGGGTGAGATAAAATATATTCTAAAATTTTTTAATTATCCCTAAAATTATATAATTAAAAATTGCATGAAATGATAGACATGCGCTCAAAGTATGATAATATGCATAAGAATTGAATTTTGATGCCTTACTTTGTATTAATAATCCTATAATTGCATTTTAAAATTGCATGTTATCACCAAGGTAGTTGAAATATTAGTGAATGAGTTCCCGATGATTTCTTACATGTATTAGTACTAAGTTGTGTGACCGATTAGGGTTTGACAGTTTACCACACCCTAAGTCTTTCATGAGTCTTGTGCGGATGAAAGATTATACATACATGATAATCAATGATGGAAAGTTTTCATACGGGAGTTCTTGCACACTCCATATCTCCTAGAGTACGTGGTGTAGCTTGGCCCCCAACGGGCTAGCAACTCAACCTATTGATTGAGTTAAATTGCTCCTTGATTAATTACTATATATGTTGATATGGATAATTATTTAAGGTTGAACAATAAGGTGTTATTGGGCCTATAGAGTTATTAACTAGTGAGATATTTGGATCTAGAGGAACACCAACATAAGGTCTATGGATGTTGGTAGATATAGACATAATTTGGAGGGTTTTGATGAAAAATCTACATACCAAATGTCTATAAAGTAGGCGGAGAACGATTACAACTAATGATGCCCATGCAAGTCTCGTGAGAATTCTCTCCTTTCTTCTATTTCTCTCTTGGTGGAGAGCTTTGAAGAAGAGATCTAACCATCTAGAGATTGTGTGGATACCACTAAAGGCTAGACACTCAAATAGTTTCAAGAACTCCTAAAAGGGAACATTGTAAGTATGTTTTCTCATACATACTAGATGATAGGATCATCTATTCTTGGTGCCTCAATGTTTTGAATATTTGATTCAATATATTCTACTGCATTCGATGTTTTGATTAAAAGTTCAAAAGTTTTGTCGACCTCATAACCCAACACCTAGGATGTGCACAACAACGGGGCGTGGGCAAAGATCTAGATTAAATTTGGGCTTATGAAAATCTTCATAAATTATAGAAATGTGTGTATTTTTTTATTTATTTTTCTTTTATTGTAGTAGCTTTGACATCATCTACAAGTGCATCTCTCATTCTCGCCCTTGCCGCGCCTCAATCTCTTGCTACCGCTATCCATCTGATAACATGCAACTTATAATTATAATTACATGATTATTAATGCAAATTAAGGCATAAAGCATTCTATTCTTATAAATGTTATCATACCTTGAGTCTATATCTATCATTCTACGCAATTTAATGTTATAATATCAAAATGTACTATTTTCAAAGATAAGCACGCGTAATTAAAAGTGATATTTTAGAGTAGATTATTTCCTTTTTAAATTTGAGATTATAATTGAGTTTTAAATGTAAAATAATGAGAGAAAACATTTTTTATGCACTCATTCATTTGTCTAAGTTTTATCTTTCAAAGAACATGAGTGTATTTTTTAGATAAATTTTTTTATTTTGTTATTAATTAAATTTGAATATTTATAATGATAAATTATTTAATTTCTGATAAAAAAAATTTGATTAAAAAGGAGTTGTATTTTCAATGTTATAAATTTTCTAATTTTGATGGATTTTTTAGAATTATTGAGAATTTTTTTTAATTTATTTAAATTTGTTTTAATGCAAAACATAAAAAATGGTTTTATATACACACTGATAAGGCAGCTGACGTGGTGTGCACACTTGCGTGTCACGACCAGGCGCACGCGTGCGGTTAATAGTTAAGCATCCAATTAGGGCATGAGCTAACCGCATATAAAGCGCCACCCTTATATCCTTTTCATTTTGCTTAAGTTTTTCCATGTGGGGCTATTTTTATTTTTATCTCTTTGCAAGTGATGTGGTGTGATGTGAGGAATTCGATTCGTGGATTTTGATTGTGACAGTTGATCTTCACTTACTCGAGGGGTATGTGGCACGATGTGATTGGACGTCGATTCGATTTAAAATTTATAATGAATCTTAGCCATCCAGCGTGAGAGTTATAATGGTTGAGATTAAAAGCTACCGGTGGATTCCTTTGGATACATGGCTACATCTCGAGTGCTTGATTAAGATCAAACAGTAGGGAGTTATGCCACGCTTTTTCATGCATAATGTGGCAAAATCTAAGTGATCCATCTTTGATTAGACATACACAACTTCATGGTGATGATTCTCATTATGATGTTTTATCTAAGCCATTGATCGAAGATCAATGATAAGATCAAATGGTTGACAAAATAATTTTGTGTGGTCATTGAATACATACAAAATTATGTAAAATTTTTACCAAACTCACCAATTTAAAGAAATAATCACAGAATTAAGGAGTATAGTAATGAATAAGGGTCAAATCCACAGAGAATTAAGGTATTTTTGAGGTATTCTTTGAAATTCGATCCAATTAGACAATGAATTTAGGTAAGAAATTATGGATTTTGATATATTTGGAAAGAGAACTTGAAGGCAAATCCTCGATATCAAAATCACGGAGAAATCGACGAGCGAATCAGAGAGAAATTTTCAAACAAGAAAATCATGAAAAATTAAAATTAAAATTAAAATTGACTAAATCTACTATTTGAAATTGAAATCTAATGTTATAGGACAAAATATTAGGATGAAAACATGATTTCTAACCCAAGATAGCGCTCGAATTGAGTGAATTTCTCGCCAGATCAAAGGCTATTCATTCCGCGAATCCAAAGATAATTGTTGGCATTCAAGAATCGATTTCTTCCTATTCTCTCAATGAAATCTCACTTTCAAATACTCAGTGCAAAAGCGATTGGAAGCAAGAGATTCAAGGATTGAGGTGTCTAAACAGTTCGATTACTAAAAAAACCCAATAATGATTTACATCGTGGAAGAACATCTCAATTTATAGGGCAAATTGGGTGCAACCGTTGGATCACGCTTTAATTTTTCGATCAACGGCTCTGACGAAATGCCGATATGTAAATCGTTACACTTAAGTCATGTCTTTTGGATCCGAGATAGACCACTGAGATCTTGTCACGTCACATGTGAAGAGAAAACACATGAAATGTCATCCGTTTGTCGTGCTCTAACACTCGGATGCATTTTTGTCAGTTTTAATATCAGTCATTATTACTCTGTTGATGGACGACTGAGATTAAATCATTTTTAAAATAATTCATCAACGAACAGAAATGCATCACGTTCAAATTATCCCCACCTTAAGTGAAGATCGACGATCTTCTTTTAACACATGAATCGGACGCTCCACATGACCCCACGTCACCTGCGAACATAAAAACATAAAAATAGTCCCACATGAAAAAAATCAAAGCAAACGTGCGCGTATATAAGTAGTATGGGAATAAGAAGATAGCGAAAATCCTTAACACGATGCTTTCTCCTTATTCGCACACACACGTGCACACACGCATACTCACACACCGGCGCACATGTATACGTGTGTGACCCATGGCAGTCTCATATGTCGCCATGTGGCGCCGCCATTTTCGTCTACGCCACATCAGCTGGCTTGTTAGCACACGATAAAAAATATTTTTTTTCTTCATTTTAATTCAAAATAAATCGAATTAAATTCATAAAAATTCATAAAATTACTAGAAAATCTCTAAAAATTAGAAAATTCATATCTTTTAAAATCCAACTCCAAATTAATCCCAATTTATTTTATTAGATCATAAATTAAATTATCTAGCATTCTAAAAAACAAATTGAATAAATAACAAGAGAATAAATTTTTATTTAAAAAATACATCAGCTATTTTAGAATTGTAAACTTAGAAAAATAAATGTGTATAAAAAGTATTTTCTCTTATTATTTAACATGAAAACCTAATTATAAACTCAAATAAAGGTGGGGATAGTCTAATCTTAAAAACTATTTCTCTTAATTTATCCTAATTAAACCTAAATTAATGTATTTTGAGATTATAACTTCTTTTTCATAGAATGATAGATAAACACTAAAAATATGAGAAGATGCATTAGAATGGATTGTTTTATGACTTAATTTTGCATTAATAATCATATATTTTCATGTATAATTTGCACGTTATCAATGGCCAAGTCCAACCTTAGAAAAAGAATTATCATGGATTATCAAATATATTTTCATGTACAATAGAAAATGTAGTTTTAGATATTTTGATCAATCAAACCTTTCTGGACACATTAATCCTTGAATCTCTTAATTTCTTCATTTTCTAGACTCATTTCCGCATCCGAGGAGTGATTGAAATCAAAAATTTTTTGAGAGAGAAGGAAGAATTTGCCATTTGAACTCCAAATTTGTTTTTCCAAACACAGAATCAAAAGCCTTGAACAAGCAATTAATTGAAACATTTGAAATAAATTTTTGGGTTAGATTACGTGTTTTTCATAATATTTTATCTAAAAAAACATAATATTTTAAGTTTGATGCATAGATTAGTTTAACTCTATGAATTATGTCAATTTCTCTCTCTTCACGATTAAATTTTCTCTATTGATTTTGCTTCTTGATTTGTTCGCGAATACTAATCCAAATTCAGTGATTTTTTTATTCCATGGATTTTTTGTGGAGTCTTCCTTAAAGAAAATACTAATTTCCCTAATTTCTCACCTCAATTCATCATCTGATTTGATCAAATTTTGAATAAATTTCAAAAAATTCCCTAATTCTTTGTGGATTCAAACCTTACTCACTATTATGTTAGTGAATTCATGATTAAATCTTAAAATTAGTGATTTTGGAAACTTTTTTGATGTGTGTATGTGTGTCTTTAATGATCACACAAATTCATTTCGTCACCATCCTTCTCATTTGATCATCATATCTTCTCCATTTTTCATCTCTTTTACTCTCATTCTCACATACCAATTCTAATTTCCTTCTTAGTTATAAGAGACGCTCAATATTATCACTCACACTCACCTCTACGTGCTTCATTCTCACTCGTGCCCATTCCCCCACCCTCCACTTCTTTTGAATACCTAACCTCATTACCTCAGCTCCCCATGGATTTGACCCTTGTTGAGTGTATGCTAAGTAAAGAGTTCTAATTTTATTGGATGAAATTGATGCACAAAAATGACAAAGAACACAAGCCATCGAGATCATCAAAGGGTTCCTAAATTTTAGGATTTTTTTTTTACTTTCATGATAGTATAAGTTCGAGTGCTTTGATTGGAGGTACCAATCAGAGCTATCTGATATATGGATTGATCCATGGGATCAAACAAAAATGAGGTAGTTTCATCATTTTTATGCAATATGAATTTTTATAAATATGAAAATGTGGATTAAAAAATGATAATATAGAAAAGATTGATAGAAAATGATTCTAATCTAAGGACTCGTGATGAAAACACTCTCTAGTGATGCTCTCTAATCAAAACATATCTTTGAGAGCCTGTACATTTTTCCGGACTTGGGATCTTGCATCCAACATGAGTAATGAAAACAAAAGAGAAGAAACTCACTAAAAATTATGTTCCATACATAAGGAATGATCAATCGCCGTCTTCTTTCCTTCTGGCTAGCCAATTCTATAGGCACACAATGAAACATTAAGAACCCTAAATTTTAATCCCAAATTTATAATAAGTCCCAGCAGATCTGTAGAGCTTGAAATGATGATCATGCCCATAACATTTCAGCCCCTAATTCAATCAAGATCATCAAACTATCAAGCCTTTAATTTAAAGCAATTTGGACAGCCGATTTAATTTTCTCTCCCCTCAAATCGCGCCGTCAACCCTGCTCCAGCCCAATCAACTTGCCCACATAAAAAATTTATTTTCTCTCTCCTCTCACTTCTCTCTTCTCTCTTTTCTCTACTCTTTCCTTTGATGGCGAGAAGCATGGACAAGAATGACGCGGTGATGGAGAAAAGTACATAGGAAAAGAAAGAGAAAGAGAAAGAGAAAGAAGAGAGGGGGAGAAAACTTTCCCCCCTCACTCGCACATAGACGCATGCACGAGAAAAGAGAGGAGAAGGAAGTGGAGGAGGAGAATAAATGAAGTAAGAAGGGCAGGGGAGAAAAAGAGGAAGGAGAAGAAATGAGAAAAAGGAAGAGGAGAAGAGAGGATTGCTTCTCCTCTTGCCTGAAATTTTTTCGTCACAAGAGAGAGTGAGACTGGGGGGAAGAGAGAGAGCGTCTCTCTCTCATCTCTCTCTTTTTCTTTTTTTCTTTTTCTTTTATATTCCTTTTATATAAAAATAAACATTTTCATAATTTTATTTTCTAAACATTCCTAAAAAAATCTTGAAAATCTAGAAAAATGTCAATTAATTTGATATATAGAAAAATTATATTCTTGATAATTCAATGTCATTAAATGCTTATAAATTGTTATTAATTTATGAAAAATCAAGAATATCCTCTAAAATATATAATAATCATCATTTTATTTATTTTAACTAATGATAACATATATTTATGATTATATTTTAAAGAAAAAGTACATAAAATGCATGATAGTAATGCATGAAATTGCATGCTATCAATCACCATTTTTGGAAGTGTTAGTTCAATTCAATTGAACAAGATAACTGGGAGAAACAAGAAATCTAGTGCCACATTATCTAAATGTGAAATTGAAGGAATGATGTTCAGTAGATTATTTTTAGCTTATGCAACAATTGTAAACATTATGCCTAAAGCCCTTGAAGATAAATTTGAATTTAGAGATTTATATCCTTTTATGTTAGAGTTACAAATTTTTACATCAATAAGAGTATGATAATATATTTAAATGATTTTTTTATGTTTATAAAATATTACATTCATCTATCTTGTGAAAGCATTCTTAGTTTCATGTATCGACAGCTTGATCAACAGGTGCATGTCGGCATTGGCATATAGGCGACACTTGGGAAAACCTAGAATATGCCTTTTGTAAATTTTATTCATAATTTTACTTTGTTTTAGTATCCTATCAATTGTTACATAAAAGGATTCTAAATAATGTCCAATATTTTTCAATATTAAAATAGATAAACTCAAATGAACATTAATTCAATAAGAGCCATCTACAGATAAAGTTGTCCCTAGTGTTATTTTTAAAATCTTCTCTTCCATAAACTTTCATAATCTTATTTTTATTTTTATTAAATATTTATATCTTCTTTCTAACAGTCATTTGTTTCTTTTTAGTTACCTTATATCCAAAAAAAGGGGAGCCCTATGTCCAGCTCACTCAAATTTTTGAGAAAGAGTCTTACTCTCTTGCACGGTGATCATTCTCCAAACCTCTCTCTCTTGTAGCAATCGTTCCCAGCACCCTCAAGATTATGATTGGTGCTTGATGAGACGATTTATGCGGTCGTTAAAAACACACAAACATCGTTCAAACAAAATTTATAATTCTGAACTCACAATAAAAAAGATATAAAATCAAGTACAATGTAAAGATCGGGTCGATCCACAGAGAACACAGTTGACTTTGATTGAAGGGTTTACTTGGTCAAACTTAGGTTTAATTGGGTATATTAAGAAATGAAAGTGATAAATAATTAATTGAAATGATATAAATATATGAGAGAACATATTTTAAGAATTTAGAAAATGATTTGAAAAAGAAAAGTCAAAAGTCAAGGTCAAAGTGTTGACTTTGACCATATGTTGACTTTCTATAAAATTAGAGAATAAAGAGAGTAAAATATTACAAAAATTATATATTCAGAAACGAGAGAGAAAGTGAAAAATTTTGATATATAATTCATGATTTTTCAAGAATAACTGGATTTATTATAATTTATTGAAAATCAAAGATTAGAAAAATCCTGAAATGAACACTTCGGCTTAAATCATCAAATTAAATAACCAAATAAGACTAAAATATTAAGAAAATTATATATTCAGAAATTATAGAGAAAATTTAAAATTTTGATATATAATTCATGTTTTTTTCAAGAAGAATTAGATTTATTATGATTTACTGAAAATCAAAGATCATAAAAATCCCGAAATGAGCACTTCGGTTTAAGTCATGAAATTGACTGAGCAAATGATATCCAAATCAAAAAATTCAAATAAGAATAGAAATCTAACAACCAAAGGATTCCAGAAATAACAAAATTATCAAATTTTACGTTGTATTATAATAGTAATTGCCCCTGCGAGTCAACACCCAAATTCGGATTAAAAATAAACAATTGATGGTAAAATGTTAAATTGAATGGTCAAACAGTGATGAAATTTTACTATTTATCTATCCACGGAAAGCTGATGAAATAAGGAATCCAATGAAATCAAAATCAAAAGATTTGGACTTAAGATCAGGGAGAAATACATGTTTCAAAATCAGTAAAAATCCGCACCCAAATTTATGCGAAACGAAGAACAATTTAATTTCTAAAATGAAATTGACTATCTAAATCTAATCTGAACTAAAATTATTGCAAGGTAAATGATCTAATTATACTACTAACCCAATTTTTGTGAAGATTAGGCTTCAAATTGTATCGATTGAAGTGTATTTGCTCAATTTCTTTTTCGGCGTGCATTCGGCGTTCAAGGGGAGATTTCGTTCGATTCTTGCAATGATTCATGATCAATCCTACGTCAACATGATCGCAATTGAGTCTAGAATGCAGGGGATCATGAAGAACTAATGAATTTGCTCCAAAATTTCTTAATCTCTTCACGATTCAATCAAAAGTTAGGTTTACAAAGGAAGAACATCGGTTTTTATAGGAAATTTCATCGCGAAAATCGTGGACCGTCCGATTCGCTAAAGGATGATTCAACGGCTGAGATTCACAACTTAAGTGGGCCATGATCCCACGAATTTCCCTCTTTTTTAAAATAATTAAATCTAGAAAATGCTTGAAAAATCAAAATAAAATCCAGAAAATTCCATAAAATTCAGAAATTCATAAATTTCTTTATATAACTCCTTTGTGACTCAAATTTTATCCATTGGATCACAAATTTCTTCATCTTTAATATCATGCCACCTAAAAATATAAATTCCAACAAGAAAATAGGGTGAATTCAAAATAATCTTAAATAATCCCTTACAAATTCTACTTTATATCATCCCATCGCTCTCTTCTTGAAATTAATTCTTTTAATTATTAACTAAAGTCAAAATAACTCAAGGAAATTGCTTAATTTTCAATTATTTATCCTTGAAAAAAGATCAAATATCAATAAAACACATAATATGGACTTTTGTAAAATGGCATACCAATGGAGAAAATTCATAAAACTATGATAACATGCATCATAATTACATAAAATTAAGCATGAATATTAGTTAAATAATATAGGAATTTAAGTTAAATATGAATTTTATCAGTGCTTGATGATCTCGATTACGCGTGTTTTTCGTCGTTGTTGTGCGTCGATTTCATGCAATAAAATTTATATTTCCTTACTTAGTATAGTGTAAGCAAGGGTCGAATCCACAGGGAACTGATGTAATGAGATTAGATATTCAAATGAAAGGTGAGAGAGCGTGGAAGAAGTGAGAGCTTGGAAAGAAGTGAAAACGTAAATGCGGCATGGAGAGATGAATATGAGTGATAGTTTTTAGGTTTCTTTTTTAATTAGGAGAGAAATATGAATTCCAATGGAAAAATAATATAGAAAGAAATGCAATGGGGATGAGATGATGACAAGGTGAGAAGAGTGGTCGGTGGTAGCAATGGATCGACGAATCGATGTGCAGTGATTGGGAGAGAGAGAGAGTTGCAAGTCTCGATGATGTCAAAGCCACTACATTAAAAGAAAATAAGAAAGAAAAATAAAAAAAAGGAAAATACAAGTTTAATGTTTATGGAGATGATGAACACAAGAAAGAACTCAATCCGGATTGTCACACAAACCCTGTCGGTGTGCCTGTCATAGGCCGGGTGATGCTCGATCCGCTCCAATCACAATCTTTGCTTGCTCCCTTCTCCACTACAAGGTTGAGCATCAAAAAATACTCCTCCTTGGGCCTTGACCTCCTCTCCCTTTCCTTCTGGTATCCTGATGCTAAGAGAGAGCCAAAAAATGCAAGGAGAGAGAAAATGAAGGCTTTTATAGTGGGTTCCTAAGGTTTGAGTGTAAAGAGGGGTAAAAAGAGTCCAATTATTAAAATCATTTTTTTTCAAGCTTGTTTGTTTGATCCAAGGGTATGGATGGATATAGGGTTAAAAGATAAATCTAGAAATAAAATTTCAGCTCAAAACTCCATCTAGATCATGCGATATCATGATTTTAATTTAGAGAAATCATAGTCCTTGATTGAAATAGTGTAGAGTGGCATTTCTATAAATTTCTAACTTTGAAAATTTCTGTAAATCGGAGGGGTATTTCTATAATTTTTCACTTTAAAAATCAAAATGACATTTATGTAAATTTTTGACTTCAAAAATTGGGGGCATTTCTGTAAATTTTCACTTTAAAAATCAGAGTGGCATTTTCATAAATATGCTCAAAATCTGAAAAGTCCCTAAAAATTCAGAAAATTGCAGAAAAATTCTAGAAAAATCCCTAAACTTAGAAATTGAATATCTCACAAAATAAAACTCATTTTTTCATGAAATTTTCTCCTATGGATCAAGAATTTAATCCTCTATATTTTCATCTCAAAATATCTAAAATCATGAGAAAAAATTAAGGTCTCATTTAATAAAAATTAAGCTTGGTCTAACCTCCTTAAAAATAAGGAGATTGGCCCAATCTTCACTCTAAATCAATTTTGGATTAACCTAAAAATATTATGATGATCCCTTTACCAAATTCAAACCTCATTTATCGTATTTCATAAAAATATGGTTGTCTTGGTGTTCAAATTTAGTATAAAGTTGTTTCCTCTTATTGTCATCCATATCAATGCTTTCCTACTTGCATACCTATGTCCCTACATCCACATAACTCATAGAAAATGTGAAAATTCAACCAATTGACTTTGAAAGAGTCAAATGGGGTAAGTCTCATAGTATAAGTAATTGAAAAGAATGGTGTATGATAGGACATATCTATTTTTTACCAAATTAGCACTAAATAGATGCAAGTTGAGTATATGAGTGGAATGAAATGATGAGTGCAAAAATACCATAAAAAGATGATAAAGTGCATTAGATGACTAAGAATTATGTGTTAAAACCCATTTATAATGATGAAAATGAATGCATCAATGACACGTTATCAGTGCTCCCTCAAACAATTAGGGTTCACACGATAACATTGGCTCAATCTCTCTCTCTCTCTCTCTGTGTCTCACACCTAAAACTCTATCTCAAACAAATCTACTCTTGATCTTCAATAGCACTCATGTGACATGATCCTCAATAGCGATTGAAGATCATCCATGCACAATCTTCATCAACAATTATATTGTTTTTTTTTCTTTTCTTGTCGTGATCAAAGCACATTTGCTCACCTTTATATCTAGCAATCAATTTCATTATCTCCATTTTTCAATCTGTCAAAGCCAAGAAATCTGAGCTCAATCTCCAACTTAAAACTTTGGTCTAAATGTTTTTAAAGGACAAGAAATAAAAAATTAATGGCTTCATCTCACTTCTTCCTGAAAATAAAAAACATCTCTCTCTTTAAGCTGAAGCGACACACATCTTTAAGAGGTTCAAAGATTGGGTATTCATCTTTTTCTTTTTTTTCTTGGTTTCAGTTTTTTTTTGGTAAATTCAAGTTCTATAAATTTATTTTACTCTATGTTAGATTTCTATTTTTCTACATATTACATGCATCTAAGTGTCTGAATGTATGTCTGATTAGATCAGATTTTATGCATATTGATGATGCAAACTATTGTTCCCTTTCAAGTTTTTATTTTATAATAATTTCGGTTGTGCTTTTACTTTTTTTTATTTCAATCTTAATCAATTTTGAGGTATTTGATTTTGTGTTCAATAATTTTGTTGAGACTTTATTTTTATATTTTTAGTTTGATATATTATAATATTTGTCTTGTATTCTATCTCTTAGTTATGATATTATACTCCTATTTTTGATCTAATCAGCTTTCTTGAGAAAATTTCTCGTTTTCCTTTAGTTAATTTTTAACTCACAATTAAGTCAATTTCTAAGGTGTTGGAAGTCAGTTTGGCCTGTGCATTAGAAGTATTTTATGGTGTGGTTAAAGAAGCTATGTGAGGTCTAATTAGGAGATCAACGAATAGTCTTAATTTCAAGATAAATGCTTCCTTAAAGGTGAACATTGAAGTTATTTGGTTACTTAGATAAAGGACTCTTTTTGGCATTATATTTTGAAGTGTAGTTCTTAAATTAATTCTTTCATCTCATTACGCATATCAATCATTCATGTCATCATGCATAATCATTTATCTCACTATTCACATTCAAGATCAACATAGGCATATCTAATATTTACCAAATTAAGATATTTAAGGACAAATTTCTCAAGAAGGTCAAAGTTAGTTACTAAGGTCAAAATCAGCTACACAAATCAAAGTCAACTCAACAAGAAGAATCCATTTACTATCTTTGCTATATTTTTATTCTTTTGTTTTTCACTTCAATTTAATTTTATGTAAGTTTCATATTGGACTAACCTTAATATTGTGATAGTTTTAAGAATTAGGGATTATTTATTTGCGTTTCTCTCTTATATGACAAATCATGAAGCGACACATGGTGCAATTCTTGTGCCTCCCACACTTAATGAAGATGATCCAATGGCTAATATCACTCCCACTCTTTCTCTCTCCTAGCAGAGAATCATAAGCTAACACACAATGTAATCTAAGGGTTCCAATCATGATCTGATTAAATCCAACGGTTGCAATCAAATCAAATCATTTTTAAGGAAAAATCAATGGCAAAAAAATCCACCAAACTGAAATCATGATAACTTATCATCCTCATGGAGTTTTGTATGTGGGCATGATCAACATTTCATGCTCTTCTTCCTTACAATATCAGATTTAAATTTTGAGGTAGAAAAATTAGGTTTTTTTTTAACATTTCTTTGGGTGCTTCTAACATTGGCTAGAAAGAGGAAAAAGAGGATTGATTGATTGTTTTCCATATGCCGAACATCATTTTGAATGAGTTTCTTTTCTTTCTATTCATTATTCATGTTAGATGCAAATTTCCAAGTCCAAGCAAGATGTACGAGTTCTCATAGGGGTGAGTGATTGGAGAACATCATTAGACTGAGTTTTTGGTCACGAATCTTTTAGATAATGATATTTTTGCTTCAATCTTTCCCATTTTCTCCATATTTTCAACCTTATATTACATTTCCATTGTCTAATCAAGAATTTCTTTATCTTTGATTGGAGATTAGATATAGTTGATTAGTTCATTGCACTTGTCACATACTTCTCCCTTTTTCATTGTCACATACTTCTCCCTTTTTCATTTTATTAATCTAAAAAAAATACTTCTTCATTTCAATAATTAAATATCATCCTAGTAGATTCAAGTTGAGTCACCACTATTCTAAATTTAAAAATCAAATTCCAAGAGTTTAGTATAGTTTTTGATCTGTGAACTTGCACTTTTAATGACCATGATTTAATACTTATTAGATTTCTAGCCTGATTAACTAATTATTCTTCAATTAATTATCAATTAAGCAATTTCAAACTTATTTTGACCTCTGATTATGTGTATTCAATGACCACATAAAATTGGCTCATCAACAACTTAAAGGGAGTAGCTAGCAGCAAGTAGAGCTCTAGAAGTGAGCCCTTGGGAGATGGGAGGAGTGATGATGTACCAAAGGATGTGGGAGATGTGAGGTTTCTAACTAAGAGTGTGAGTCTGTTAGATTAAATTTTATTTTAAGCTAACTAATCAGTAATTCCTATCGATAAAGGAGTGACTTTTTACAGTAACAAGGTGAGGCGTGACTTTATGAGGACTATTTCCTTCTAAGATGAGTCTAAGGGTTCTTGATACCATATTAAGTACAACACAATATAGCCTATTATGTGACCTTTAAGCAAATCAAACTTCCATGCCTCGTTTATAGAAAAACACTATTGAATTGATCCATATAAATCCTTGAATATATTATACCTAAAATTCAATCTAGTGAATTCATGTCACACTTGTATATGTGATCCTTAGACCTAAGATACCAAAGACATCTTTGTGGATAGAGGGATCTCCAAAATCTCATAGAGTGATATGATATGAAATATTTGAACGTGATTGAGTTGTTAAGGAGGTATTATGCACCCTCAATACAACACTAGATTGATTCATGGAATCAGATTTATTTAACTCCTTGGCCAAGGTAATACAAGCATCCTAGAAGTTGTTCTTGATGGTTTCCTTTATATATCTAACTACCTAGAATGACTAATTAGGGTTTGACAATTGATCAAACTCTAAGACATTCAACAGTCTTTCATAGATGAAGGATTGTATGTTCACATTAACTAATGACAATAAAAGTCTCACAAGGGAGTTCTTTTATACTTTATATCTTCTTGATCATGTGGTTTAGCTTGGCACCCAATGTGCTGGCAACTCAACCTATCGATTAGAATAAATCGATACTTTATTAATAAATTATTTACTTGATTCATATGAATACTTTATAAGGTTGACTAACAAAGGCTACTGAGTTTAGTGATTTATTAAGTAGACAAATATATGGGCACAAAGGGTCACACACAGAAGGTCAATGAATGTTGGTCCATACAGAAACCTTTATGAGAGTTTTTGTGAAAAGTTTCAAAAACCAAGAGTCTATATACACGGGGTGAGATCTACCTTAGGGATGCTAATACAAGCCCTAGTGAGTGCCCATCTCTCTCTTTTCTTCCTCTCTTAGTGAGTGCCCACGTCTCTCACTAAGGCTCTCTTAGTGAGAGCCTTAGTGTGTACTCTAGGAAGATTTTTCTTCCTCTCACTATATCACCTAATGATATAGTGAGGTTTGTAGTTTAATCTAAGTTTGATAATTTACATTGGTGTACTCTTAATGCTTATGAAATATTATATTCAGAAGCTTTTAGATTTGGATTGATAGCTTTTCATCAAAATGATTTGAAAAGGGTATGTTCGTGTTAGTACAAGTTCCAATGGCTTGAGTGATTGACCCACTTCGACTTCGGAACGCAGACGTTAGTAAGCCTGTTAGTAAGACTTATACTCATAAAACTATCAATTATTATAATTATTCATATTATCGTAGTTTCTATGCTTAGTTTTTACATTACCATCAGTTTAGAATTTCCATGTTAATATCCATAGTTAAAACATGTTATTGTTCTTTATTTTCTTATCACTGATATTTTTTTATATAATTTCATTTTCAGTTTACTTCTTATCACTGATATTTATTTTTAAATTAAATCTTGTCTAATTTGTCTTTTTTTTCCTTTTTTTTCAGGTACTCATTTTACAAACAAAATAAAAAGAAAAAGAACTAACGGTTTTTTTCTCTCTCTACTCCACTCTTTAAAACCCTAAAATAACTAAAATAGTAGTCACCCAAAGCTTGAGACTCTCTCTATCTTGCAAAAATAAAAAAGAGGAACGAGTGTTTTGCTTCAGCAAAAAGGAAGAAGAACGGAAATTCATCTTTCCTATGCGCGCGATTACAAAAAAATTCGTGGAGAAATCATGATCTCCAGCGAAATTGAAAAGGAGGCGATGACATCTCCTCCCAACAGAAGATTGTTCTCCAATGAGTTCTCCATTTTCTGAAATTTATTTATGTGTCTATTTTGGATTTGTGTGGTTCTTAAAATCGTTTTCTAGATTTTATTTTTGATTTATTTTTTGTTGGATTTTGATTCCAAGTTCGATAAATTGATCTGTGATTTGATTTTCTGATTTCCCGTCACTGTTCTTCTCTTCTTTGAGTCAATAGTTTTTATATTGGTCTATATTTTAATTGAGTCCGTGTTGGATTTTGTCATTCTCTCCAATCTGTCATTGAGCAATTTCAGAGATTTGACCTTCAATCTGCGTTTTTAATTTTCTGATTTATCATCATTGTTTTTCTCTTCTCTTCGTTAAGTCTATATCTTTTGATTTATTTCTTAATTTTATGATTTAATTGTCTTAGAATTAGTGTTATTCTTATTTTGATATCACTTTCTTAAATCCACAGCTTCATGATCTCTTTTTGTTTATGTTGTTTTTCTGGTAAACAAATTTTTTTTTTCTTGCGAAAATCTGCAATGAACCTAAGAATATTTGCGTTTCATTTAGAAATTAAATATTGTTGCTTCCTTAGAACCTTTCTTAATCAAAATTAAAATCCTTATCTACTGTTTTAGAATTTGTGATAGTCCCATTTAATATTGATTCTAATTGTATTTGACATTTATTTTGCATATTAAAATACGGTTAGTATTTACCTCAAGTTTTTGTTTAAAAATTTGATTCAACATATATAGTCTTTATTGAAAATTTATTCAACTAAATAAAATCTGTTTTGTGTTTTTAAATTGAAGTCTATATAAGTTTTACTCAAAAATCATTACTGTTTGTTTAACCTAAATTTGATAATTTACTTAAGTGTGCTTTTAATGTTTATGAAATATTATCTTGAGTAGTGTTTAAACTTTGATTAATAGTTATTTCTCAAAATGATTTGAGAAAGGTATGTTTGTGTCAATGCAGGTACTGATGGACTGATGGATTGACCCTCGTCGATCTCGGAACGCAGACATCGCTACGAATTAGAACGAGATTACCTACTCTATAATCTATCATTAAAACATTTAAATAAGATCTTTTGAAGACATGATTTAAATCTTCGTAGAACCATGAATTATCCCTATAAATTCATAGTATTCTAATTTATTTGATTAGTCATACTTTTATTTTCTTTTCTGTTCTATTTTTAATCATATGTCTTCTTATATATATATATATATATATATATATATAGTATGATGTCTGAATGTTTATTACGTTGTACTAACCTTTTCATGTTATTGTATTTTCAGGTAGTCTTTAAAATTGCGTATATATCCAGAAAACCCGATAAAAATGCCAAAAAAAAAAAAACTCTCTCTCTCTCATGCGTGAAACAAAAATTCAAAAGCTACGGTTCTTGTGCTCCAGCGATCGTGTGCTCCAGTGAAGAAGAAAACGAAGACGATTTTTTTGAATCGTCATCCCTAGCGAAAGCTTGCTCTTCAACGACTCCTCTATCTAAATTTCTTGTTTTTCGTTTTTTTTTGTATCTGTTTTGATTTTCGAATTCGTGTGGTGTGTGAAATCGTTTTGTTATTGAGTTTTCGTTTTTCGTTTTTTATTCTTGAGTGGATTTCGATTTCAGGTTGTCTCAAACTGAGGTACGTTTTATTTTCGGATTTCTCGTCACTGTTTCTCTAAGTTCGATTCAATCTTAGTTTTTCTGATTTATTTTCCTATTTTCTTTCTTTGTTTTGATCCTTTGATTTTCGTTTCGTTTAAATCTGCTTTCTGATATTTTGTTTTTGGTTTTTTTCTGTTTTCGATTTTCAGTATTTGTTTCTGATTTCGGTTTTCCGTTTTTGTTTCTGATTTCGGTGTTTCTCTTATTTTTATTTGGTGTTTTCGGTTTTCTTATTTTATAGTACTTGTATTGAATTTTAATATTAGTTCTCTAATTTCTACCGTTCTTATTTTTATTCCGTGATTTTCATATCTGAGTTTTTGTTTTTGTGTTTGTTAGTATTTTCAAATTTTGTGTTTGTTTTAGATTTCTTTTTTTTTTTTTGATCAGTTGCTTTTCTGATTATCTGTCTTTTGATCTTCTCACTTTCTATTATTCGTTATCATATTGTATCTAGTATATTAGGTCATTAAATCTATTATATCTGGTCTATAGTGTCCTGTTTTATCTACCTCGTTATATTATTAAATAGTGTTAATACATCTGATCTCCTTTAATTTCTATTTTTGGTATATCTGATTTCATTTGTCTTAAATTTCAGCAGATCATCTCTATCTTATTGATCAGGTACATTTGTGCATTAGAAGAAAATTCAGACAGAACTCTGTTGAATTTTCATTTAAATTTCTACAAAACTTAGTTAAATTTGTTAGTATCATTTCCATCCTTTAAGGACAGATTATTTGTTAATCAAGTTTCGTCTGTACTACTATCCTAATAATCTTTGTTTCCTGATTCATTACTGGGTTGAGGAGATCTTGCTTGAATTAGAAAGAGAATTAAGGCGAGTATCGTCAAGGTAAAATTTATTTTCAGGTGAAAGTTTATTTTAAGATATACACGCTCATACCTGTGTAGGGATAAAAAGTGTTGATCTAGGGATAGGCATTATTATTTTTGTGCGTGTATTAGTGCTACATTTCAAGTGAAAGTCAAAGTGATCTGAAAGTCGAAGTCAACAGAAGTTAAAGTGATCAGAAAGTCAAAGTCAATAGCAGTCAAAGTCAATAGAAGTCAAAGTGATCAGAAAGTCAAAGTCAACAGAAACAGTCTAAGTCAACCACAGAAAAGTCAAAGTCAACCAGAGAAAGTCAAAGTCAAATCAGCAAATCAGGGGGTTATATTAATTTGTTTTATTTTTGATAAGATTTTAAAATAATTTTTGTTACATCATTTGTTATAGTTTCTTGTGATTAGTTTAGTTTGTTTTAGTATTTTCATTACAGCTTTCTATTTTATAAGTTTAATTAAAGTACTAGGATAATTACACATACGTTAGGTGGACTCTTGGTGAGTCGTACTTACTCGTGAGGGTAAGGGGGAGATTCCTTGGGAATCGTAGTGAGTCAGGATGACTCTAGGGAGTTGACTAGAAAGTCAACTCGAGGGATACTTGTTATTCACCTTGCAAGATCACTCGGACTTGAGGACGAGCGACTTACTTGGTGCATGCGTGGATCGGTGCCGAGACTCGGTGACTACAGAGGGGCATGCCAACCCGAAAGAGAGTAGGGAGTGGCGCGCGGAGCTTTGGGAGTCGGCCCGGGGGACGGGACGAGCGGATGGGTACCGAAGGACGTCGGCGAAGTAAGGTCACTAACCGAGAGTGTGAGGGAGCCAGATCGAAAGGTCTTGTAGAACTTTTGATCTGTTAATCCCGGCCAGCTAGTAGTTACTACTAGGAGATTAAAAAAAGGTGAGGAGAGACTCTAGGGGGACTGTCTCCTCCTGGGACTGGCGCGGGGGTCTGGAACCCTGTCCAGTATAAAAAAATTTGGCCTACGAGTGACGTGAGAAAGTTGAGAGATAATCAACGAATTGAAAAAGGAATTAGAATAACATAAATATCAAAAAGAAACTAATTCACCCCCCCTCTTAGTAATTTCACCATCTCATTAGGGAATTTCAATTACTCTATTGAGAAATCATTTCGGTATTAGTTAGAATCTCTACAAGGCCATATCAAGGTGAGATAAGAAGGGTAGATGCCGAAGTAAAAGTCATCAACAAAGTCAAAGTTAGAGTCAATAGTAGAAGTCAAAGTCAACACAAAAGTCAAAGTCCATAGTAGAAGTCATAGTCAAGGTAGAAGGTCAAAGTCAAAGCTAAAGTCAAAGTCAAAGCCAAAGCTAAAGTCTAAGTCAAAGCCAAAGGCTAATACAAATCAGCTCATCAGGGAGTTATTTTAGTTTAGTTTTCATTTTAAATATTTGTTCTTTATATAAATTATATCTTTGATGTTTAAATTATTTATTGTTAGTTGTTGTGGTTGGTTCAATTTCTAGTATTCTCTTTATAGCTATCTATTTTGTAAGTTTAATTTACGAACTAGGGGAAAATTAGTTATACCATCATACTTTGCATTGACTCTGGGTGAGTCTTACTTACTCGTGAGGGTAAGGGGGAGATTCCTTGGGAATTGTAGCAAGTCGGGATGAATCTAGGGAGTTGATTAGAAAGTCAACTCGAGATACATTTGTTCTTCACCTTGTAGGATTATTCAGACTGGGGGACAAGCGACTTACTTGGTGTGTACGTAGATCGGTGACGAGGTTTGGTGACTTTAGGGAGGCAAGCTAGCCTGAAAGAGAGTAGGGAACGGCTAGTGGAGCTCTAAGAGTCGGCCCTTGGGACAGGAGAAGCCGAGGGGAACCGAAGGACAACAACGAAGTAAGGTTACTATCCGAGAGCATGAGTTAGTCAGATCGAAAGATTGTGTTAGAACTTTGATCTGATTATCCCGACTAGCTAGTAGTTGCTACTGGGGGATTAACCATGTGAGGAGTGACTCTGGGAGGACTGTCTCCTCCTGGGACTAGCGCGCGTAGGGGAGGTTTGGATACCTTGACTAGTATAAAAAAATCAAGTATACGAGTGACGTGAGAAATTTGAGTGAATAATTAATGAATTCAAATTGGATTAGAAAAATGTAAGTATTCAAAAGAATCTAATTCACCCCCCACCCCTCTTAGTAATTTCACCATCTCATTAGGGAATTTTAGAGGTAGATGGTAAGGAAATATTTAAGGAGCATTGAAGAAGAGGTTGAAAAGGTGGTCTAATCATCCATCGATATTGTGGATATTGTTAAAGAGTAGATATTTGAATAGCTTCAAAGAGTATATCTAATCATCCTAGGAACCCTACAAGCGTTGATTTTGATATGTACTAAATGATAGTATCATTAGTTCACGGTGCTTTATATTTTTGAATCCTTGGTTTACATTCAAATTTTCAATTGAAATTTTTTAGGGATTTTTTTTTCTCATATCCCAACATGAGTGGCATGAGAAATTGACTATACAACCAAAAAAATTATGAAAGATTTCAGATGCCTTAAATATGAAAAAGAAACCCATTCTCCCCTTCCTACTTATTTCAATACTTACAACATAAAAAAGGGGGTTGATAGAGCCATCTTTTTTTTAGAAAACATGTCTATTCAAGGGCCACACACATGTCAATGTGGAGGGTTATCATTGGTCTATTTTTTTTTAGAGGTTAGGCAGGGGAATCATGGTAAAAAGAAAATAGAAGTAATGGGACTAAAATCATGACTAAGGATTTACTTTGGTCAAAGGAAGATTAAGGAAACCAATAACAAGGAGATAGAAATTTTCATAAAATTTATGGGAGATAGTTTGACTTGGTAAATGAATTCCTAGATTTTACGAAATTATTGGGTCAAAGGTTCAATACTTAGGGTTTTAGGGTTAGGAAAGTGTTTCAATAAAGGGTCTACAGGTACAGGTGGCTCCCCCCCATCCTCATAGAGTTTCTCTTTTTGATATCCCCAAAACTCCTTGCTATGTGGAACGTCCTTTTAAGGATAATGCTTCAAATTTCTTTCTTAGAATTAGCATGTTTTTATGGTGTGAAGAATGAACCCTAATTAGAATAAGAGGTTTCTCGATATGTTGAATGGAATATGGTTTTACCCTAGGAACTTGATCTTGGATGGTTGGTGATGGAGCACGTTTGTTAGAATATCCTTCATGATTTATTCATAAAAGGATATCTCCAATTTACACTCGTGCAAGGTCTCCATCAAAGATCTTGGTCATAAGATCTCACGGAAACGGTTGAGTTACACGTGGACCGTTCAAGAGGAACAAGGACAAAGAGTTCATCTGGGCCTTGGAAGGCCCATTTACGGGGCACGAATAAAGGACCTTTTAGGCGATTAGTCCTTGTCGGTGCCAGCTGTCGCGCTTGGCGTGGCACCTCCGACTGACAGCGCAGAGCGCCAACGTGGACCAGCCATGAATGGGGCCCATCACGTGACAGACCTTCTTCCGATCGTGACCTCAATTATCTCCTCCCCTACAAACGCAAAGGTCGTAGTCCAGACCGCTATTTTCCAAAAATCCGCCATTATTCTATCATTAGTCCAGGAGGGAAGGAAGGATTCGGATAATTTCTCTAAGAAATTGCGGGAATCTCCTCCATTCTCTGTGTCTTCTGCGTACCCGACCCTTCGTCTTCGTCCTCTTCGTCCCTTGCTTTCCTTCCCCCCTCCAAATCGGTATCAGGATCACCAGGAAAAGAAAAAAGGAAAGAGGAAAAAAAGGCAGGAGCAATGTTCCTCGTCGTCTTCTTCCTCCTCGCAGGTAACTTCGCCGGCGGTGGACAAGCGCAGACATTTCCCTCCGACGCTCAGGCGATGAGAGCTCTGGCAGAAAGCCTCAATGGTGATATAACCTTAGGCTGGAAAATGTCCGTCGACCCATGTTCTTGGCCTTCAGTCTCCTGCTCTGGGAACCGCGTCGTCGGAATCCAAATCGGCAACCGGAAAGTCGCCGGTAAGCTCACTACCGGTCTCCGCAATCTCACCGCATTAGTCCACCTCGAGCTCCACGGAAACCAAATCTCCGGTCCTCTCTTTTCTCTCTCCGGCCTCTCCTCTCTCCAGACCCTCCTCCTCCATGGCAATCTCTTTTCGTTCATCCCCCCAGACTTCTTCTCCGGCATGACTACCCTTCAATCCGTCTCTCTGGATTATAATCCCTTTGAGCCATGGGAGATTCCCTCAAGCTTAAAGGACTCGTCTTCCTTGGTAAGGTTCTCAGCAAATTCTGCTAACGTCACAGGCGAGATCCCCGAGTTTCTTGGTTCCTCCTTCCCTAGCCTCTCTCATCTGGGCCTCGCTTACAATCTTCTCCACGGCCCGATTCCTTCGAGCTTCTCTTCTTCCACGGTTCAGACTCTCTGGCTGAACAATCAGCGAGGGTATTCTCGTCTTTCCGGTCCTATATCTGTCATCCAGAACATGAGCTCGTTGACCCAGCTCTGGCTACAATCCAACGACTTCTCCGGCTATCTCCCCGATTTCTCCTCGCTCGTCGATCTTCAAGATCTTAGTCTCAGAGACAACCGCTTCACGGGCACCGTTCCAGTCTCTCTCCTCCACCTTCCTTCCCTGAAGAAAGTTACTCTAGCAAATAATCTCTTCCAGGGTCCTATCCCAGAGTTCCCCGTTACCGTGACGGTAGAGCTAACGACGGAGAGAGGGAGTTTCTGCCGTACAGTCCCCGGAGACTGCGACCCACGAGTGAATTCTCTACTCTTCGTTGCCAAGTCCCTAGGATTTCCTCGCGTATTCGCGGAAAGCTGGAAGGGAAACAACCCTTGTTCGTCCTGGTTGGGTATCTCATGCAACGCCGCGGGTGACGTGACCATTATAAACTTCAAAGGGATGGGCCTGTCCGGGGAGATCTCTTCGGCGTTTTCCTCCCTTCTCTCTCTCCAGAAGCTCTGGCTCTCCAATAATAATCTCACGGGGAGTATCCCTTCTTCGCTGGCTTCTCTCCCTAACCTCAGAGATCTCGATCTCTCCAATAACTCTCTCACAGGATCCGTCCCTTCTTTTCCTTCATCGGTGTTACTAAATACAACTGGAAATCCAGCGCTAGGGAAAGAGACCTTCGACTCTAACGGCAGCGGCCATGGGTCTTCTTCCACTTCAAGCTCCATTCCAGTTAATTCGTCTCCTTCTAGGTCTTCTGGATCTACGGGAGTAATAGTGGTATCGGTTCTGGGAGTCTTGTTCGTGGTAACCCTAATTCTGCTAGTAACCCTAGTACTTATCAAGATGAAGAAGAAGAAAAAGCGATCCTGCGGCAAAGTTCAGAGTACGACGGTAGTCGCTCCGGCTGTCACCAACGATCCTCCAGCTAGCGATCCCGGTAACATGCAAATCTCCATGCAAGTGCTCCGTCAAGTCACCGGCGACTTCAGCTCTCAGAATATCCTTGGCAGCGGAGGCTTTGGAACTGTCTACAGAGGCGAGCTCCACGACGGCACCAAGATCGCCGTCAAGAGGATGGAGTCCGGAGCGTTGACTTCCAAGGGCTTGTCCGAGTTCAAATCAGAAATCTCCGTCCTCACCAAACTGCGTCACCGTAATCTCGTCTCTCTCCGCGGCTACTGTCTTGAGGGCAACGAGCGGGTTCTCGTCTACGAGTTCATGCCGCTGGGAACCCTAAGTCAGCATCTTTTTGACTGGGAGAAGCTGGAGCTGGAGCCGCTGACGTGGGGCGCGAGAGTTTCCATCGCTCTTGATGTTGCCAGAGCGGTCGAGTATCTTCATAGCCTTGCGCATCAGAGCTTCATCCATAGAGATCTTAAACCCTCAAATATTCTCCTGGGTGAGGGTTTTAGGGCGAAAGTTTCGGACTTTGGACTGGTTCGTCTCGCTCCCGCCGACGGAAAGTCATCAGTCGAGACACGCCTCGCCGGGACGTTCGGTTACCTCGCTCCTGAGTACGCAGGTAAATTTTGGAATTGACTTTTAGCAACGGCTTTCGGGTTTTGATGGGCGTTGACTTTTGCAGTGATGGGGAGGGTAACGACGAAGGCTGACGTGTTCAGCTTCGGAGTGGTGCTGATGGAGCTGATAACGGGGAGGAAGGCCCTGGATGAGAACAGACCGGAGGACAGCGTTCATTTGGCGACGTGGTTTAGGCGTTTGTCTTTGAAAGGAGGCGTTGATGCATTGGTGGAAGCCGTTGATCCGACGATCCAGCTGGAGGAGAAGGCGTTGAACAGCGTGAAGACAGTAGCCGAGCTGGCGGGTCATTGCTGCGCACGCGAGCCGCATCAGAGGCCTGACATGGGGCATGCGGTCAACGTCCTTTCCGTGCTCGTTGAACTATGGAAGCCCCACGACTTTGAGAGGGATGAGGGACTGGGGGTTGACTTTGACCTTTCTCTGCCTCAGGCGTTGAAGAAGTGGCAGGCGTTCGACGGCGACGGACAAACCGCCGTTGCGCCATCTTTATCATTCCTCGACAGCTCGGACTCCACTCAGACCAGTATACCCACGAGGCCATCAGGTTTCGCTGACTCTTTCACTTCCGCAGACGGACGGTGATGTATCAAATGATAAATAAAGGAAATAGTTCTTTAAATCGTCCCTCTTGGCTCCGTTCAAACGGCGCGTTTCCTCGGAGACGAGTCGCATTCCCGCGTCGAATGGCTGGCCGATGAAACTGAAAGGTGGACCCTGGTCGTTGACTGGGCAAGTTTTCCTCGTTGGCTTTCCTCCATTCCTCGTCTTCTAACTTTTGGTCAAACCCCCATTCAAATTCATCGGTCAGACAGCCGGATTCAGACTCGTGTTCTTTTTCTCTTTTCCCGCGTGACCTGTTTGACCGCTTTGACGTTGTTTGCCAATGAACGCGTCCCATTAGACATGGAAAGAGAATAGAGAGAGAAAGAGAGCGTTATATATGTCGGAGACGAGACAGCGGACCCTTATATTTGCTTCATGAAAAGAAGATAGATCACCCTTCTGTAACTCTCTCTCTCTCTCTCGCTCGCTCGCTGTGATCTTCTCTCTCCCAGAGATGGGCTCTAAGATTCTGAGGCGATGGGGAAGCAGGAAGAGCATCCCATCGAAGGTATCAGTAGAGATCCAAGACTGTTGCCCGGCCAACCGGATCCCCCCTCCTCGACTTCCTCTCTCCAATACTGACGTCTCCGCCTTCCTCTCCGACCTGTCTCTCTGTACCAAGTCCGGAAATTTACCCCAGTGTCTTCTTCTCGCTAGAAAGATGAGATCTCTGGCGAAGGAGAGCGAGAACAACAAGCGCTGCTTCGTGTCCAACGGGGCCTCTAGGACGTTGACGGTTGCCTTTCTCCGGTTCCCGGCGGAGGAGATTCTCGCGGCGTTGACCGCGACGTTTCCCTCTAGACAATGGCTCATTGACGCTGTTGTCGGTGCCGGAATCTCTCCTCTCCCTGGTCAAAATCGTTGACAGTGGCGGCCCGGCAGCGCGCGTCAACGCTGTTCTAGTACTCAAAGAGCTCGTGAGGTCTGACGTGTCAGTCGCGGGCGCTGCCGCCACGGTCAACGGGATGGCTGAAGCCATGATCAACCTGCTCAGAGATTCTTTCTCTGTACAGGCTTCAAAAGCTTCCTTGGTGGCCATCTTTTGCATGGCTTCCTCCAACGAGGAGATAGCGGCAAAGTATGCAGATATGGGTGTGGTTCCTCTTCTTCTCGACGCTCTCGTTGCCTGCGACAAGAGCACGGCGGAGAAGATAACGGCGGTTCTCGACGTGATATGTGATTCTCGGAGAGGAAGACGGGCGCTTCAAGAGCACGCGCTCTCAGTTCCGCTGCTGGTGAAGAAGATACTTAGAGTCTCCGTAATAACGACCGAGTTCTCGGTTTCTGTGCTGTGGAAGCTCTGTAAGAATTCTACAGAGGAGGAAGTAGATAGTACGGGAAAAGCTGGAGAAAGCGTTGCGGCGGCGCTTCAGGTGGGCGCGTTTCAGAAGCTTCTACTGCTTCTCCAGTTGGGCTGCGGAGAGGTCACGAAGGAGAAGGCTAGTGCTATGTTGAAGCTTTTGAACCGGTCGAAGAGCACAGATTGCTTCTAATCTTTGGACGTTAAGCCTGTTAAAAGACCGTTCTGAGATATTATACCGTGTACAGATAAAATGTAGTCGATACGAATCCAGGTAGAGTTTTTTCTGTCGCGACAACCTACTATTCAGAGGAAGAAGACGGGTTCTTTTTCGTCATTTCACTAGAACGAGAGGATTGAACGGTTCTGAGGAATGCTGGTAGCTGTCTCCTAGGCGACATTTAAACGGAAGAGGTCAACAAGTCTACCCTGACTTGGACAGTCAAGAGCAGAGCCGTCCCATTCCGAAATCTGTTCCGTTCTCGGAACAGGGAACGCATCTCAGAGAAAGGTTGTAAAGTGGATTAACATATTGAAGGTCCACTCATTTAATTACACTCAACTCTTTTAATTTGATTTTAAAATTTAGAATAATGACGAGTAGAGGTTAAATCTACAAAAGAGGAAGGTTAGAAGATTGAAATTAGGGTTTATTTCTTTATATTTTTTTATTGAAGAAAGATAAAACGATTGGTTACTAAATGAATGAGTACAAATAATGCGATGAACTTCTAAAATCTTGTTGAACATTAAAAAAAAAATCTCAATCGGGCAATAAAATGAAGATTAGAGACTAAAAATATTGGATTTATTAATGGGATCTAAGTACATCTTGCCTAGACTTTGTGAATTACAACCAACATAAAGAATGAATAAAAAAGAGAATAAACTCAATAAAATTATATTTGTTACACGATAGATAATCGATTGGCATTCTCCTTCCTACGGCTAGCCAATGCTAGAAGCATCCAAAGAAACATAAAAAAATAAACTTTCACATTCTATTATTTAAATTAGCGACCATAAATTGATAGAGCATGAAATGACAATTCATACCTTTAGTTTTCAACTCCAAACTCCATCGATATCATGAAGTATCATGATTTTAATTTGGAGAATTTCTAGCCGTTAATTTTTTTTACAATAATGTTTTATTAATTGCTGACCACATGAGCTCTTTTGATCAAGATCATGAGACATCAGATTGTGCCACGTGTTGACTTGTGATTTGCCATACTGAGGAGAGAGAGAGAGTCAAGATCATTGGAAGCCATCAAATTATGCTCATCAAAGTAGTAAGCTCCAAGATCTCACTACATGGCATCTTCCAATCCAATGCTCTAGAAGCTGTCACATCTCATGCATGGAAAAGGAGATCTTGTGAACCTGGTCCACCCAGTCAGGCTGAATCAATTGGTGCCGCTAAATGGAGCGCCCAAGTGTCACCACATGACCCTAAAAAAACAAAAACATTAGTTCCATTAAGCCCATTAAGGCCAAACAATTGATAAAATATAAAATAATTTTTGAATTAAATAACTAGCCCATTAAGCCCTATTAGAGACCTCTTAACACTAAACTAACATAAATACTCTACTTGATGTCACCAAGCAAGCGTTGACTTTGCACTGCATGGCACTGTCTTTTCATGCCACGTGTATCTATTGCCACGATAGTACATGCAAACAAAAAACACTTATTTTTATTTAAGCTTTTAAAAATCCTTAGAAAATCCAGATTAAGTAAAAAGATATTTTAAAAATTCATAAAAAATCTAAAAAAGTCAAGAGAAATCAAAGAAAATTATAGAATAGTTCCTAAAATTAAAATAATTATATCTTTTCAAAGAAAACTCTTTTTTGGATGAAATTTTTTTCATTTTGCTCCTTACTACATCCTCTTTGTCACCTCAAATTAAAATTTAAATGATATAAAAATGATAAATATGCATTAGAACCGGTTTGCTGTCCTCTTGTCTTTGTCCCTATTATCCTTTTTTCAAGACCCACAATCATGGAACTCATGCAAATATGACTAGTTCATACTTGCTTGACCTTGAAAAAGGTCAACAGTCAATTATGCATAAAATTAATGGTAATTTATCAAAAATTTATTTTATGAATGATATGATATGCTGAATGTAATAATTTCATCAACAAATGATAACATCCATTACAATAATGTAAATTATGTCTAAAAATCATTCAAGAATGATAAATTATACCTATGAAATGCATGTTATTGGTCACTCACTCATAAGAATATTTTTTTTATATGTTCTTGGCTGTTGATTATCAATCTTAAATGTTGAAGTGCTTCTTGGTTAGTGTCTAATATTACTAACTTTCCACTATTTTCAATTTCTATAAATAAATAAATGATTACTCTCTATTCAAAATTTACAAAGGGAATGTTAATTTATTAAAAGAAATTTCCTAGCTCAATGAGAATTGGTTAGAATACACGAGCAATGAAAAGCTCATAATCTAACTTATTTTTGGGATTTATCTTAACAAATTTTGAACAAAATGATAGAGATCTGTCCGAAATAATTCTATCTAATTGTGTACCCTCAATATCCCATTCGAGAATTTCCCACTTTTTGTTGTCCTGTGAAGCAAGGGTTCAAGAGGAAATAAAGAAAAATTGAAAATACTTCAATATCTCTTTGGTTTCTTGTCCACAAGGCCAAGAATGATCCCATGATTCTATGTATCAATGGCAAAAATGTGTATCACCTTTGCATGCCAATGAGAAATGTTGGTAAATGTGTCTAACATCTTAGACACAATAAGATGACAGAATTTTTATGTCATCAATCATTGATCTAATGCAAGATGCCTTCAATTCTAATAATAAGAGAGCTTCTATAAGGTTTCACTTGGGTTTATCAAAGTCTACTTTTGGCAGAAAAATTTGTTCTATGAGACCAAAAAAAACTCCCCTACCTTCCATAAAACAAAACCTGATGCCAATCTGAAATGTCAATCTATAATTCTCACAACCCTAACAAAGAAGTCTGATGATATAGTCAATGATTTGCCAATTATTTCAATCCTTTTCTTTTAAAAAAAATCCAAAATATTTAAGCATGAGGAGAAAATTCACTATTAACTTGATGGCCCTTTTGTGGTGAAATGCATCCTTCATGTCCCCATACCAATTGTGAAGGTAAAATCAAGGGACCATTTCCTATATGTGAAATAAAAAATTCATCCAATAAAATAGACACCATAGAATGCAAGATTAAGGCCCAATTACAAAAAATATACACACATACATAACATCTATGCATGACAGCATCCTAGTTTTTTTATCAGTATAGGAAAGAGGGGGATATGGGGGTTTGGGGGGTGAAAAAATCAAGAGAAGAGGTGGATCAAGGGCTGGGAATGGGGGAAGCTTGGGGCTTGGAATGGGAAAAATTGTGGGAAGGAGGAGGAAGCCTTGTAGCTAGGAATGGGAATGTTGAGGGGTGGGGATGTGGGAAATCATGGGGCTAGGGTTTTGGGTTGGAAAACCAAGGGAGACTTGTGCTTCACTCTCATACAAATATTTGCACGAGAATGCGATCAACACATCTAATGACTAACACATTAACCTCATTACACAATCTGCTCGTGTCCTGCAAAAGAGGTCAGCTGCGCAATTTGAGAGCCCTAGAAATCAAGAAAAGGGCTCAATAAGGGATACAAAAGTAAGGTGTTATATGCCAAAATACATGAACACATATACACACATACATCTAAATATACTATCCACAATCTTTCTCATTAGAGTGTAGATTTCAACCATGTCAAGTTTGTCACAAAGCAAGTATATTAAGTGAATGAAAAATATTTTCTAAGATGTGAGAATGAGACAAAACAGAGGTTCAGCTCCTCTAAGGGAGAGAGAACTGTATACAAAGAAACAAGTGGGCCCATGTGAATGAATGAGGATACATATTATATGTATTTTTACATGAAAATTTAACCTTTTACTTCAAATAACCTTTTAGTATGTAACCATGAATTCTCACTATTTTAGAAAACATCAAGCCATTCCTTAGAAGTTGTAATTTTGATCAATTTTATAGTTCATTTGTAAATGATTTATATTTGATCTTTCTCAAGCTTAATGATTGCTTGACTTATGGTGAATCCAAGGATGAAAACAAAGAGACAAGAGGAAAATTTGAAGACAATAGTGAAATTATAATAGTATGACTTTTCAATTCAAAGTCATTCAAAGAAGTGCATATCTCTTTTGTGTCTTTATTATTTATTTATTTTTGAGTGGGCCTCTATAGGTTTAATAGGCTCAATTATATTCAATGGGATTCAAAGTACTCCTAATGTTTTTTTTTTTGTCTTCCTTGGCATGCTCTTCTTTTGTGTGGAGTTGGAGAAGTCAAGGATTAGGCACATTGACTTTTTTATGCAAGAATCAATAATTCCAAATGTGTTGACCCCAAGAAACAAAAATTAGAGAATGTCTTGCATTAGAAATTGGGTCAGGTTCCTCTCTTCCTCAACTAGTGTCAAAAATTGAGCAAGGGTTCCTCTCATCCTCCATTGGTTGACATTCAAAGTCAAGACAAGGGTTCCCTCTGTTAGATCACTATGAATTTGATAATTTACATTCTCGGCTTCTTGATGTTTGTGGAATATTATATCAATTAATTTTAGAACTTGATCGATATTTTAGCCAAAATGATGAGAGAAAGGTATGTTTTTGCAAATGCAGGTATTAAAGGCACGAGCAATTGACCCATGCCAATTTCAAAACCTAGACATTTCTAAGAATAGGCTCTATAATGGTAATTTTCTAATATTTTCTAATCTAATAGACATCGCTAATTTTTTTTTTATCATCATCCTTGTCTCAACGAAGCTTAAGTTCTCTCATAAAGAAAATAGATATAGATGCCCATAAAGATGGATATTAATAACATAAATAGATATTAAGGTTTATTTTCATTAGTTTCTATGCTTCTATCATTTTCTGCTACTTATTTACCATTAGTATAGAATATAAATGCTTACATATATATGCTTACTTATGAAACTTGTTGTTTGAATTGTTTATTTTTAGTTTTTTTATGCAATATTATCGATTATTTTTTCTTCTTTTTTCAATTAAATAAAATTTAATAAAAAAATATCAAAAACCCTAAACCCTCCTCCAACACAAAAAATTCGCAACGGCTCTCGCTCAGCAAGGTTCCCTTCAGAATTCTCTCTCTTTGAACAATAGAAAATTCTCCAGCTCTCACAATTTGAATTATGAAGCTCTTTCTCCCTCAATAGTAACGATCTTCAATATCTATCACTCTACAGTAAATCAGTCTTTTTGTTATCAACTCGTCATCGATTAAGCTGAAGCAAATTAATATCACTTCCGATTAACTGATGCAAGTTAATATCAGTTGTCTCTCCTCGAGCACTCGATTTCTTTTGTTTGTTCTTTGTTTTTTATCCTTTGAATTTTGATTAGATTTCCATCATTTATTATTTGTTTTTTTGTTGTTTGATTATATTCCAATATTTTTTATCTTCCATTTGAACTTTCTATTTTATTTTATTTTGATTTTTTGTGTTCTATTTTTGCAACTGATTTTTTTCATTTTCTATTTTCTTTAATCCAGTTCCAAATCTTCAAAATTTCTTTTTTCCGACTTACAATTTTTCTAAACAAAAATAAGAAATAAAATTTTTTTTCTCTGAAATCTTATTTCCCTTTCTATTTTTATCTATTTTTACAATCCAGAAAATTTTATTTTCTCAGTACTAAATCTGTTATTGTTCTTTAAATGACAAAGATAAAAATCATTCTTTGAAATCACATTTCCTATTCTTATTAACTATGTTTTAAATTCCAAAAATCTCAGTTTCTAATTAAATATGTTCTTGTTTTTTTTCAAAAAATAATAAAAAAACACTAAAATCGCATTGCCTAATTTTGTTTGAAAATCTGCTTTGAATTCTTTGTTAAAAATATCATTTATATTCTTACTTTAAACTTCTAATTTCTAGTTTATTTTAAAAAAATATTTTCTATTGGATATACATAAAATTACGGTCATGAAAAGTGCAAGTTGACTTATCAAAAATTATAATCAACTCTTCGAATTCGGTTTTTAAAATTTAGAATAGTGAGAAGTCCAAGTTTAATCAATAGGGGGGCAAGTTAAAAGTTTGAAATAATGGAAGATTTTTGATATTTTTGGATTAAGAAAGTGGAGATGATCAATGAAAACAAGATGTACCTTTAAAAATTGATCAAATGCACCTCCTCACAACAGAAATGCATCTTCGACGAGAATCCCTGACAGAACGATTTATGCAGTCGTTGAAAACACACAAACGTAAGTCAAAAAAAATTATAATTCTAAACTCACAATACCAAGAATATGAAATCAAGTCTAGTGTAAAGATCGGGTCGATCCACAGAGAACACGGTTGACTTTGATTGAAGGGTTGACTTGGTCAAACATAGGTTTAAATAGAGATTTTAGAGAAATGAAAGTGATATATATAACTAATGGAAATGATATAAATATATCAGAGGAGATATTTTAAGAATTTAGAAAATGATTTGATGAAGAAAAGTCAAAAGTCAAGGTCAAATCATTTACTTTGACCATCCGTTGACTTTCTATAAAATTAGAGAAGAAAAATATGATAAAATATTACAAAAACTATATATTCAGAAACTAGAGAGAAAATGGAAAATTTTTTTGATTTATAATTAGTGATTTTTTGAGAAGAATTGGATTTATTATGATTTATGGAAAATCAAATATCAAAAAAATCCCGAAATGAACACTTCAGTCAAAATCATCAAATTGACTAACCAAATAATATAAAAATCTAAGAAATTGACATATTAATCGAAAGCTAACAATCAGAGGATTCCAGAAAAGACCAAAGTTGTCAAATTTCACCTTTTATTTTAAGAGTAATTTCCCTTGCAAGTCAACGCCCAAATGCGGATTGAAAATGAACAATCGATGGTCAAACGTTAAATTGAAGGGTCAAACGGTGATGAAAATTTAAAACTTAGATATCCACAAAAAGTTAATGAAACAAGAAATCCAATGAAACCAAAATCAAACAATTTGGACTTAAGATCAGGGAGAAATCCTTGTTTCAAAATCAGCAAAAATCCGCACCCAAATTTGGGCAAAACGATGAACAATTTGATTTCTAAAGCTGAAATTAACTATCTAAATCTAATCTAAACTATATAAATTACAACGGATACGATTGAATCACACTACTAACCTGATTAACGCGAAGATTAGGCTTCAAATCACGTTGATTGAAGTGTATTTGCTTGATTTCTTCTTTGGCATGTGTTGGGCGTTCAAGGGGATATTCCGATCAATTCTCGCAATGATTCGTGATTAATCATGCCTCAATATGATCGCAATTGAGTGTAGAATGCAAGGGAATAACGAAGAACTAAAAAATTTTCTCCAAAATTGCTTATTCTCTTCACGATTCAATCGAAAGTTATGTTTACAAGGGAAGAACATCGTTTTATAGGAAAAATTGCGCGAAAAAAATGCGGGCCATCTGATTCAGTGAAGGAGATTGGATGGCCACGATCGCGCGAAATCCGTGGGCCATGATCCCACGTTTCTGCGATTCTCGCCCGTCTGATCTTTATCGAAGTGTCTTAATGCATCCACGTGTCCCTCCACGATTTAGTCGAGTAACCAATTAATCGCCACCGTCAATTTCATTAGTGAAATCGACGGCTCCAAATTGCGCATGTGCTTTTGATGGTGATCGGGTGGACCTAAGTCCACGCAATCGACGCGCGATAATCGAAGCCGTTTCATCTGACGCACCTTGAGCTGCCACGTCACCTGGGAAAAAGAGCACATAGTCCCACACGGAGAAGATTAGTAGAAATGGGCAGGTATAAAATGGAGAACCCCCTTAAGGGGTGCGTCGCCCTATTGGGCCAAGTACGCCCCAGTCCTCTAACTTGGGCCCACTAACCGTGGGCCCATCATCTGCCAACCCAATCACTAAGCGCCACGTAGGTGCCCACGTAGGTGTCCACGTGGCCTTGCGTGGCTCCACCACATGTCCGCCCTGTGCCACGTCAGCTCCGCAGGGTCCCGCGCGATTAAATACCCTTTTTGCGATTTTAATAAGGAAATTAAATCCAAAAAATAGCATAAAAGTCAAAATAAAATCCAGAAAAATTCCCTAAAATTCATAAATTCATATCTTCCTTTATATAACTCCTTTATTACTCATATTTTCTCCATTGGATCATAAATTTCTTCATCTTTAATATCATGTCACCTAAAAATATAAATTCAAACAAGAAAATAGGGTGAATTCAAAATAATCTTAAATAATCCCTTAAAATTTTATTTTATATCATCTCATCATTCTCTTCTTGACATCAATTCTTTTAATCATCTACTAAAGTCAAAATAACTCAAGGAAAGTGGTTGATTTATAATCATTTAACCTTGCAAAAGGTCAAGCATCAATAAAACACATAATTAACCTTAAATAATACATAAAAATGGACTTTAGTAAAATGACATACCAATAGAGAAAATTCATAAAATTATGATAACATGCATCATAATTACCTCAAATAAGCATGAATATTAGTTAAATAAGATAAGAAGTTAAGTTAAATATGTATGTTATCAATCCCCTCCTCCTTTCCTTTGTTCACTCTTGCCTTCTTCTTCCTTTTTTTCTTCTCCTCCTCTACACCTTTGCCTCTCTCCCTTGTGATGGATATTATGTGGCCTATAAGCCAATCACACTTTCATGTATCTTGTTTATGTTCATTGATATGAAATTTATTCATGGTCATTCTTGTGTGATGTTTGCAATGAAAACCATGAGCATATGCAATGGCTAAGTGAATTATGATGAGATCATAATATAGTGATCACTACTTTTTAAACATATGTTCTAAACATTCCTTTTCATGGGATATTGATAAGAACATAAAATGTAGTTATAAGCACCCATGAATTGCTCTTATTTAACTCTATTGAACTCTTGAACGCAACATCTCCTCTACTATCTCATAACTTGAAGTTTCTAGAATATTAGTGTATTGAGAGGAATTTATTTTACATGACTTTTGCCTTTTCATTTTCAGGAAGTTTACAAGAGGATGGTGATGTAGAACCAGGTGGGTAAACCTAGTCGAGCAATGGAAGTACTAGAGGTGGTACTAGGGGGATGGATACTCGAGGGTGACTACTATGGTGTAATGACCTACTAATGCCAACAAGCAGTTGCCTACCCGTACGTCATCGCCAAAACTCTGGGAGTGCTCCAAGTAGTGTCAATCCAGGAGACCTCCCGGTCCACGTCCACGCCGGTGGGGAGCCTCAGATCATTGAGGGGAAGCTCGATGAGTCAACCCGACGGATGGGACCACGACCTCAATCCACTCGAGTTGTCTAACCACTCGACCTAAACTATGTCCCAACGGCGGTAGAAGCAGGCGCAGGGAAATGCTGGAAGAAATAAAAGAGCTCCAATAAAAAGAGAGGGGATGCGAGCCTAACCTGCAGGGCGCGTGCCCAGGGTCGGTCGTGATGGAGGAGGCCATTCGTACATGGCGCGGACGATCGTCAGACGCGGACTGAGTTGGCGATGTCGGAGACCCGATGTGAACATCAACGCAGGAAGAAGTTGCTCGATGAACAGACAGTGACCAAGTGAGAGTGCACTGCTCGGGCGGGCGCGAGACGGGCCGAAAGCGACCAATTGTTGCAGAAAGACGACGCGGGCGCGGACAGTGGGTGCCGAGCAAGGGCCAAGCGTGCTGGTTCGTATGCAGACGTGCACGATTATGAGTGCTGGTATGGGGTGCAAGAGCAGCAGTGTGCGCGTGGCACTGTAGAGGGAGCCCATGAGGACAGTCTCGAAGTCAACCCTCTGGTGCGAGACCAATGCGGGCATGGAGAGGACTGATAACATGCTATTTATACATGAAATTACATTATTATTAATGCAATTTAAGGCATTAATCATTCTAAATATATGCATGTTATCATATTTTAAGTATATTTCTATCATTTATGTATCATTTCATGTTATGATATAAAAACACTTCAATTTATGGAGGATTAAAACATTATGATGTTTAATCCTAATTATATTTAAGACCATAATCATGTTTTAAGGATGAAAATATAAGAGAAAAAGATCTTTATTAACATTTATGTGTTTTATAAAGTTATTTTATAAGATACATAAATGTATTAATTTAATTAATATTTATCCTCTAATTATTTTAATAATTTGACTTTTTATAATGATAGATTATTCAATTTCTGATCCAAAAAAACAAATTTGAATTAATTTGGAGTTGTATTTTGAACGTTATGATTTTTACAATTTGTAGGAATTTTTCTGGAATTTATATGAATTTATTTGGATTTTTAAATGATTTAAAACAATAAAAAAGGGCAAAAAGGGTTCATTTTTTCGCGCGAGTGATAACATGCTATTTTTAAATTAATTATATAATTATTAATGCAATTAAAGGCATTAATTATTCCAAATATATGCACGTTATCATATTTTAAGCATATTTCTATTATTTTATGTAAATTCATGTTATGATCTAAAAACCACAAAAATTATGGATTATTATGCATAATTAAACATTTCAATCTTTAATCCTAATTATATTTATGATCAGAATCATGTTTTAAGAATGAAAATATGAGAGAAAAAAACAGTTATTAACATTTATGTACTTATATAAAGTTATTTTATATAATACATAAATGTATAAAATCAATTAAAATTAATTCTCTTATTATTTTAATAATTTGAATTTTTATAATGATAGATTATTCAATTCTGAATCCAACAAAATAAATTTGACTTAATTTGGAGTTATATTTTGAAAGTTATGAAATTTACAATTTTTAGGAATTTTCTGGAATTTTTCTGATTTATTTAGATTTATTTTCGATTTTTAAATGTTTAAATAAATTAAAAAAACGCGAAAAAGGGGTTTATATTACGCGTGTACACGTGGATACGACGTGGCACTCGGGGCCACGTGGCTCTGTGACGTGGACAGCATGCGGGCGCCTACGTGGCGCTGATGTGACATGTGGACGCTATTTATATTTACTATATATATTTTTATATAATGTATATAGGTCTTCCTATAATCGGAAGACGAATCATTAATAGCTTTGATTCGTCGTACATTATATACGCTTCATTTCTTTTAAAACTCTTTAGTGTGGGACTATTTCACTTCCTTTTCTTTCATTTCAGGACACGCGGCATAATGAGGAGCGTTGGACGGAAAATCAAGATGGATCGCGCACGTAGATCGCGTGGACACGTGGTCCACGCGATCAAAGATCGAGCACGTGCTTAATTGAGCTTTAAGTGAAATCATATCGACCGTCCGATCAAGTTATAACGGTCCAGATTTATCACAACGGTGGATCTCCGATTTAATCGTGATCGCACGATAAAAATCCAACGATCATCACACGCGACGTTTCGATCAAGCGGCGCGTAATCCGAGCCGTCGATCGCAATGGGTGCTCCATCGAACGGCTGATATCTAAAATCTCAATTTCTAAAAACCGTTCTTCGCGACGAAGAACAGGCCCGCGATCTTTCATCAAATTAGAAGTGTATACTCCACCAAATCGTGCGACGTTTCTTTCCTTGTGATCGAAACTCATTTCCGCTTCTATTGAATATTTAATTTCAAAGTATAATCGAGGGAGAAGGAAGAAATCACATCTTGAACTTCAATTTTTGTCTTCGTCAATTCAAAAGGAAAAGCCTTGCATCCGGCGATTAATTGGATCATTTCGAAGGCTAATTTGGGTTAGGTTGCGTGATTTCATCTTAATCTTTCATCATTTAGTGTTAATTTTACTTTTAGCATCGTAAATTAGTTTAATTTTAGTTTAAATTTTGGTTTTTAATCGTTTTTCGAAACGAAAATTTCTTTTAACTTCAAATTTCGATTACTCTTCGAATTCTTATCCAAATCATCTGATTTTTGATTCCGTGGATTCGAAATTGAGCTATCTTTCTTAATATACTAAAATTCCCAATTTCTAATCTCAATTTGTCATCCGATTTGACCGAATTTCAAAGATATCTCTCAAATTGCCCTAATTCTCCGTGGATTCGACCCTTAATTACTATTATACTAATTAATTATTTTGATTAATCATAAATTGGTAAGATTAGGACTTTGTTTTGACACTAAGTCGTGTGCATTCAAAGACCATACGATTTAGTCTCGTCAGCGAGCCCTATTTCTATTTTGCATGGTCCAATTATTATTATTGATCCCCAAATTTGATGAAAGTGACTGTGATGAACGTTCAAAAAGATCTAAGTGTAAAGGATTATCCCTCGTTCTCCAATTAGACTCTCGTCTCATAAATATGCACAAATATATATAATATAATAATACTAAGAAGAGATACTATAAAATTATTCAACAATGACAAATTTAATCGTACCCGATTGTCGCTATTTATCACGAGTTACGCTCTCCCAATTCGAGTACGACGCGATGATTGTCCGTCGTCCGTAGAGAGGGACTAATCACTTAATCTCGTCAAAATTGAGTATCTAAATGATGTATTTCTGCTACAAATAGCTCAGTGTAGGATCAATTTGGATTAAAATCAAAAAAGAAACAGAAAAATCAGAGTTGACCGAGTCAAAATCGATGATTTTTCTCAAAAATACGCCTTAATTCCCTGGCAATGGCGCCATTTGACAAGACTATATCGTATGGTCGTTGAATGCACACGACTTAGTGTCAAAATAAAGTCCTAAACTTACCAATTTATGATTAATCAAAGTAACTAATTAGTATAATGGTAATTAAGGGTCGAATCTACGGAGAATTAGGGAAATTTGAGAGATATCTTTGAAATTCGGTCAAATCGGACAACGAATTTAGATTGGAAATTGGGTGTTTTAATATATTAAGAAAGATAACTCAAAATCAAATCCACGGAATCAAAAATCAGGTGATTTGGATAAGAATTCGAAGAGAAATCGAAGTTTGAAGTTAGATGAAATTTTTGTTTTGAAAAACGATTAAAAACTGAAATTTAATCTAAAATTAAACTAATCTACGATGCTAAAACGAAAATTAAGACTAAACAATGAAAAGACTAAGATGAAATCACGCAATCTAACCCAAAGTAGCCTTCAAAATGATCCAATTAATCGCCGGATGCAAGGCTTTTCGTTACGAATTTTCGAAGATGAAAGTGGAGTTCAAGATGTGATTTCTTCCTTCTCTCTTGATCAAAGTTTGAATTCAAGTGTTCAATGGAAGCGCAAATGAGTTACGAACACAGGGAAACAAAGGGCACACGATTTGGTTTCGTATACATGGAGAATTTGGGATTTAATCGCGAACGTGTTCTTCGTCGCGAAGAACGTCCTTTAAAATAAAAAGCGAAAATGAAGCGTGGTCGTCGATCTCACGGTCTCATCGCGATCAACGGTCGCTTGGTGAATCGACGTCTCCGTTTGACGACCGTTAGATCGCGGACGGAGGGTAACGATTTGATTTTTTTGTTGATGAAGAAGAGCATCGAATCATCATGTCCATCGGATCTTCATCGAGCGGCTTTGATTTAATCTACGATTCATCGGTCGGGAATGATCTCAGCCGTTAACTATCGTGATCGACGACCGGGATTATTTCACTTAAGTGAATAATCACGCACGTGCTTGATCTTTGATCGGGTGGATTGATGTCCATTCGATCGACGCGCACGATCGATCGCGAACCACATCCGACGCTCCTAAGCTCGCCACGTGTCCTGAAATCAAAGAAAACAAACACAGGGGCTTTAGTCCCACACGGAGAATACTAAAGGGATCAAACGTGTATATAACCTACGCGGTTCAAGGGCTCTTAATATTATGTCTCCTAATACACGGGAGACCTATATACTTATTAAACATAATATGCGTCCACGTCACATCTCTGCCACGCAGGCTAGCGCGCGCGTCCACGTGGCAGAGCCACGTGGCCTTGCGTGCCACGTCGCATCCACGTGGGCCTGCGCGCTAATTAACCACTTTTTGCATTTTTTTTATTTAATTTAAATGATTAAAAATCGAAATAAAAATTAAATAAATTCAGAAAAATTCCTAAAAATTATAAAATTCATAACTTTCAAAATATAACTCCAAATTAATTCAACTTTATTTTGTTGGATTCAGAATTGAATAATCTATCATTTTAACAAGTCAATTTATTAAAATAATAAGAAAATTAATTTATATTAATTTTATACATTTATGTATTATATGAAATAAATTCATATAAACACATAAATGTTAATAAATGTATTTTCTCTTATATTTTCCACTTTAAAACATGATTATGATCATAAATATAATTAGGATTAAAGATTCAAATGTTTTATTATGCATAATAATCCATAAATTGATGTATTTTAATATCATAACATGAATTCACACAAAATGATAGAAATATGCTTAAAAGATGATAACATGCATATATTTGTAATGATTAATGCATTAATTTGCATTAATAACTATGTAATTACATGCATAAATAGCATGTTATTACCTTTGCCATGTCACCTGCACATTAAAAACTCTGGAGAACTTAGTCCCACACGGATTAAATCAAAAGAAGGGGACGGGTTTATAATATGCGATGGAATAAGAGGAATAATAATTATCTTCTGATAATCGGAAGACTTATATGTACTATAACCAATATATATGATAAATATAAATAAGCGTCACATCGCACCAAGCAGGCGCCGCGTGGGCCCACGTGGCGCTGCCACGTGGCCCTGAGTGTCATGTCGCATCCACGTGGGTCCCGCGCGAAAATAAACCATATTTTGCCATTTTTTAAATTGTTTTAATTGTTGAAAAATAAAAAAATAATTCAGAAAAAATCCTGGAAAAAAATCCCTAAAACTTAGAAAATTCATAACTTCTAATATATAATCCAAATTTCTTTCATTTGATCCGAAATTTAATTATCTATTATTCTAAATAGTCAAAATTAATAAATAATGAGAGTTTTAAATCTTATTTCAAAAACATAATATTATTTTTAAGTGTTTTCTAGTTAGAAAATATAAATAAATATTTATAAATTGATTTCTCTCATTATTTTAGCTCTAAAAACATCTATAACATCAAGTAAAGATGGGTTATTAATTATTTATCTTTAAATCATCATATTTAACCCTAATTTAAAGTGTTATTGATATTATAATTACATTTTTCATGGAATGATAGAAAAATACACTTAAGTATGATAACATGCATGGAAATGAAATCATTTATGCCTTGATATGCATCAATAATCATGTTTTATCATTTTAATTTAGCATGTTATCAACGGGCCAAGAAAGTTCCTAATAATAAAAGAAAGCAGATAAGTCCACGCGCGCGGGAGCTCGGGGTGTAACGTAACGTGGTGAGACAAGGTCCTCACACAGTGTAGCAGAAGTCAGCATCCTTCATCTTTGCTCGTCGAGGGGGCTGGACGCGCGCGGGTGTCAGCTCCTCCGGCACCGTAGTGTCATGCTTTGGTGGCGACGGGGGTCGTACGCCACCAGAAGGGCAGCAAGATCCTCCAATAGAAAGTGTTTCAAAGGGCATAATGGGCTGTCCAAAGCAAGAAGGGTGGGCCTAGTCAAAGGAAATGTGATCCCAACCGAAGTGGAGAATAAAAGGGGGGAAAGCTTTCTCGGGAGTTTCTTCTTCCTCTTCTTTTGTTGCTTCTTCTTCCTCCTTAGCTGCTACTTCTCTCCCTTAGGGTTAACAATTTTTCTAACTCTTATAGCAAGAATAGTAGCTTTGATCTTTTTGATTTGTTTTTCTCTAATTTCTTAATCACTCTTCCTATGAACCCAATCAATTTCTCTTCCCTGCCCTCTAGCTTCTCAGTGATCCCTCTTGGATTCCCTCTCTCTCCTTTCTGTTCTCCCCTTCTTCTTCTTCTCCATATTCCGGTTGATTCTTCTCTTTCGCCCCTCTTGCTTTCTTGCTCACCCTTCTCTCTCTCTCACGTTTTCTCTTCCTCATCGTCTTTCTTTCCCTCTCTCTTTCTCTCTGCCTCTCCCGAAATCTCCCCTTCTCTCTCTTGTTTTATCGTTCTCTCTCACATTCTTTTCTTTTCCTTTCTCGATCTTCCTATCCCCCAGTTTTCCGTCTTCGTTGTTTTCTTTCTATCTCTTGAATCCCGATTTCGTCTCCCTCTTTCAAATTCATTTTCTATCTTTCTATCTACCTTAGATTTTCTCTTTTCATATTCCGCTAGCTTTGCCTCTCTCTCTCATTCTCCTTTCCTTTCTCCCCTCTGTTCCCTCAATCTCCCCTCGCAATCACCCTTTATCATAATTTCTCAATTTTCCCTCTCTAGCCCTACTGTGTTTATCCTCTCTGTCTCACCTCTCCATTCATCTCGTACCGTGCGCGAGTACGAGCAAGGCAGAGATCCTCTCCTCCCCCTCTCTCTTTCTCGCTCTCTTCCTCGCCCTCTCACGCCTTCATTTCTCCCCCTTCCCTTTTTTTCTCTCCTTCCCCTTCACATATTTCAAATATTTTAAATATTAGATTATCCCCACTTGTATTTGAGATTACAATTAGGTTTTAATACTAAATAATAACAAAATTCACTTTTATACACTCATTTATTTTTCTAAGTTTTAAATTCTAAAAGAAATGAGTATATTTTTTAAATAAAAATTTATCCTCTAGTTATTTATTAAATTTGAATTTTTAGAATGATATATAATTTAGTTTCTGATCTAATGAAATAAATTTGGATTAATTTGGAGTTCTATTTTAAAAGATATGACTTTTCAAATTTTTAAGGATTTTTTTTGGAATTTTTTTGAATTTTTAATAAATTTAATTCACATTATTTTTTAATTAAATTCATTAAAAATATATATTATTCTATTGCATGCTCACATGGCAGCTGACGTGGTGCGAGCCAAAAGGAGCGTTGCCACGTGGCAGCGTATGAACGCTCCACATAGTAGCATATGAATGCAGCACGTAGCGCGTGCATATGTGCGCGCGCGCATGTGTGTGTGTGTGAGTGTGGGCACGTGTGCACGTGTGTGTGAACATGAGTAATTAGTTAGATAAGCACTCTTTTCAGAGTTTACGCTATCTCACTAGGTATACAGACCTTAAATACCCACCAGATTTCTTAATTTATGTCATGTGGGACTATGTTTTTGTTTTAACATGCGCAAGTGACGTGGCATCGCGTGGAGTGTTCGATTCGCGTGTGAAATAAATATGTCAATCTTCACTTAAGTCGGGAGGTACGTGGCGCATTATGTTTTCTCAATGAATCATTTTAAAAATAATTTAATCTAAGCCATTAATCTAAGGAGTTATAACGGCTGAGATTCAAACTGACGAAAGGCACCTGGAGCGTTAGATCAAGATCAAACAGATGGCATTGCAGGCGTTACTTTCTCACTCGTGACGTGGCGAGATCTTGGCAGTCCATCTCTGATCCAACGAACGTGATTTAAACGTAAACATTCGTATAAATGAATTTCATCAGTGTTGTTCATCGAGTATTAAAAGCTCGATCCGACAGTTATTCCCAATTTTCCCAATAAATTCAGATGTTCTTCGATGATATAAAGCATTCTTGGGTTTTTCAAGTAATCGAATTGTCTAGACATCACAATCCTTGAATCTCTTGCTTCCCTTCACTTCTAGACTCATTTCCACGATTGAGGAGTGTTTGAAAGTGATGTTTTGTTAAGAGAATAGGTGAAAATTGGTTCTTGAATGCCAACAATCATCTTTGAGTTTGCGTAATGAAAAGCCTTTGATCCAGTGAGTGATAACATGCATATTTAACTTAAATTCTTACCTTATTTAACTCATATTCATACTTAATTTTTGAGAAAATAATGCATGTTATCATAGTTTTTTATGAAATTTCTCCATTGGTATGCCATTTTATTAAAGTCCATGTTTATACATTATTTAGGGTTAATTATGCACTCTATGAATATATAATCTTTTTCAAGATTAAATTTAAAAAAATTAATCACTTTCTTTTAATTACTTTGAGTTTAGTGGATGTTTTGAAGAATAAATCACAAGAAGAAAATGTTAGGATCATATAAAGAGGATTTCTTAAGAGATGATCTAAGTTAATTATCAATCCATATTATATTCTTCTTTGAAATTATATTTTAAATGGCATAGTATTAAAAAGGAATAAATTTGTGATCCTATGGAGAAAATTTGAATTAAAAAGGAGTTGTATTTCTTAAGTTATGAATTTTTGAATTTCTTAGATTTTTTGGATTTTTTAGATTTTAATTTGATTTTATTTCTTATTTTAAATCGCAAAAAAGGGGGTTAATTTCCGCAGGACCCTCGGAGGACACGTGGCACGCGGAGCTGACGTGGCGCGCGGGACCCGCGCAGATGCAACGTGGTACGCAAGGCCATGTCGTAGAGCCATGACGAGACGAGACCGCGAGGTTGTCGATTTCACATGGTCTCGTGTCAAAAATAATTTCTAATTTACCAATTTAAGGAATTAATAACGAATTGAGGGGTATAGTGGTAAATAAGGGTCGAATCCACAGGGAATTAATGTATTTTCGAGATATCTTTTGGAAATTGATCAAATTGGACAATGAATTGAGATGAGAAACTTAGGGAAAATGATAGATTTAGAAAGATAACTCAAAGATCTATCCATGGAATCAAAAATCACTCCATTTGGATTAATAATCGCAGAGAAATCAAAGAGTGAAGTGGGATGAAATTTTTGGAATCGCGAAGAACACAAATTGAAATTGAAAACAAAATTGAGTCAAATTAAGATCCTAAACTAAAAATTGATGATACATGACGATAGATTAGAGAGAAAACTTATTTTCTAACCCGAGATAACGATCAAATCGATACAATTGATCGCCGGATCGACGGATATTCATTCCGCGAATTCAAACGTGAACATCAGTGTTCAAGAGACAAATTTTCCTCGATCGATCGAAGAAATCTCACTTTTAATCACTATGTGGATGCGAAGTCGAGTCTAGAAGAGATTAGAAGTGAGACATTCAAGAGAGGAAGGGTTTAGATGGGTCGATTAAGCGAAATCCTCCAAGAATGCTTGCAAAAGTCGAAGAATGCCTCAATTTATAGGCAAATTGGGCGTAACCGTCTGATTGATGCGTTTAATCCTCATCAACGGTCCGGATTAAATGCATCAAATCGAATCGTTACGAATATATCGCGATCGTCAGATCTCAGATGGACGCTCCATATGCATCCTCGCGATGTGCGTTATAAAACGCATTAAACGGCGCCCGTTGGATCCCAATCCAACGATCGCGATGTGTTTTCGGCGCATTAAATCAGGGCCGTTATAACTCCATCTTAAAGGGCACGTGTGTGATCAAAGATCGGTGGTCCGCGCGTCCACGCGATCGACGCGTGGATTTCCGATGCGCCGCCAATCCGACGCCTAACATCGCTCCACGTGGCCTGCAATTAAAATTGTGTGGGACTTAGTCCCACTAGGGAAAAATTAAGGAGAAATGTTGAGTTTATAATACGCGATGAAATGAGGGGTTAATAAATCTCTCCCGATAAACGGGAGACTATATGTACTATAACCCAACTATATAAATATAAATATAAATATAAATATCAAGGCACGTCACATCGTCGCGTAGGCGCCGCGTGGGCCCACGTGGCGCTGCCACGTGGCCTTGAGTGCCACGTCGCATCCACATGGGACCCGCACGAAAAATCAACCCCTTTTGCCTTTTATTAAATTATTTTAATCATTTAAAAATCAAAATTAATTCAGAAAAAATCCGAGAAAATCAGGAAAATACCCTAAAAATGAGAAAATTCATAACTTTCAAAATATAACTCCAAATTAATCCAAATTTCTTTCATTTGATCTGAAATGTAATTATCTATCATTATAAAAAGTCAAATCATTTTAACTTTAGAAAATTAAATTAATGTTCATAAACATGATTTCTCTCATTATTTAACTTTAAAAACCACTTATAATCTCAAGTAAAGATAGGTTATAAAATCTTTAATCTTTAATTCATCATAATTAATCCTAAATTAACACATTTTGAGATTATAACATAAAATTGCATAGAATGATAGAAATGCACTCAAAGTATGATAACATGCATATAAATGGAATGTTTTATGCCTTATTTTGCATCAATAATCCTGTTTTATCATGTTAAGATTGCATGTTATCAAGCCACGCGAGCCCACGAAGTGCGCAGGTGGCGCACAAGTGGCGTGGACGCGTGGCAGGGCCACACGAGTCCACGCGGACGCCTGGGTGGTGCCACGTGGCGAGAGGGCTGGCAGGTGAAGGGCCCACGGGTTAGTGGGCCCTTGTTATAGTATTGGGGCGGTAACACATTTGCGTTATGCCGCCCCACCTTATATACGCAATCGTTCCCTCTATTTCTTCTGAGTGGGACTATGTTCCCTCGAAAGTTTTCTTTTGCAGGCGACGTGGCAGAACTGTGAGCGTTAGATACGATCACAAAGCGTCCATCGCGTGGACTCGGGTCCACACGATCATCAATCAAGCACGTGCGCTTAAAGGGATTTAAGTGAACGCGATCGACGCGTCACCTTGCACCACGTGGCTTCAGCGGACGGTCACAACTCATCGCAATTTCAGCACATCATGGAGAGACACGTGGATGCTTTATGACGCTCTAATCAAAGATCGGACGATAGAGATTTAAGAAGATCGTGGACATCAAGACGTGGGACTGTGTCCACTGTTTGTGAGAGACGTAGACTCACCTCGACGCAACGATGGAAATCGGACGGCTAGATGGGCGAGATCGTGAGATCGTGGTCCATGATCATCGCGCGATCATGGTCCCTGATCATTGCCTGATCTTGGCCACTAATCGACCCTCACCAGATCAAACGGCCCTGATTTCTCGCGGGAATTTCTCTTTCAAAACCGATGCATTCTCTCTTCTTCTCTAACTTTTGATCCAATCATGAAGCAATTAAGTAATTTTGAAGGAAGATCTTGAGTTCATCACAATTCCCCTGCATTTAGACTCGATCGTGATCCGATTGAGGCAGGATTCGTCCTGATTAATCGTTGGATTTGATCAAATTTTCCCCTTGAACGCCGAACATCCGCCAAGGAAGAAATCAAGCCAATACTCTTCAATCCGTGTGAATTGAAGCCAAATCTTCATGGCAATCGGGTTAGCAGTAAGATTTGATCGATCATCTGACGGTAATTTGAGTTTTGATTAGATTTAGATAGTTAATTTCACTTTAAAAGTCATTTTGTTCTTCATTTTCCCCCAAATTTGGTTTGAATTTTTGTTGATTTTAAAATAAGGATATCTCTCTGATTTTAACTCCGAATCACCTGATTCTAGTTTCATTGGTTTCCTTGTTTTATCAGCCTTCTGTGGATAGCAAATTCGTGAAATTGCATGATTATTGAACCCCTCAATTTAATGTTTGACCAACCACTATTCATTTTCAATCCGAATTTGGGCGTTAACTTGTGGGATCAATTACTCTTAAAATATAAATTAGAATATTATAATTTTGGTCTATTTGGAATCCTCTATTTGTAAGCTTTCTATTGATATATCAATTACAAGATTTGGATATCATTTGGATTGTCAATTTGAAGATTTTTCACCAAAGTGTTCATTTCAAGATTTTTCTGATCTTTGATTTTTCAATAAATCATAATAAATCCATTTCTTATAAAAAAATCACGAATTTTATATCAATAAATTCCATTTTCTCTATGAATTCTGAATATATTTTTCTTAATTTTCTGACCCCTTTTGATTCTCTAATTTTATAGAAAGTCAACTATTGGTCAAAGTCAACGCTTTGACCTTGACTTTTGACATTTCTCTGTCAAATCAGAGGACTTAAATCTTAAAATATCTTCTCTCATATATTTATATCATTTCTATTGATTATTTATCATTTTCACTTCTTCAAAACTCTAATTAAACCTAAGTTTGACCAAGTCAACTCTGCAATAAAAGTCAACCTTGTTCTATGTAGATCGACCCGATACTTACACTCTACTTGATTTAATATCTTTGTCATTGTGAGTTTCGAATTATAAATTTTTTTTGACCGACGTTTGTGTGTTTTAATGACCGCACAAAACGCTTCGTCAGTGAGCAATTAGATCAATTTGAGAGTTATCTTGGGTTAGAAATTGTGTTTGCATCCTAATCTTTCTTCCTATAAAAATTTCAATTTTGAATCATCGATTAAGTCAATTTCAATTTCAATTTCAGTTTTTTGCTATCTCTTCGTTTGGAAATTTTTATCTAATTAGCTCGTCAATTTCTCCACAAATCTTGATCTAAATTATGTGATTTTTGATTCCTTAAATTCAATTTTGAGTTCTCTTTCCAAATATATTGAAATCCCTAATTTCTCACCTTATTTCATTGTCCGATTTGATGAAATTTCAAAGAATACATAAAAAATACCTTAATTCTCCTTGGATTCGACCCTTATTCACCTCTATACTATCTAATTTGTGATTATTTCTCTAAATTGGTGAGTTTGGTAAATGTTTTGACTCGTGTTTGTGTTTTTTCAATGACCTCACGGATTTGCTTCGTCATAGTTCATCGACCATAAAATCCCAATGTTTTTACTTGCAAGTGGGCACTCTCTTTCAAATATACTCTCGAAAAGACAATCCATTACTACAAATCTCACCTCATTGCTAGAGCCTTTTTCTCAAGCTTATTGATTGGATTACATTAAGATTTTTTTTCCTCCAATACTTTCATTTCAGTTCTAACTAATTTATGATCTTCTTGACCATCAACCTCCATCAAAAACTCCACCAAGTCGATGTTTCTAAGACTTTTCTTTATGGTGATCTTTCTGGACAGGTCTTTCAGGAATAACCTCTTGGGTACACTGCTAGTTGATAGTCCTAGAAGATCTTTCATAAAAAATACACCATATGCTTCGGTTGAAACAAAGTCCACATGCTTGAAAAGTTTAAGCAAATGATAAAAAATTGATATTTTTCTTGCATAGTGGATCCTACTATTTTTTAAGATAATCGTGCTTGGATCTAAAACTCGATAAGCCCTCGATATTTTGATGAAAATATTGAAATGTAGTGGAAGACACTAAATCAAACATTCAAAATACGAACCCATAATCCTATCATCTATTATAGTTCAAAATCCATGCTTATAATGTTCATTGAAAGAGTTCTTGAAGGTGTCCAAGTGTTGAACCTCTAGAGGTATCAACACAAACACTAGACAATTGGATCTCCAATTCAATACTTTTCATCAAGTGAGAAAAAGAAGAAAGGATAGAGCTTCGTACAAGGTTCTTCTAGGGCACTCTTAGGTGTGGTCATTTTCCCGTTTATTTATAGACATTAGGTCTATAAAATTTTCACAAAACCCTTAAAATTATGTATATATCTGCCAATAAAGTTATGTGTGTGACCATGTAGGTCTATATATCTCATTAATTGATATATCTATTACTAATATTATTTTATGTGTGTGACCCTTAATAATATTGTTTTCATTTATATAATAATCAAGGAGAGTAAGGGAGAGATTTCAAGGGAGTTAGATGGAGAAAAAAAGAGATAACAATATTTTCACTAAAAAATTAATTATGAGATAGAGAAATAATGAGAGGTCGTTAGAGAGAGAAAGACCGGGAAAGAATATAAAAAAAAGAGTTTTTTTGACCCGTCAATTCAGGGTATGACGTCACTACAATTTAATATCATTTAATGAATATTAACGGGCAGTGAACTTCGGATGCAAAAGAGCAGTATCCGATCCAACACGAATCCGAACCAAGTGAGAGAACAGATCTCAGAGATTCAGCGTTCGGCCTGAAGGTACGAACTTCGAATACCGACTACCGAAGAAGGGGGAAGATGTTTCGGGTGTCAGAGGACGGAAGCCGAAGGCGGGAAGAATTCATCGCAACCCACAGGCACCTCTGCGCGTCCCTCAACGATCTGCAGGATGCTGCGGATCAGATCTTCGATACCATCTCTCTCAGAGTTACTGCTCTTCTAGAATTTTGTTTTTGCTGTTCGATACAGCATGGCTCCGTTATTCCTCCCTTCCATTCTTCTCTTTTTCGAGTATGCCTGCGCGTTAAGAACTTTCTGTTCTTCTGGTGTTCTACCCAGATCGCGGAAGAGCGTGACAAGCTGAAAGAAATAAGCGAAAGGACCCAGAGAGTGAAGGTGATCTTTAATCTGCCGACGACTTTACATTTCTCCTTGGCCCTATTGATTTCGATTAACTATTTCCTTTAATTTCCATTGAAAGACTCGAGGAGGAGAGGGACGCGGCCTTGAAGTGCAGTTATCTAACGTTTCTCTATCCTATTTTACTCTTTCAGAATTCGGTCAACGCTTTGTCCAGATCGAAGGGTCCTCTCATCATCGAATCACCAATGAAGTACCCTTTACCTGCAGAGGATGATAGGGGAATTTCGTCCTTTGATGATCGATCTTCCCCTGGCCAAGATATCGGTGGATGGGGGCCTCAGTAGGGTAGGTGGAATGCTTACCCTGGCCAAGATATCTCTCTCTCTCTCTCTCTCTGTAGGAGCTGATTTTTTTTCTTGTAGGAATTTGGACTGGATGGGACGCTTGAGCTCTGCAGGTTCTTTTCTGATGCAGACTTATCGGACGTCCAGCTCGACGGCCGCACTGTAGAGAGGTAAGAGAGAGATAGAGGTTGGTGTCTCATTTATGTTTCCTTTAAAGCGGCAACAATTTTTTTAACGCTCGTCTCTTTCTTCTGTCGCCCTATTTTCAAGGAGTGATCTCACGGTTTAGACAGGCCTCTGTCTCTCTGTCTCTCTCTGTCTGTCTCTCTGTCTCTCTGTCTCTCTCTCACGCGTGCTTTTTGAGGAGGTCCTACAAAGCTAAGTCAACGTATCGTAGGGTCTAACTTTGAAAATGGGCAGTTTCTCCTTCTTCCCCATCGTTGACCTCCACTTCCATTCTCCATCCTCCGTGAGCTGCTCTGAACACCACCCCCCCCCCCTCCCACCCTTCCAGAATGAACTCCATCCGCCATTTTTGTCGTCTCCCTTCCCTCTTCTTCCTTCTCGTTCTCACCTCCTCCAATCTCATCACCTTCTACGTCTCCTCCTCAAACTGCTTCAAAACAACCGCCCACTTCCCCTTCATCATCATCATCATCAGCTCCATTAACTTCATTATCATCATCACCGTCTCCACCAACACCATTACCATCCGAATTCATCGCCTTCACATCACCTCAGAACTTCCCCCTTGGGCGGAACCCAAACTCCGGGTCAGGAAATCCTACTAGCTCCAGTGGGCACCCCATGCCATCTCTTCCCCGACGAGCTCTTCCGCTACATGACCTATCCGGTTAACGGTTCCTGCCCTGATGACGAACTCCTGGCGCAGCGGCTCCTTCTCAAAGGCTGCGAGCCGCTTCCCCGCCGCCGCTGCCATCCGGCAGCGCCCCCTTCCTTTCCAGAACCCTTCCCTCTCCCCCTTAGCCTCTGGACCATCCCCCACGATGACTCTATCGTCTGGACTGCCTACTCTTGCAAAAACTTCACTTGCCTGGTCAACCGCAAGAACCAGAAAGCCTTTGACGACTGCAAAGACTGTTTTGACCTCCAAGGAAGGGAGAAAAGCCCGGTGGGTCATTCCCTCCGACGATCCCGTTAACTTCTCCATTGACCAAAGTCCTCGAACTGAAACCTCTCGGCAGTATCCGAATCGGACTTGATATCGGCGGGGGACGGGGACCTTTCGCAGTTCGCATGAAGGAGAAAGGAGTGACGATGGTGACGACGTCCATGAACCTTAACGGGCCTTTCAATAGCTTTATCGCGGCCAGAGGGGTGGTGCCGCTCTTCATTACTATCTCTCAGAGACTTCCCTTCTTCGATAACACGCTGGATATCGTTCATTCCATGCACGTTTTGAGTAACTGGATTCCGGACACGCTCTTTCACTTCATACTGTTTGACATTTACCGGATTTTGCGTCCGGGAGGAATCTTCTGGCTGGACCGGTTCTTCTGCTTGGAAGAGCAGATGGAGAACTACGTAGACATGATCAACAGCGTCGGGTTTAGCACGTTGAAGTGGGGCGTAAGTCGAAAGACTGATCGTGGGCCTGCGCTCAAGGAGATGTACATAGCTGCTGTCCTCGAGAAGCCTCTTCAAAACTCTTGGTGACTCTATCTCTCTCTTGGTCTCTCTCTCTCTCTTCTTAGTATACCTCGCTGTCTCTCTCTATGCGTCTCCTTCTCTCCATATCTCTTATGATTGATATTTTCTGAATAAGGCTGACCTCAGTCGTACATCCAAAAATACTTATTTTGAGTTAAACATGCTCAAAGGGTTTGTTTCATTGAAGATCTGAGTTCATGATCAATGTCGGGTCAGAACCTTGGCCTTCAACTTTCGTTTACTGTAGATCTTCAGGCCATCCTCTTGGACATATTCCACCATTCGCGTTGAAACCATTCGATGAATTTGATGTATTTTTAACGTATCAAACCGTAGAAGTTTGAAATAAAATTGTACGCAGGTGAACATAGATCTTTGCTAATTTTTCAAAAAAATAAATTTATTATCAACAATCATAAATTTGAGTAAAAACCCTGATAGGAAGAGAAACTCAATTCCTCGTTGTTCTTGAGTCATCAGATGTCCAAGGACCAAAATTATGGAATTTCAGTTTGTGGATTATGTTCATGGTTCAAGACTTCAAGCTGACTCTAGAAGCAGTTGTTTCGATTCTCCTTAGGGTTCATCATTTCGAACATTTTAGTTGTGCCCAATGCGACGGGTGGGGACTCACTTGTTAAAAATCTGATGTTGATCAGGCAGAGTGATCTTGCTTAACCATTTGTCCATGATTACAAGGTTAAGAATATCTTTTGTAGCATCAAACATGAATCACTAGGGTAGGCCAAAAAACTTAGAAATAGCAAAGTTTCAAAAATAAAAACACAAGATAAGCACACACATGATCATTTTTGTTTTTTTAAACTTCCTCTCCCCTCTCTCAACTTTGAGCATAGGTGTCAATCATAACTAGATTCTAAAAAAGCGTGTAATTTAGTGGAACTTGCTTGTGAGGGCTTTAGTAAAGATGCATGTTGCGATGTGGGATCAATTAGGAAAAGTTAAAAATTTCCATCATAGAGATGATGATGATTGGAATTTCAAATTCGGCTTAGAATGATTTGAGGTAGGGTTTTAGCTCCTAGGCTTAACCCCACAAAATCGACAACAACAAGGATCATTTATCTAGAGGTAATGAATTTCAATACCTCTAAAATGGTTTCACAACCAATGGTTGTGGATTCTCCAAGATTGAAAATGGAGGCTCTCATATGATCATTCTCAATCTACAAACAAGTGGGTACGAAATTTAATCCATTTTTTGCAAGCTGGAGAAGTGGTAAGTTACCTTTTTGCAGATGTGAGAACTCTTGAAGACTTCTAAAGTAATGATGAAGACCTTCTTAAGAGTTTCTCCAAGTCTTGACAAGATGGACAGGAGAAAGAATCGTGAAGAGGAAGAAGATGGAGTGGAAATGGAGATGAATGGATCAGAGAGATAGAGTGAGAGATGGGAATGACATGTGAGGGAATTTTTGAAAGAACAAAATCTATTCATAAAAGAAATTCTTCAATCAATTATATCATCCCCTTTTATCAAAAAGGTAGTGGGTATGATGTGTCCTTCAAGTCAATCGCACTTCCGCTTCTTGTTTGTGCTCTTTGAAATAAAATTGTGTTCATTGTCATTCTTAGCTTGCAACAAGGTAAATAATTTAATGAACATATTCAATAACAAAGTGAATTATGATGAGATCATATTATAAATATCACTAGTCAATTCTGTCACATCAATTGCCCCAAGGGGACCCATATTTATAATTTTAGTTGAAATAAATTCATAAAAAGTCTACAAAATATATCAAACTTAGAAAATTTATTTATTTCAAAATGCAAGTTTTTTTCATCCAAGTTTTATTCATTAAATTAATTTTAAAGGGGGAAATTCCTTTCTAAGGGGCAATTTCATTTAAATCCTTCTATGGTATGTTTAGAAATAAAATTTAGATTAGGGTTTCCTAAACACATCGAGTGGTTTTATTGAGCAAAAAAATTGGCTCCATAATGAAAATTTTCGTTTGTTTCATTTATACAAGTAGGGTTTGATGGGGTAAATTAGAAATATACAGGTAGGGTTTGATGGTCACTGTCATAGTATGGTTGAGTCACAATCAAGCCTGGTGATAGCTTAAATCATTTGATCTTGGTTTTTTTAAACCCTCTCAAGGTTTAGTTGATTTAAGTGATACTTTTACTATATTAGAGTGATATATTTACCCACTTGTTAAAAAAATTGAAATACCAAAAATAATGGAAAGGAAAAAGTATGAAATTAGAAAAATATAATTTTCACACATGTTCATTCAAAAACACATTGATTAAACCATACAAAATATAAAGGTTTGGTTGATTCGTATCAATGTATAACTGGTGTATATAGTTTGAAATTATTCTAGGACAGTGTATAAGTAGTGTATCAATATACATGGAGATTTGAAAGAAAAACGTTTTAATATTTACATTATACAAGGAAAAAAAATCAAAATACATCTTGAGAAAGTTTTTTTAAAATTAAAAAACATTAAATACATCTATTTCATCTTAGAATAAATAGTTTTGGAATTAGCTATGGATATAACAAGAGTATGTATCACTTAAGTTGATGATAGTAGAAATTAATAGGAAAATGATATCTAAGAGACTAAGACATCTCATAAATCATAAATAATGATGAATTTTCAAAGTCTAGATATATTAACATCTCAAATCCTCAACTTTCAACATTTGTATTTTATCATGAGTAGGAGTTTTGAATATTATTTTCACGCATATAGTATATTTTTCAAAATAAAAGATAACATATTTGTGTAAACATATCTATTATTATAAATTTTTTATTTACTCAATATAAAAGTCAATCATTTGTCATAAATTTTATTTTCCAAATAGAAATTTTTAAATATTTTTATTTATCAAAAATATGAGTTATTCATTTTTTTTGTTCGAGAATATATGGCTAATATAAGAGTTATTCATTTTTTCCATTTTTATTTACTTGATAAAAGGTTTATTTACTTATGTCAAATAAGACTTTTCTCTTTTTATTTTAATTCACTGATTTATGGTTCACTTTTATTTATTTCTCTAAAATAAAACTCTTTCATCTTTTAAATTATTTATATACCAAATCTATGGGTTTTTTTATTTTCTTTCTATTTACTTTCAACTAAGAGACTCATTTTTTCTATTTTTATTTACTTTTTAGATTTTTTCTATTTTTAGTTACCCAATAAAAGTGTTTTTCATTTATTTTTTCTATTATTTATTTACCTAGTGTAAGAGTTACTCATTTGCATCAAGCTCAAATTTCATGCTTTCATGCACGCTCCACTATAAGCTCACACAATAATAATAATAATAATAATAATAATAATAATAATAATAATAATAATAATAATAATAATAGGTAGAGACTTATTATTCACATATTTGATCAAATGTGTGCATTCCCCCCTACGATGGATGGCATACTACCTCCCATCGACTGAAAATCCCTGACTTCAATTGCGATAGGAATATTGTTTAATTGACCTCTGTAAGCTTCAATTAAACATTTTTTATAAAAATCAACAAGACCTGTTCAAGGTTCTTCATCTGAATAAAATTGAATTGAGTTGGTTGAGACCATATTCTCATCCAAAGGATCCAATGTGCCCTGTATGAATCAAAATTTTGATTCTATTTGTACTCATTTTTAAATGATATTCACAACGTTCACACATATTTAGTGATGCCCAAAAAACAAAGGTTATTTCTTATTTATATCATAAATTATTATATTAATTAGTATAATTTATATGTAATATATTAATATAGTATTTTAATTATTCTGATTATATTAATTCAATTATTTGATATATAATTGTATGCAATAATCGTCAACATATCTATTCTATCAACTTTGTATTAAAATAAATTTAAATTCAAATAATTTAATTAAATAAATTTCTGTAACTTATATTTATACATTTGTTAAATATGAATTTACTTTTTGATATTTGAAGTTTACTCTGGTCCCTTTAAATTGAATTTCTAGTTCTAACTCTTCGTCAAACATATAAAATCTTAATTATAATAATTATTTTCAAATTGTATCAAATCTATTGACAAAAAAATAAATTCTCTTAAAAAAATAAAGAAATAATACAGCCAATAGATTGAAATCTGCACAGTTCGAAAACTGAATTACTTCTTTCATTCCATTCTTCAAAAGTCTTAACTACATTGTTGCCTATCACTTCCGCCAAAAAAGAAACTGAAAATAATTATTTTTTCTTGGCCAAAATAAGCTGAAGAAAAAAACTGGTTATATGAGAGAGAATAAATGAAAAAATGAGCGGAAAAAAGTTCTGCTCCTTTCTCCTTTTTGCTTATCCTCCCAAGTGGCATTAATGGGCTCCCTTTTATTATTCAATGGGCTTCTTTCCTTTGATTCTTGCCCTTTAGGAGATTTTCCCTTTATTTTTTTGTGAATTTTCCTAAAATTAACTTTCAAGATTTATGTATAGAAATTAGATTTCAAGAAAATTATCTTACAAAAATTTTAAATCATGAAATAGTAGTTACAATAGCATGTTCAAAAGTTTAGTACAAACATATAAGAGCACTTTATGAGTAATTATAATCATTTTTTATGCTCTCATCAATGATTTTCTCACCTACTATGGATCTCATGCTACCTCTAATGAAATGAAAATCCATGACTCCAATTGCTAGAGGGATACCTTCTAAATGATCTATGCCTTTTTTAATAGCATCATCTAACCCCATCCTTTTTTTATGAGAATCAATACGATCTCAATAGGGCTTTTCCTATGAATGAAATTCAATTGGACTGGTCAAGGTCAAATTCTCATCCAGAGGATCCCAAGTGCCCAAACCAATTATCTTTAATGCCTCTCTCTCTCTCTCTCTCTCTCTCTCTCTCTCTCTCTCTCTCTCTCTCTCCCCCCTCTCTCTCCCTGTGCGATCACTCTTCAAGCGTTCTATCTCTCGCTCCAGCGGTCATTCTCTCTCTCCAGCAATCACTCATCTCCTCTTGACACTGATTCCAGCAATCACCCTCTCTCACCTGCTCACGATTAGGCCCACAAACACCAAGCCACCATAAATCTTAGGATCACTACCTGGAACATTCTAAGGCCTGGTTTGGTTTGAATTTCAATTTGATTCCAGATTAATTTAAATTTCAACTCTATTCCTCTAAATTTCATTTCATTTTTTTAGTTTCCTTCAGACCATTAATCAATTTTTTTCTCAATCTGAATTTCCATTTGAATTTCTATTTTAGATTTTAGATTTAATCTATTTTGGATTTTGTTTTCTTCATCTCTATCCTCATTTCTTATCAAATTTATTTGCCTATAATTTTAGAATCTACTAAATTTAATTTTTTTATTTTCATCATTCTAATTTCTAATTTGCAAACCTTGTTCTACCAAAAAAATTCTAAAATATTGATTTCTCTTTTCGATCAAATTTCTTTCTTTTTGAATTCTTTCATTCTAATTTCTCTCTCAATCCAATTTCCTTCCATCAGATCTTTCTTCCAATTTTCTTATTTTCAAAATTTTTTATTTTATCCTCAAACTTCAAAGTTTCTTTAACAACAAAATCATATTGATTTTTTTTTCTGATTTCCATTTTTCAAGTTTTTCATCATTTACGTTTTTCTTGTTTATGATTTTTGCTTTCAAGTTTTTAAAAAATAATATAGAATGTTTTGATCTCTAATTTCAACTCTAATAAACTCCATTGCTTCTCTGATTTCCAATTTCAGGTTCTTAATAAATCATTTTTATTTTTCTCAGTTCTAATTTCAATTTTTTAATCCATAATTGTGATTTTTCTAATTTCATATTTGAAGTTTAGTTTCCGACTCAATATGATTTCAATAAGTTTGAAATCGATTTTAGACCTAATTAATATTTTGAAATATACCTTCGCTAAATTGGTTTTTAAATTCTTTCTTGAATCCACTTTGAAATTTGGTTTTCATATATTTCTCTTTGGAATTCTTCTGTTAATTAATTTTAAGAATTTTTCTTAGCTGATTTCTAATTTCTTATTTATATCCACATTAAATTAAATTATAATTTATATCTTTGATAAAAACTAATTTTTATAGTGTTTTATATTTAGTTTCTCTTGGTTAATTTTGTAATTCAATAAATATTTTATTTACGAATCGTTTTATTTTTATTTGGTTTGAGTTTAAATTTTCTCTCATTACTTGGTCTATTGAATGTGTGTTTGACAAGAAAGTGTCAAGCTGTCAAAGGATCATTAACTCTTCAAGTAAGGTTAATCATCATTTAGACTGTTCGTAAGATTCCTTGATTCATTAGATTATTTACTATATCATCAAAAGAGTCAATGGCAATTACGCCAAAAGTTAAATCATTCAAGAAAAAGTCAAAGTCAACTTGAGAAAGTCAAAGTCAACTTGAAATACTCAAAGTCATCAATTGAAGATCAAAGTGAACTATGAAGGCTAAAGTCAACTATAAAAGTCAAGTCAACTGAAGAGGGAGAATTTTTTTATTAATATCTTTAGCATATTTTTAGGATTTTCTTTTGTTTCAATTTAGTTTGAATTATGCTTCTTGATATTTCATTTATTTTTACATCATGTGAGTGTCTAGGAATTAGAGATAGCTAGGACCACCCATATATTGTAGGTTGACTTCAAGCGAGTCGTACTTAGCCATGAGCATAAGGGAGAGATTCTTTGGTGAATCGGTGCTAGACAAGATGAGTTTAGGGAGTTGACCAAAAAGTCAACTCTAGGCCTATTTATTCTTTACTTTGGAGGACCACCCAAATCAAGATGAGCAAGCAACATAACTGGAAAGTACATGGAATGGTGATGAGGCTCAAGGATTATAGAGAAGCAGGCTAGCCTGAAGGGGAGTAGGGACCTATGCATGGAGCTCTATGAGTCAACCCATAAGAGACGAGACAAACAACACTATACTACAAGTCAACCATAGTAAGGTCACTAACCGAGAGTGTGAGTGGGTCAGATCAAAAGTTTGTGCTTTATACTTTGATTTGACTAACCCAACCAATTAATAATTGCTACTAGGGGACTAATAAGATGAGGAGAGATTTCAAGAGGATTACCTCCTTCTAGGACTAGCACAGGGGTTTGAATACCTAGTCAAATATATAAAAAAAATCTGGTGTACAAGTGGCACAAGAAATTAAGTGACTAATTGACGAATCCCAAGAAAGGGATTCTATAACATAAATACTCGAAAGAACTGATTCATTCCCCCTCCCTTCCCAAACTAATCCAGTATCCAATTAGGGAATTTCACTTGATACCAATGATCTACCATGGAATTCATAGATAGAGAGAGAGAAGATAGGGAAGCAAGATGATGAGAGGAACCCACCACCCTTTGAGCAAATTAGGTAAAAAGGCTCTCATTAAACTTTATCTAAACCCTACTGTCTAATGCAAACAATAGATGTTAACCTTTTTCCTCCCATTTCAGTGGCTTTCAAATTTCTCCTACAAATGTGGAATTCATGAGAAGAGTTAGTCACTCAAACCTCTTCCACCTCCCTTCAAAGAGTCGAACAGAAGAGTTCACAACGATTAACATGCGGATTTCTGTAGAAACATGAGATCAATAAAAAAATACTTGATAATTGAAAGGGAAGATTTGTCTCTCAGAAACTAAAGGCTTCATCAGAATTCAAAGAGGTAGACAAGGACTTTTCTATGAAGATTCAGGTTGTAACTCTGAAAACTGGATATTGAAAGGACAAGGAAGACAAGAAAAGGCCGTGAAAAGAAGTAATCCTGCCTTCCTGTTTCGGTCAGCTTGCCATGTGGACCACTCACAATGAGTTAATCTTGTGATAATTACGCACAAAAGAATTTCCCCATTTATAAAGGTGAAAAAATCATAATTTTACAAGAAAAATGAGATTTTTGCAAAATTGATTCATGGAAATCAACGAGCCTCGGCCATAGCAACAGAGAGTGGACCTCCGATGACATCATAACAGCGCTCACAGAGTGTGGGGTGGTTGACAAAGGAGTTGACTTTGGGTGAATAATTCCAGCATCTTTCACACTTCGATCCCACAGCTCTGGAGACTCCGATCCAAATCTTTGATCCTTCCTCTTCAGCAAGTTCGCCAACGAAAGGGATATCTTCAACCACAGGTAATGATGGCAAGATCTCCACCTGCATTTAAGTCAACTTTCAAATGATGACTACAATGTGTATACTTAGATTAAATTTTGAGACCTGGGAAGTGATAAAGATGCGAGTCAATGCATCAGCATCATTCTTGGCTTCAGAGAGATCTCTTAGATTGGAGGCCATCGTGGGATCATCTGTGTGGAGGTAGACCCTGGCCTCCAAGCTGGAACCAATCAGCTTTCCAGCACGTGCATTTTCAAGAACCCTGTTGACTTCCGATCTCAACTGCCAAGCAAAGGTCAATGACCTTGTGATTCACATTTGCAGAATGAAAATTAAGTGTTATAATGAATCTCACCACAAGGATTTTCTTCCAGAAATCAATGTCATCAGGAGGCACTGAGAGCCACTGACTGTTTGACTCTGGCCACGTAGATTCGAACACAAATCTGGCAATAGATCCATCAGCAGTGGAAACTTCGAAGGGTAGATTCTGCCATGCATCTTCAGCTAAATGGGGGAGGATCGGAGCAATTATTCTCGTGATCTTCAGTAGATGTGCTGCCAGAACAGTCTGACAGCTCCGCCTCGTAAACCCCTCAGTGCCACTGATTTTTCATTTTAATGAATATTTTAATATAATATTAATTAGTTATTTAATTGAGAAATTCAAAAAATCACCCGACATAGAGCCGATCTTTGGCAATGTCAAAATAAAAATTTGACAGATCAACGATGGCAAATCGCTGCAATATCTGAAGAAGGAAAATAATGATTTTTGTCATTAATATCCGAGAGCAATAATATCCAAAATACACATACCTGGAAGATCTTATAGAACTGGTAACTCTCGTAGCTCTCCTCAATGGAATTCACAATATTTTCAAGCTGAAATAAAGCAAATTTATCGATCTTTGGAAGTTCTTCATATGGGATGGCGCTCTCTGGCTACAAAGAAAACACTGTAGTCATTGCCTAGAAACCTAATGGTCAAGTCTGATTCTTCGCAAAATTAAATTTTGAAAAACCTTCCAGTCATGTAAATTGGATAGCAGATATCTTAGCGTTCCTCGTAATTTTCTGTATATATCTGACATCTGACGGAGGATCTGTGGCCCGATCAGGACATCACCAGTGTAATCAACGCTAGAAACCCACAGACGAAGAACATCAGCTCCATAGCCAGGTTCATCCTGCCAAAAATAACCAAAAACTTATCATACAATTAAATTGCATCACAGGGATTAATACATTGGTGTTCTAACCTTCTGATTTTTCCCTCCAGAGATAACCTTCTCCGGATCAACAACATTACCTACAGATTTGCTCATTTTCATGCCCTTTTCATCTAAGACAAATCCGTGCGTTATTACGGAAGAATATGGTGCTCTTCCTGGAAGATAAAAAAAGATTTCAGTGGCTAAACAAAATTAATTGATCACATCAAATAAAAAATTAATTAAAACTCACCTTTTGTGGCGACGCTGGTCAGCAAGGAACTCTGGAACCATCCTCGATGTTGATCTGTTCCTTCAAGATACAAATCTGCCGGATAACGCAGATCTTCCCTTTGTCCAAGAACAGCTGCCCAGGAAGATCCTACAAAGATGAAAATGAAAAAAAGTAGAACATACTGATTTGTTGGAAGATGAAGAGATGAATTCATATACCTGAATCGAACCAGACGTCCATGGTATCAGTTCCACGCTCATATTCAGAGGCTTGATGGCGATACTTTTCTGGAAGAAGGTCCTCTGTTTTCATATACCACCATGCATCTGCCCCCTTTTCAGACACAATGGCTGAAATTCAGAATGTAATTAGATTGAATATATTGAAGAAGAAAAAATTATGACAATTACCGTATGACAAAAAAATTTCAATTATCTTACATTTCACGTGGTTGATTGTATCTTCGTTGAGAAGTGGTTCCTTTGAAGTTACGTGGTAGAAGACTGGAATTGGTACGCCCCAGCTCCTTTGGCGAGAAATGCACCAATCGGATCGGCTGGTAGTCATAGCAGTGATTCTGTTCTGTGCCTGGACGTCAAAGAATATAGTTAAATATGAAAAACTCAAGGTCAATCCTAAATAAGTATCGCATTCATTATACACGGTGCAGTCTAATTGGCACCTGAATGCTCAAGTCAATGACAAATATTTCATTCAAAATTTAGGTCACACCAAAAAATGGATACATTTACCATCCATGCAGCCATTTGATTCTTTCAACAGTAATATCCAGTTTAATTTAAGGACAGCCTTAAAATAGATCACATTCATGACATATGGAGAGATAATGATCTGTGTCTTGGATGTCAAAGCCATATATCTTTTGGTCAACCAAAAAAGGATCACATTTATGAAAGGTAGGGAATGATGTCTTCCAGGGCTTGGGCTAAAACTGAGTTCAGATTTAAAGAAGGAACACCCACAAATAAATAATTATAATTGAAAACCACTATAGTTGAACAAAATTATGAGTAAAATACCTGCTGTGGAATCCATGTCACGTCATTGATGGCATCCAAAGCAAACTGACGGAAACCCTCCACGGAAGCAAACCACTGCTCAGTGGCCCTGAAGATCGTTGGCTTCTTTGTTCTCCAATCATAAGGGTATTTATGCTCTTGAAAAATATCACCATTTCATTCATCGTATGATTAAAAACATAAATAGACAAACAAAACACAACTTACTGTATGGTTCTTCAAGAACAAGGGAAAATTTCTCGTCCAAGAATTTTACCACAGCAGAATTTCCATCCCCGAGAACATCTAATCCACTGAAAATGCCAGCTTCTTTAGTAAATTTCCCGGCATCATCTACAGGAGAAATTATCGGCAATCCATATTTCATTCCAGTGATATAATCTTCCTGACCATGACCAGGGGCAGTATGAACAAGCCCTGTTCCTGATTCAGTCGTGATGTAGTCTCCCCCAATCACTACTGGGCATTCCCTGTCATCTACTGGGTGAAGATAGCTGCTCAGAAAACGGGTTTCAATGACTATTTGAAATATATGAGTAAAAATCCATTTTTTTATCTTTTTTGTACAGACCTGCAGTTCTCTAATAAAGAACCAGGGAAAGTTTTCTTGACCAAGAGCTTTACCCTCCATTTTGATTCCAGCGTAGAGACTAGTTCCAATGCAACGACAACAAAAAGCTTTCTAGATTCATCTTTCAAAACATTGCCCAACTTGAATTTGGCTTCATTAGGTGTAGATTCCTTTTCAGTAGGTTGTACTTCTACTACTGCATATGTTAGCAGTGAATTCACAGCAACAGCTGAAACATAAAAAAGTGAGAGAATGAGCAAAAGAGTCAGCTAGACACATCCTCCAAGAGGAAGAAATCCTAATAATTGAAAATCCAGAGATGAAAAAAGCGAGACCCAACTCAAAACAGCTCAGCATCGCACTCACAATAAGTAAAAGATCAATGAATTTCTGAAACCTTAATCAAGCATAAAAACAATGTAGATTAAATCAATATCCAAAACTAAATAAGAGGCAGAATTTACCAGCATTTGCAGGAATAGTCCACGGAGTTGTAGTCCAAATCGCCAGAAACAAATTTGGTAAAAACTCTTTCAACAAAGAAGAGGAATCCGGAGGCAAATTCACCAAATTTAGGATAGCGTAGATGCTTCTTGAAGTGTGTCCCTCAGGATACTGCAATTCCCCGATTGAATTAACAGAAATAAAATCAAGATTTTACACTATCCATCAAGAAGACCTATGTTAGTTAAGGTTTATTTACGTTATCCATATATCCTTGACTTAACCGTATTTGTGAATATACCCTTACAAGTTTATTCGTGGATAACAGGTTTATCCATACCAGTATCCAGTAAGTTATTGGAAGAATACGATTTATATCTCATGCTAATTTGGTTTAATTTATATCTTCACGTCTTTGAAAAAACAAAAGTTAACAGTAGAAATTTTGGCTGCTAAAAAGACATGGAAGGCATAAAAGGCTTTTCAACTAAAAATTACAGTTTTACCTCCAATTCAGCTTCAGCAAGTGCAGTCCTAGATGATGGACTCCAGTGAACAGGTTTTCTACCTCGGTAGATGTATCCTTTCAAAGCCATCTGCCCAAACACTTCTATCTAACAAGAGACACAAGGAGAAAAATGACATTCATTGATATATATCAAAAATAATATGAAAAACAAACAATTTCCACAATAATGACAATTAAATTTTACTTTATGTCAACTGTTGCATCTAGAACCTGGTTACATCCCCGATTTTAACGAGGAAATAATAACAGGGGAAGGCAGGGGTACGGTGCTGGTCTTGTGGGATGTAGTGTGTAGACCTCTTCACTCAGGAGTGCTGGGGTCACATGTACAGAGTATGAATCTGGCACTCCCGACAAGATGGGTGGTCTGAATTAGGAGTCTTGTGGAGGATCTAGCAATAAAGGTATTGACAGACTGTTATGACACATGCCTGGATTGGGAAAGGCATGTGATCCCAGTGCAAGGGGGAATCAGCATTCTGGCAGGGACTGTGACAGGTTTTTCCGAGAACTCCATCAACACCTATTCTCCAGTCTATGAGATGGCTCCCTATTGCACTACTTTGCTGGATGATTGGTCAAATGGGGGAACACTGTGCACGGAGTTCCAGATTGTTTGCCCTGGCGAGATACCATGAAACCATGGTTAGAGAGCATTGGGATAACATGTGAAAACCCATTCTAGAGGGGGTCCTGCCAGACAAGAGGGTGGAGGACCTCCTGGGGATGCACACATCACTATTACATCTAAAACTAGTGAGTAGGATATAAGATGGCAGGGGGAGGGGAGGATCTCTTTCTATGTTTGGGGAGTCTACACAGGACAGAGCAAGGACAATCCGGAAATCATCCACATGTGTAGACTCCTCTGGAAGCAGAAAGTTCCCTTAAAGGTACAGATTTTTGGTTGGCTACTTCTCAGACACAAACCAATGACAAAGGTTTTCCAGAAGAAAATGTTCCCAAAGCCTTTGATAAAGTGTGTTGTGTGCAAAAGTAGGGAGGAGGATTGCTCCCAGTGCCCTTCTGCACAAGAGATCTGAACTAAATCGAACACCTCAGAGGTGGATGTTACCTCTGAAGAGATATTCCAGGGCTCTCTGAGGAGTAGAGTATTCAGAAGGGAGGCAGAGTGGCGAAGGATCCTTGTGGTGCTATGGGCAGCCTGGCAACACCATAAAGAGATTGCATTCCAGGGGCGCCTTGTCTTTGCAGGCGGAGAAGAAAACGATGTGAAGGGTTTTGTTTCAAGTTGGTGTAAAGGGACATGTGGGGTGGGAAGGGAGCCAGTACAGACAAACGTGTAAATAACTGTGTGTGTATATATATATATATAGATATCTATATGGTATCAAGGATTTCATCAATGTCGGGTGATCTTCCCTTTTTATTAAAAAAAAACACACAAAGGAAAATCATGGTTTCATTTTTAGAATGATAAAGGATACAAGGGATTATCGATAAGGGATTTCCACCTTGTAGCATTTGGGAAGGTGGAATTCAACGAGCTCTTTTTCCTTGCTCTCATCCTTAGATGACCAAGCTCTTCCCGGCCAAGTGTTTGCCCATCCCAATGCCAATATTGAATGATGATATTGGGACAGATATCAGTATCAGATATCGCAAGATAGGCTAATATCATCTGGCTAAGCCGATATCTAATATCTGCCTTGGATATCCGATCTCATCAATGTAAAGTTTGTTGTCTAATATTGACATCCAGCTTGATATCAGCATTTGCCAGTGTCTCCTGACTAGTGCCGATATTGGATATCAGATACCGATGTCTGATACTGATATTCAACACCGATATCTGATTTTAATTATAAAACACCGATATCTGATACCAGCAACCGATATTTGTCATTCGTTCACCAGCATCCCTGATGGGCCAATATCAGTCATCAGCATACATCAGCAACTCACGACCATCATTGGCATCCAGATCCATCCAGCTCTTTGCTGATAACGGATACATGTATGTCCGATACTGAATATAAGGATGGATGCCAGAGGGCAAATCTTATGACTGCCTTCTTGCTTGTTTCTTCGATTGTTTATATGCCTCTCCCTGGGCTGCCAGTCTGAGTCTTATTCCTGAGCATAAGGTGGCCTAAAGTGATTGGCCACTTTTAATGAAGGCATCTTCTTTATTTTCACTCCTTGGAGTAGAGGAAATAACTAGAACCTTAATCAGGTACCAGCTCCCTTGCATCAAGGTCAAATTACCTGATTGAGCCCAATAAGGCTCAATAAACAGATCCAATAACTATCTGGTTCACGTAGGGTACTTGATAAACTAGGTGATTTACAACGAATGCAATTAAAAAATGAATCAAAAAGATCAAACCAACAAACCTGAGAAGCTTCATACTCAGGAGCAAGTGTTAAATACGGCTTATCCCATTCGGCCCATATCCCAAACCTCTAAAATAATGAGAAAATGAATCCATGAATAAAATATGATTTTGCATAGTTGAAGACATCAAAATTAAATTCAAAATTTACAAAATGAAAACCTTGAAAGATTTCATCTGAACATTAACAGTATCCCTGGCAAATTTAGCTGCTTTCTTTCTCAGCTTTATTGGAGTCAACTCTTTTCTTGATTCTTCATCCATCGACTGCAAAACTAATTTACCAGGAGAACAAAACCCCCAAAATTCTTAATTTCATAGAACAAAACGTAGAGCCCATTTAAGTTCTATTAGATCAGATAACCTCACCCTTGAGCTCTATTGGTAATCCATGACAGTCCCAACCAGGCACAAACTGAGCTTTATAGTTCTTCAGAAGCTGTCAATTCAAAAATCATCAAGTTATCTTGAAAATAATCTCTCCAATGATTGGTTTAATAAGAGTTTTAAAAACTTGATAAAAAAATGATAAATCTAGGGGGAGGGGCACCTTATACCGGTTGATGATATCTTTCAAAATCTTATTCAAAGCATGACCCATGTGCAAGTTCCCATTCGCGTAAGGTGGCCCATCATGAAGGATGAATGTTCCCTGAAAGATAACTTCAATCAGATGACATCCAAGAGCATGAATCGTGGATTTGGCAAGATACCCACAGCGTTATTCCTCTCTATCACTCTCTTCATGACCTGGTTTTCATCCCACATCTTCTGAATCTCTGGCTCTCTAACCGTAGAATTCGCCCTCATACCAAACGCAGTTTTTGGCAGGTTAACTGTGTGTTTATACTTCCCTTCATTTTGCTTCTCACCTTAAGACACAAAAAATCACGCTCTAAACTCACATTAGCTCGTAGAAATAGATTTTAAAAGAGGGGGAATTACCCTCAGACGCTTTCTTGGCGGCCATGAGAGGCCCTCTAGCTCTCCTCTTGGATGAACCAGGAAAAAATTCCCCGTCTCCATAGCTGGTAGACAATCTCCTGGGGTAGAAGATAAAAGGAACGAGGACGAGACAGAACCAGATAGCTAGAAGAAGCTCTGATAGCCATCTCCCGGGCAGAGAGTCTGAGAAGCGAAGGGGCGTCCATTCATCACCGAAGAGAGAGAAAGATAGTGAGAGAAACGAGTAAAATGATGGAGGGAAGAGAAGGATAATAGGGGTTGGAGGCTACAATTATCCACGATGGATAAGGAGCTGGATTGGCAGCGAATGGTCAAAAGTTCACCTGTTTTACCCGAAGTTAATGACGCAGGAAGCTGGTTTTGCGCCGCCGCTCTCCTGCTGCAGGGCAGTTACCGAAAACCCCGATCTTTACACTATACCCTTCGGAAGAAAAGAATTTCAATTTTGAATGGGGTACTTTCACAGTGAGATATCAAGCTGGGCATCACTGGGTATTCTAGAGAAATAGAAATCACAAAGCATAAGCCTGACTACGAAGTAGTGAAGCAAATGCAATCAGCAGAGCATTTAAACATGAAAAATCTTTTCTTGGAAGATTTTGAAGAATTCGGGTATCTCCTTCGTTATCTCAAGGGAAATACATTACATGGATTAAATATTTTCAATGCATATTTCTCTCTTGATTTTGCGTGCAACACCATGGGAGGGGTCAAAAAGTGGGCAAAGCCATTTTCCAATGCTAGCTTACCTTGCCACAAAAACTAAAATCTCCTAGAGATCCAAGAAGAAACCATTGAATCATAGAGGATGAATACAAGGCAGTGGACAATGCATATTCTGGAATGATTAGGATTGGACCACTGGTTTGGGATCATAATATTCCTCTCACTGCCACCCATCAAGGTGGCATGTTATGATATGAGCACAAATCCCATGCTCCATGAGCAAACCAAATCTACAAAAACTGCTTACCACATTCAATCAAAACTCATTTTTTGTTATTTTTTTCAGGTTTAGTTAGGTGACATCTTAAAAAAAACATTAATGAACAAAATATCCTTGATCAAAACCATGCTCAATATCCTACTTTTGATGGGCTTCTTGAGGGGTATCAAGGCTAGTTCTCATGGAAGACACTAGGCTATTTTTTCTTAATCAAGCAAACTAGACATACCAACCGAGCAATGATCTTCCGATAAAATAAGCATACGACATTGAACAAGGATTTTGAAATGGCAAGAAACTTGATAATACAGTCATAGAAATATGAATTTATGAATTCAATGCGTTTAATATCAACTCTTCTCTTTTTCTCTCTATTTTCTCACTAGTTTTTTTTTATTAGGACATGAGTTAGATGTAAGTAATCATTGGAAAGAACTAGCTATGACGTTGATGATTGATCCAGTGGATAATTTCTTCATCTCCTTCATCCTCCACATCAGCAGATTCTCCAATATTTTGTTGCTTGTATGTTTCCTCTATCACAATCCAAAGCTTTAGGCAGAGATAGGAACCATGAATGCAAATAAGCATGTAATCAAATTGTTGTCATTGTTCATGCCCATATCAACATGCCTTGGGATCCTAAGTCATCTTTGCACAATTTCTTGCTTTTCAAGCTTTGATCTCTTATAACATGCATTCATACTAACAATGTGCGCTCAATTATTCTCTTAAATGAATGAATTATAACATGCATATGAACGTTAATTTTAGATTCAGTGTATTTTACCTTATAAAAAGAACAAACGCCTTGAATTTAATTATTTTCTTGAGTTTTAATGATCGTAGGACTCAAGTGAATTCAAGGAATCAAAGAAAAGAAAATGAATTGATGATTTGGATATTTACTTTTGATTAAGTCAAAATATTGATCTTCTTTTCATTTATGTTTTTCTTTGGGAGTTATAAATGGCATGATAACATAGATTATTCAATTTCTTAAATTTTTCACAAATTTTATTTTTAAAAAAGGGCCTATACTTTGAAAGATATTATTCTTCTAAGTTTTTCCTTTCTTCATGATTTTAATGGATTTCTCTTTGGAATTATTTTAAGGCTAAAAATCATCTAAAAAGGGCACGACTTGGGACGATTGATGTGGTAGGCGGACGTGGATGTGGAGCGCATGTGGCACCCCTCAACAGTGGCCAAAGGCCCCACAAGATACTCCTATGGTGATTTGATTAAATTCATTAGGATTTAATTAGGCCAAGGGCCCCACAAAATATCCTCAGAGCTTGGAAGCTTCAACATTTATCCCATGAGGGGAATAACCCAATTTTTACTTATTTGTAGGTGATGTGACCTCTCCTAGAGTGTAAGATTGCAAGATTAATTCTAGACCATCGATCTTCACGAATAAACCAAGGGGGTAGGGTATGTGGGGGCAATCAGAGCAATTAGAGCAGTCGGCCATCGTTATAGCTACAAGTTTTATCTCAGCCATCGGATGCGAGATTAAATGATGTATGTTGATCATCATTTAAAGGCTGAAGGGGGTTGTGACAGATTTGAATTCTTTAGCATCAGACGTGGGCCACAATCTCACTACCTCATAACAAAGTCAATCGAGTGGTCCATATTAATCAAATTTCTCTCTCCTATAGTGTGCTCACAATCGCACAATCACGATCCCACCATGGACATTCATCTTGAAATTTCCTCTTTAAAATTGGTTCAGGGCATGGCCGAATATCAGCCCTCAATCACTAATTAAGGTGATCAAACGAGTAGGACCTAATCAAGACCAAAAATTTACAATAATATATATCCCTCTCTCACCCCGATGTTTGTATTCTTGGATAAAATTGCATGTGCAAGCCTTGTTGATGCCCTAGAATCCAATCTCTTGATTTTAAGAGACTCTAGAATGTTTATGCTTCCATGACATCTTAAATATCAAGATTTGGAGCTAGGTTGAGGAAGGATTGGCATTTTGAGTGCCAGACTTTACTAAGAACGCCCAATTTGGGCTTTTTTCCATTTGAGGAGAAATTGGAGATTTTTTTAGTGATTTTGCATTGGTTTGGTATGTTTTTCTCTAATATATCATGCAATAGGTTTGGCTCACTCAAAAGATCTACTCATCTTCTTTCTAAATTTACATATTTTCTTTATTTCTCACCTTATTTTGTCATCCCATTTGTCCAAGTTTTAAAACATCTCAAAAATCAACTCGAATTCTCTGTGGATTCAACCCTTATTCATTAAATGTACTAAAATTAATCATAAATTAAGTGTGTTTTGCCTTTATTTTAGTTGGTGATCATGTGTTATTGGTGACCTCACAATTTCAGCTCATCAATCTCCATGAACAATTTCATCGACATTGATACATGGCTCCAAACCAATCTCTTCTCTCCTTGGAGACACTCTTCCACACATTCAAACGATTCCTGGAAGTCTTTTTAGGAATTGGTAAAAATGCTCTCGATTTAGTAATTACTCTAGTCGTTTGGTGAAGTGCTCTCGATTTCTCCATCAAGATGGTGGAGCACACTCCCTCATTAAGGCTTGTGTGGAGCGACAAGATGGAAAATGATTTTCAAGATGCAATGAAAATAAAGTTGTGTGCCCACTTTCTAGCATACCATGAAGGCAATCGGTAAGGGAGAGAAATTTGTCCTTTCTACACCCCCTTTCTATCCATGTGCCCCGTCCATAATCTCTAGCAAAATCAAGTCATCTTGTGGGATGACAACCACATTATGTAGACAATTTTTTTTTCTTGGCATCTTTTAACTCCCTCGAAAGCCGTTTGTTCCCAAAGAGGTATCCACTAAGCCTTCACCATTTCCTTGACATTCTAATGAGTTTAAAATGTACTATTTTAAAACATCCAATTATGCATCAAAGAGATTACTCAAATAAAGAAAATCTTGATTAAAATTTAACATCAAGGTGAGTCAAAGAGAATTGAGTCTAAAAGAACAATTTTGGACAATTAGATCTGTGACAATAAAATAGACGAGAAACAAAGTCCAATGATAAAGAATAAATAGGTTTGGAAAGTATACAAAATTACCTTTACAATGAGCCAAGATTTCCAAAATAAAATAAAAAAAATGGAAGGAGGGATCATAGAGAGAAGTTTCTAAAAAATGGTTACTTCGGAAAAGAGAAAATGTGATTCTTGCTCAAGGAATTTATCTTAGGATTGATTATTGCATAGATTACTTATTTCCTTCAATGCATTAATACTCAAGTCCTAAAATATAACAAACATTTTGACTTTCAGTTAGGTTTATGTTCAAAACACTCATTGCTTCTCTCCCTCCACTAAGTCATCCACTTGATGGTTGACTTAGCTCTCTTACTATAGTCTTTCTTCCCAAAAGTTGACCTTCATTTTTCTTCTCTAGTATTCTTCCTCTGATAAGAAGGAAACAACAAAACTTGATGAAAAGGTTGAATCCAAGTCAATCCAGTCTCATCAGGGATACGAAGGCATGCTCCATACCAAGGTAAGAATTCCATATTCTCATCAAATTATTCCAATTGATGCTTAGAAATCCCTTTCCTCTCTGAGGAATCTACCTCAAACCCAAAAAAATAAGGTAAATAACATTTTAAAAATGTTATGTTGGTTTTAAAGAATTTTAAAAAAAAATTATTTGATTGTATCTATATCACAATGACTAGGTGCATATCAAGGGGCACTGTCCTTTGATTTGATTCTATCTATTTGCTTTCTGCTTCCCTGCACAAAATGTCAAGTGGGACTTCCTGAAAACATGGCTACCAGAAGCAAGTTTGTGAACTAACAAAAGACTGAACGTTATGGTCAGCGCATTAATAATATGACTAAGTCTTCAAGGGTGATGATTTGAATCAAGAATAGAGGAGCCATATGTGTTTATAGTCTGGATCAAGATACCCAGCTGATTGGAGGATGGATATCGGCAGCATCAAGCATCATGTAGTGCATGGCTCCACTCTCTTGATGCCATGAGTCTGAGCAGGTAAAAGGTTTTGAGTAATGCAAGGAGAGATACCTTTGTCACAATTCTCACCAATTATTCTTTCCAAATACAACATTTTTACCTAGGAAGAATTCTTGTCAAATTTTTCTCTGCACTCATTTCCTCGAAGTCGTCTCCTGTCATCCGTGTCTTCTCCAAGATCGACCATAGTCTTGAACTTTTCTACGTGCTTGTTCAAATCCCCACTGGTGTGTTGGCTGGACAAGGCTTGTTGTAAGAGGGAAATCTCCAGGATCTTTGTTTTCTGGGTGAAATATTGTGATTGTTTCTTGCAATCATCGATGAGATATACCATCATCAAAAGAGACACAATCCATATTGATGCCTCCCATGAATCCCACGAATAAGGTGCACTGCTGGCCAAGTTCTGTAGTCTTTTTTCAATTCCATCAGAAAAATTAATGTTAACTTACCTATCAGGTGGTCGGTTGTGAACATTTTCTCTCCGATAGAGTGAAATGGTTGCATGTAATCTCAAGTGGGCATCTTCCCTTTTTATTGATTGTGTAGCTTGGCCTGTGGTTTCAAGATTTGATTTCAAGCCAATAATAGTAAAACTTTTTTGAGTGCTTCCCAGGTTTCTTTGGATGTTTTCTTGCCCACAACATATGGTGGAATTCACTGGGAGAAAAGCAATTAATGAGCATGAGGACTTCTTGATCACTTTGCCACCATGCTTGATAGTCTTGATTGATCCAGAGATTTCCTCATTGACCAACTGCGGATATGAGTCGCAGATCTTTAAGGATTACTTGGGCCAAGTTGTAACCATTGAAAAGTGGCAGTAGTTGTGTTTTCCAACTACTTGCCCACAGAAAGTACTATTCCTGGTCAGTTTAGAAGAAGTGACCAAAACTGATGGAATTGAAAAAGGAAAATATTTGTTGACAACCATCTTAGAAGAAGCAGAGACTGCAGCAGAAGCAGGAGTTACCATTGTCAGCCATCTCGTTGTCAGCGTTTCCGGTGCTGATTTAGCCATCTCAATCATCTATTATGATGCCATTTGGCACTTTGCTGTGATACAGTAAAGAGGCTGAAGAGAGAGAGAGAGAAGAGGTTAAAGAGAAAGAAGAGTCAGGAGATAAGAAAATGAACTAGTAATTCTTAATTTTCTTAGTTTGATAGATCTATTGGTATTTATTGATTCAAGCGTGACTGGTAGACACAGGATGATAGGATGTTGGAGTTTATATCAAGCATTCGGTTACGTGTACAGGAGCTGTGTTGGAGATCCTCTTGGGTGACAAGGTTGGTCAACCAATGCATCCACCAGATCTATTTTCTCTCTCCATCTTTGTTTTCCTTATCCCTGAATAGGAGTCTTCTTCTCTCAAGAAGATTATAATCAAGTGAAAATGCTCCTCTCATTCAACCCAATAATCATTTACATAACATGCATTTTATCAGTTGGCATCTTTGAAAAGAGCTTAACTGAACAAGTTGAGATAAGTACTGTAAGCAGTCAGCACAATGTATTGTAACATAGTTTCTGCAGAAACCATTCAAAATCGTACAAAAAGGCCGTTATAATCAGCTTCTAGAGATTGGGGAAAATTTCAAAGCCCAAGTGGAAAGATGACTCAACTATCAAACCACTATGACTTTAAAGGAAAATCTACACGAACAACCAAGCATAAGGCTGCATTCAAAGCCTTCTTTGCTTTGATAAAGTCAAAACGCATAGGCCACCCACCAATTTATCCACAATAGCAGTCAGCCCAACGCCAAATACAAGACAACTTCTCTCTCTCAATATATATGAACATATACCTGATTAAGTAGACCAACATCCTCTTCTAAAACAGTTCTCTAATCAACGGAGAAGGCTCCATCACAATACCTGCTATGTTTTGTCAAAAAGAGATAAACTGCCCATGAAAAAAATTCTCTTTATTGGATATTAAACACTCAAGAGAAAGAAGAGGGAGAAAATTACCGGTTGCTGAACTTCTCAACAGCTTCGGATGCAAAGAGAATGGTCTCATTGGCTTTGTCCAGGACAATGTATAGCTCATTGCCTCTCGACAATCGGGCAATAATCCAGGCATTATTCCTTGCCCTAACACAAACTTCCAGATCTTTCTGATGATTAGGATCATTCATTTCTGCTCTTCTCTTCTCAAGATCAACCTCTTTTCGGAGTTTATTCAGAGCAAGCAACGAATCCTGCCAAAATATTGAGGCACTTCCTCTGTGAGAGAGAGAGAGAGAGAAGATAAATAATATTTAATAATGCCATTTTTGTAACAAAGTAAAGTAACTAGGTCAGTTTGGAGTAACAAGGTAACGAAGATAAAATTCCAAACTTCATATGTCAAAATCCAACTATGAGAGTAGGGTTTGTCTCCATGAAGACTCTTTGATTTAATAGTCACCCACAAATTGTAAAAGATCAAAGATCAACAAATGAAAGAAAATAATTTGATGTTGAAACTTAACGGATTTCTCATGATTGGTTCAAACTACAAATCCCAAAAAAGAGAAACAGAGGCATAGGTTTACTGACTTTTGTAAGAGTAGCAACTTTTCCTGGTGGCGATGCTTTTGAAATGTTACGGCCTGTGTCCAACAGTAAATAGCGATACCCTTTTACATGATTAGCATTTTCCCCAGTCCCATTCTTGAGATAACCTTTCTTCGACCCTAATGATTTTTTTACTTGCCTGAAAATATAGGAAATTGAATATCCAGGAACTGTGTGTAAGATGACAAAATTTCCACAAAAGCAAGGAGAAATGTATTATTGTTATGAAGTCTCCAGATTTATCTCTACTGTTTTACATTCAATCTTTTCCCTTTCATATGATAGGTTCTTGTCATCACACTCTATGAACATTTCGTTTCCATGAATTTCCTAAAATGAGGAGAGACAGAGAGAGAGAAGACCTACATTATCAATAAATTGCTGCTTCAAAAAGGGCAAATCTTTCTCCCCATTTACCAATGAATTGGAGGGAATAAGAAGAACAATAGTCAAATTTCTGTGCTGATATATAACCAGAAACATTTGCTGATCTCTTATCCATACAACTGGAGTTGAAGCAATAGAGCTGCCCGACTCTGTGAGCCAGATGTCAGTTAGAAAGAAATCCATCCTTACCCTTTGACCATTTTCCAGGCTGTAATGCCCTTGGAATGTCGCTATTAAGCTTTTTGCTGGAACTATCATTAGCAGTATGTTGATGGTCTTCTGATGGTCCTCTACGCAAATAGGACCAAGAGTTTGTACCCTGTGCTAAAGCTTGAGGAGTTAATCTTTTGATAGTGTATGCAAACATGGTCACTGTGTCATCCTTCAAAATAAATGTAATTATTATTAGTCAAGTTCTTAATAAAAGTTAGAAAATATGATAAGCTAAAAATAAAACTTACAGGAGAGAGTGTTGAAGAGACAAGGAGATTCTGGAAAAAGCACTAGAGAGCTGCACACCCCACTCCTTCCACCGCATGATTCTAAAACTGTAACAAGTGACTACAAGAAGCTGCAAAAGAAAAAAACTATTTAGATAAATGGAATACTGTAGAGAGAATGACAAAGAACTGTAATTTGAATGATAGTTTCCCCTCCAACTTGACATCTGTTCTTTTTAAGCAGACAAGATGGATGATAGAGAATATTATTTTTTCTCAGAAAATCAACAAATTGAGTCCCCAGTAAACATAACAGAACAAGATTCTAGAGAGGTCGAAGAAGCTCTATATAGAGAAATGTGGGAAGGTAGTTCGCTAGGTCCTCTCCTCCTCTCCTTAAAATGTGATCTCTGGATGACTCCATATTTGGACAATATTTCTAAGCCTTAAGAAAGACAATATCTCCGTTTAGAAAATATAAACCCAACCTGAACTTCAATGGCTACTTCCCGTGCTGTTGTCAACATTTGAACCATTCCTTGCTCTCCCAAGCTCTCACGGAAGGATGGCAATTGAAATTTCTTTCCCACATGAAAATCTGGATTAGAATATGGGCATCAAAAAGTAAGATTTTCTATCATGCAATTTTGGGAAGAGGAGAAATATAGAAAAGACATCACAGGCAAACGAGTTATTTATTGAAATTAGAAAAAAATAATCATGCAGAAAACCGAAATTACAAGCATAGAAATGTAATAAAGAACCCTTGTACCAGAAAAATAGTCGGTGATGAATGAATGTAAATGAATCCTTGCAAGGTCACCACTTGGCTGCTTATCAAGTAGAGACCGCAGAGGCCCATAAAACATCATAAAAAAGGAATGGAGTTCCTTGAGAACAGCCCGCAATCCATCAAAGCGCCAAACATGCTCAGAATCCTTATTCTTTTCAACTATCTACAATTAAAATGGAAATGTGTGGATAACATAAGTCTCCGCTAGAAAAATGCTTTAAGGTACGTAAGCAAAGCTGAAATCAGATGCAACTTAATATGGTATTGATTTTAGATAAGGTGACTGATAAATTTGAAATATTTTCAAAATATTAAACATCTTAGGAAAATATTAAATTCATCATTTGACATTCTAGTAAAAGAAAGTTAGCATACCATCACCATCCATATATCTGGCTCAGCCTCGAAAAATACGTGGGTGTGTCTTTCCGCCTCTATAACTTCACAAGGTGCGTCGGGAGAGAAAATTCTGGACAAAGTTCTAAAGAATGAATGCTACAGATGAAAAATTTGGAATCTGAAATATGGCCATTATATATTTATATTTATTAATCAAGCATTTATATTTCATCTTTTCAATGTAAACAATGAAATTATCTATAAACAATGGTAGTTTTGAACTCCTGTTCTTTCCAGATGTCAGAAAACTTAATCCCAGTGCTGCTATCTGAAGGTTTTTTGTTGTGTGGGGCGAGGGAGTGGGGGAGTCTAATGAATTGCCACGAAAAGAAATACCTATTCTCCCCATAACATGGCCTTAAATAGGATGACATAGGTTACTGGACGTGGATATGGATATACCAATGACCATTTATGATGTAACTTTCACAACCTTGTACTTTCTCTCCCACAGCATAAAAGACTTGATCAAGTGGACAGGCCTTCACACAGACGATCTAACTTGGGAAACGGCTGATGAGGTCAATGGCAGGTATTCCGATTTTCGCCTGGAGGATCAGGAAGATTATTGTGCGGGTAGTGAAAATTATGGGTCCGAGTATAGAGGTTTATTGCAGGGCATCAGAAGAGGAATGGCTCAAGGTACAGAGAAGAATCAGTGTATCTTTTAAAAATGATCTTCATGGGCTCCAAGATCAGGTGGGAAAAATTGCAAGAAATGGATGTGCTCTACAGATATGAGGTTTTCAAGATTGGAAAAGAAATCTCTATTGCCCGGTCTTGTCTCACATTCAGATCAGAACAATGTCCAAAAACAATGTTCAATAAAAAGATGAGATTGGTCAACCTGCCAGGAAGTACCAGCTACAAAAAATTAGAAAGTCCACCTCAAGAACAGGATAAATCTGTAATGGAACAGGTATTTCTGGTACTTTTGGAAATAGGACACAAACTTTCAAGATCTAGCATCCGAAACAGTTACAGAAGGCAGATGCCAACTTCAAGAAATAAGGAAAGAAATATCAACACGGTGCTGTATGCAACCAAAGCAGAAGACAATACCTAGAAACAGAAGCACTTTCTAGAAAAAATAACAATATCTGAAAAGTGAATCACGAAATCCTATAGTGTCAGATGGAGAAAGACTGAAAAAAAATCTATGAAAGATGTCAGATTGCAGATATGTACTAAACACTAAACACCACATGACACGTGCTTTTGAGCAAAAGATTTACCAATAATGTGAGAATTTACAAAGAAATCTGAATAAACAAAAAGCCTTACAATTGACAGTTAGATGCACCTTTCTGTTTTCAAGAAAAACAATAAGATAGATTACTAGCAAATCTGTGTCTCTAAATCCACTGACAGCTTACTTAGGGAATGGAATGGCTTAGCATGGCTCATCAATTACACCCATTTTGAGGAGGAAACTCAAAAAATGAAGGCATGGTTTACCCTAGCCTAAAACATCTGCATTGTATTCATGGGACTATCTTATATACTTCAGACAATGCCCAATCAGAAATGCAGTTCAAATTTCCAACAAAATCATGGAAAACTTTCATTTCAACTTGGTCCATCAGAATAGCATTGAGGTAAGGTAGAACTACGGACCTTGTGAATGTAATGAGCCCTTCACTAAGCCCAGTTACAGAAAGTTGCGCTGAATAAGGGCTATCAAAAGGAAAGAAATGTAGTATCTTATCAAGTTCTTCTCCTTCTTGCTGGCCTCGTTTCAAGTCAAAAACACAAAACTGGAACCCTTCTTTGACGATTGTTCCAGATGCAACACCCATTTTTTAAGCGCCTAAATAATCGAAGGATAATAAATTACAAAGGAAAATATAGCAAATAAGCATACGACTATTTTTTGACATATTCGAAGTTACACGGTTCAGATCATTGAGAAGTGCGCGAATGACATTAAACCACGAGAAAATATCATAAGTATCTACTATCCGGGCCAAGCCTGCCACCAGAATCGCGCAGGATGCTAAAATCGCGTAATTTAAAAATTCCGGTCAAATCCGTCAGAAATTCCCCTTAAATATCACTCGATCGCGTTGTCCTCACTTCAAAAACTGAAAGTCTAAAACCCCAAATTCACAAATTAGCCAAAAATCATGGTGCATATGAGTCGAGTGCGGAGATAGAAATGACCTAGCTCCAAACCAGGAAGTCGAGAGGCGCGAGATAAAACGCCGATCTTCCAATCAAGGAGAAATACCAGACGAGGAGGGGGAGGGGGGGAGGGACCTGAGAAGCCCGGAACTAACAGTCAGTCGGACTGGCACGTGACTCATGTGAGTCCGAAAGGGGTCAAGCACAACGGGATCAACATTCATGACCGTTGACTGCCCACCATTCGTTTTGGTTTTAGAATTTCACTAACCTGAAAACCAGTGGAGAGAGGGGGAGATCACAATATCATGAGATTTTATGAGCATAAATGCTCTGTAATTAAAGTACATTATAAAACATGCCTTATATGATCACAATTAAAATCAAATATGATGGTCAATATAGGGTCAAATCTATTGGGAATTGAGTTGACGACCACTATCGATCAACACTCGGTCTACTTCAGTGAAATCAGAAAATGGAATTATATGAGAAATAAGGGATATTAGAAGATGTAGACAGAGGGAATAAGAAAGGAATCCAATGAACCAACATGCATATGAATTAGAGTTGAAACGAAAGAGATATCAGAGAAAAACTGTTGCAATCGTAAGTGAGAGAATTGCGGCAAAAATTATCAAAAAAATAAACGAAAAATCTACTTCTCCTTATCTAACCATGACTAGACATTTCATACATAAAAAAAACCTCTACTAACCCCAAAGGCATCGCAGAGATGACCCTATATCAGTAGATTAAGGGTTGTAGATTATGATTCTTTGATGGTGGTTATCCACATTCAAGCAACAAAATCCTCATACATTTCAAGGTCAATCAATGATTAATTTCATATAAACTCATACATAAACATAAAAAATGCAAAATCATCAGAGATTGAGTGAGAGAATTGAGTTTTGTAAAGAGATAGCTGACGAGACCAAATCGTATGGTCGTTGCATGCACACAATTTAGTGTCAAAATAAAGTCCTAAACTTACCAATTTATGACTAATCAAAGTAATTAATTAGTATAATAGTAATTAAGGGTCGAATCCACGGAGAATTAAGGAAATTTGAGATATATCTTTGAAATTCGGTCAAATCGGACGACAACTTGAGATTAGAAATTAGGATTTTTAGTATATTAAGAAAGATAACTCAATTGCCAATCCACGGAATCAAAAATCAGGTGATTTGGATAAGAATTCCCTGAGTAATCGAAGTTTGAAGTTAGGAGAAAAATTCGTATCGCGATTTTGATTTAAAACAGAAATTAAACTAAAACTAAACTTAATCTACGATTCAAAATGTAAAATTAACACTAAATGATGAAAGATTAAGATGAACACACGCAATCTAACCCAAATTAGCCTTCGAAATGATCCAATTAATCGCCGGATGCAAGGCTTTTCATTCCGAGTTTCCGAAGACGAAGTTTGATGTTCAAGATGGGAATTCTCCTTTCTCTTTCGATTAAACTTTGAATTCAAAGAATCAGTGGGTGCGGAAATGTATTAAGATTACAGTGAAAGAAACGGCACGTGAAATGGTTGCTTAAACAAAGAGAATTTCTCGAATGATCACGGGTGCCTCCTTCCGCCGCGAAGAACAGATTTTAAAGAAGTTAGATTTGGGCGCGACCGTTGGATGAAACAGTTCATCGCGATCAACGGCCGCGATCACACGTCGTTTGATCGAAACGACGTCTCTTCGTGATGATCGTTCGATCGCGTTTGAAGGGTTGCGATTAATCCACTTGATTTAATTTGAAACGATGCTCCGCTTGATCATCTATTGGATTTTAATCCAACGATCACGATGCTTTGAATGATCCACCGATCTCGATAGATCTGAACCGTTATAACTCGTGATGAACGGTTCAGATGATTTCACTTAAAGACCCTTTTAACCACGTGTGTGACTAGAGATCCCGTGGACTTCGCGTCCACCACATCGACGTCATCTCGTTCATCGCGATTAAATCCGACTGTTGGCGTTTACCTGAAATAGCATTTTAGTCCCACACCAAAGAAATTAATGAGATTCATCGGGTATATAAGATACACGATTTTAGATGGTTTAATAAAATGTCTTCCGATAATCGGAAGACCTATATACTTATTATAAAATACTATATGGTAAATATAAATATGCACCTACGTGGCACCTCCGCGCCACGCAGGCACACGCGTGGGTCCACGTGGCAGAGCCACGTGGCCTTGCGTGCCACGTCGCATCCACGTGGGCCCGCGCGTAAAATATTCATTTTTTTGTGATTTTTTTATTATTTTAAATGATTTAAAAATCAAAAAATAAACTTAAACAAATTCAGAAAATTCCAGAAAAATTCCTATAAATTGTAAAAATTATAACTTTCAAAATACAACTCCAAATTAGTTCAAATTTGTTTTTTTGGATCAGAAATTGAATAATCTATCATTATAAAAATTCAAATTATTAAAATGATAAGAGAATGAATTTTAATTAATTTAATACATTTATGTATCTTATAAAATAACTTTATAAAAAATACATAAATGTTAATAAATATCTTTTCTCTTATATTTTCATCCTCAAAACATGATTATGATCTCAATTATAATTAGGATTAAAGATTATAATATTTCTTTATGCATAATAATCCATAAATGAATATATTTTAAGATCATAACATGAAATTACATAAAATGATAGAAATATACTTAAAATATGATAACATGCATATATTTGGAATGATTAATGCTTTAAATTGCATTAATAATCATGTAAATTAGTGTATAAATAGCATGTTATCAATAGCCTCTCAAGAGGAAAATGAGGAGGACCCCTTTATAGTGCTTTTGGGCTTGAAATGGCCTTAAATGGGTTGTTTCAGTGGTAGCCATCTCATTGACAATTTTGGGGGGTGTAAGCTCAAACTGCGCCACATGTGGCCTTAAAAATCAATTAAAAAACCCTTAAAACATGTCAAGATTTCTCTACTTGCACATTTCTTGGGTGATGGACAGTCCAGATCATGCCATGTTGCTCTAGGGGAGGCATTTGATTAAGATCAAGCATGAAGGCCATCTTGGACCATTAAATCAGTGTTTTGAATTGTTGGGGGGAGGGGGGTGGGTTTCAAGATCGCATAATGTGTCACCAATTTAGAAGAGGATTTTTCATCTTCATCAACCACAATTAGGTCTACAATGGAGGGCTCTGCTCATGTTGAAGGAGAGAGAAATGTGTTAATCTATGGCTTCTATCCATTTTTTATGAAGACTGATGCCCAAAATATCCCATGACTCCCACCCCTCATAAGTGTAAATGGGAGGCTCTAATTAAGTCACACGATCCGACACCTCTTGTTGCAGCATGTCACCTTAAAAATAAAATAAGATAAATAGTCCCACTTGATAAAGGTTCAAAATATATTGAATATAAAAAGTATTAAGATATATGGAGTTCAAATCTATTGGCCTTCATGCATAAGTAGCACAAACAACCCTCATTCCCCAGTTGCACCATGTAGGCACTAAATAATCACCACATGTGCATCTGCCTCCTAACACATCCATTGATATAAGCATCACATGATGCAAGACAAGCAGTGATGCTTACACCGAACAAGCACAATGTCAACATCACTTGGGCTGCCCACTATCAAGTCGCTTGCTTGCTGCATGCAACATGCACACATGCCAAGTCAACCTTATAAAGGAACCCACTATTTTGCCCTTTTTCTTTTAAAATAAATTCCTAAAAAATTATGTAAAAAATGCTAAAACTTTAGAAAAATCAATATCTTTCTAAATTTAAATCATTCCCTCCCCCCCTAAATTTTTTTTGTATCAATGAAAAATAGAATCTTCTAATTTATAAAGAGAATTAAAGGTTTTTTAGATCTATATTTATTTGGAATATCAAACTAGGTCAACTTAAAAACTTCATCTAGATCATAATTTCCTCATTCTTCTATTTGTTCTTCAAAATTCAATCTTCTCAAATATCAAATTATAAATTATAAATAAAATGGGTTATTAAATCAATTATTTGTTCCTTAAAAAGGTCAAAGGCATTATTTCCATAAAATAAGCCTTAAAATGCATTTTGAGAGCTTTATTAAAATGGCATGGGATGTAGGAAAATAAAATAAAAGAATAGTATTTAACATGCATCATAATGATAGGAAATATTATTAAAGTCACTCTAAAATTATATATTTGGACACATAGAATGCATGTTCTCTTCTATTAGATGGAAATATAAACTAACCCATGTGGGCTTCAAATTTTTCAAACATTTTTTGGTGGAGAAAAACATTTATTTGATATATATTTGTTGTTCATTTCATAAAATGATATAAAATTAAAATTATACATATAACTATATTTTATTTCATAAAATGACTAAATCTCCAAACAAGATAATATGTGCCATATAAGTATTAATTCTAGTCTATACTATATCAAAGGATAATCAATTCTTGGTGCCTTAATATTTTAAATGTGATGATTCAATGTATTCCATTGAGTTCGATATTTTGATCAAAATTTTGAAAGCCTATCAAGCATTAGTTCTCAAAAGATAGGCCTTCATAGTGGAGATGCCCATCTTATCATTTAGGTCAACCAAATGGCATCAACATAAATGGTAAGTACCACAAGCACCCTTGACGACATCTTCCACAGTTGGGCGTGATCTTTATTGTATGGAGTGAAGTCATGGGTAGTGTATAGGCTGCCAAAATTTACTAACAACATACATGGACTTTGTTTAAGTACATAAATGTTTAAGCAAGTAAACCCACAAAATCCCCATGAGCAAAATACCCTAGAGATTTCCCCATAAAGACCTGCACCTCCAAGTCTCTATACATAAATATGCAAGAGATAGTGTGAGTGGAGAAAACTGTAATGTGTAGATAATGGAATGATCTTATAAAAGGAGTACATGCGTCTATATATAGATATGTCCTACAGAATAGTATGTTCTAACATGTCTTTCAGCTCATTCTAACACTCCCCTTCCAGTTGAAGTGTATGCATGTCTAGCTTTCCATAGAGAGTGTCGGAGGAGACCAAGGAGATGACCATAGTAAGGTGCTAATAAGGCGGTAGCATGAGCACATAGAGGCATAGAGGTACAAGTAGGGGCGCATCGTGACACCAATAGGCATGCATAAAGGCGATGGCAATGGTGCATATAAGTGCTTTCTGGGACAACGCGAAGCATTAGAAGGGGCACAAAGAGGTGATGAAAGGGGTGCTCGTAGGTGCTTGTAGGGCCCCCAAAATAAGACACTAGAGATGATGATGATGCCACCTAACCAAGAATTTAGGGAGAGTGGTGGTGATGTAGACAAATGTGTTGTCATAGAGACATGATAGGGTCTTCCCCCCTCTCCGACTATGATGGAATATGATGTTGATGATGATGATGATGGAGGATTCATGCAAGGAAGCAACAAGAGATAGAGGTGAAATCAAAAGTGGCATAAAGGTCACTTGCTCTCTTAGACAAGTAGGAAAAATTCACTAGAGCAATATTTTTTAATTTTCTCTTGCTTTCTCTTTCCTTTTTCATTTTATTCTTCTTCTACCCATTTTATATTTTCTCTACATTTTTTCATTCGCCCTCTTTTTTTTGCATTCTTTTTAATACTTAAAATACAAAATTATGATGCTCCCCTTTCTTTTCCTTCGTAATGTGAGTAGGCTTGGTTCAATTGGATTGATTACCCAACAAGCCCTATCTAGAACATCTACCCAATTGGGCCAATGGTTCAAAATAGGGGAAAACCCAAGCATGACTATATTTCCGCTAAGGAAACCCTAGTGTGCACCGATGTCCACCTATGCCAAAAGGAGGTGGCATGGATGTTGTTGTCACACTACCCATAAGTAGGGGCCATATCTAGTGTCATGGTCCCTATAACCAAGGGTTGCGATAAGTGCTAATGCACCCATGAGTGAAAGTTGCAATTAACATTGGCTTGCCAAATAAGCAATACCCCAAGTCAGTAATCACGTGTCTAGAAGGAGGGAGTGCAATTTGGACTAGTGCAACATTGATGAGGAAGAGGCAATGTTGGAAAGGCAAGGTGACATTGATAGGTAGAGCAACATCAATGGGGCAGGGGTGGTGATAACACGCAATCTTAACATGATAAAATATGATTATTAATGCAATTTAAGGCATAAAACATTACATTTATATGCATGTTATCATACTTTGAGTGCATTTCTATCATTCTATGCATATTTATGTCATAATCTCAAAATGCACTAAATTAGGGTTAATTGTGATAAATTAAGGATAAATTATTTTATAACCCATCTTTACTTGAGATTATGAATGGTTTTTAAAGTTAAATAATGAGAGAAATCATATTTATGAACATTCATTTAATTTTTCTAAAGTTAAAAATCTTTAAAAAAATGAATGTATTTTTTTGAAATATAAATTAAATCTCTTGTTATTTAAATATTTTGAATTTTTTTAGAATGATAGATAATTAAATTTCAGATCAAATGAAAGAAATTTGGATTAATTTGGAGTTGTATTTTTAAAAAGATATGATTTTTTTTACAATTTTTAGGGATTTTTTTCGATTTTTTTATGGATTTTTTTCCTGATTTTATTTTCTATTTAAAACGTTAAAAAATAATAAAAAATAAATGAAAAATTCGCAAAAAAGGGCGCGGGACCCGCGTGGATGCGACGTGGCACGCAAGGCCACGTGGCAGCGCCACGCGGACCCGCGCAGCGCCTACGTGGCGCATAGTTTATATATTTATTTACATTATATAATAAGAGGTATTCAGCCTCCCGTATATCGGGAGGGTATTCAACCTCTTACTCCGTCGGGTGTTATAAACCCGACGGACTCCACTAACGTTTTCCGTGTGGGACTAAAGTCCCACACATTGTTTTAAAACCGCAGGACACGTGGAGCGATATGAGGCGTCGGATCGTGATCGGAGCGCGCCGATCGAGTGGACGCGTGGTCCACGGATTAAATCAAGACCACGTGCGTTTTAAACAAGTTATAACGGCTCAGATTTTACTGACGTGGCAGAAGCGGAGGCGTCGGATCGGGATGACGCGACGATCGCACGCGTCGATCGCGTGAGCACGGACCACCGATCAGCTGATCGCGCACGTGGCTTAAAACCGGCGTTATAACGGCCACGATTTCACGCGATCAAACGCATCTGGAGCGTTAGATCGCGATCCAACGGGCGCCGTTTCGAGGCGTTTTATAACGCAAATCGCGAGGATGAATCTGGAGCGTCCATCGGAGATCTAACGATCGTGATATATTCGTAACGTTTCACTAATTGAAGCGTTTAATCTGGACCGTTGATCGAGCCTAACGCATTGATCGGACGGTTTCGCCCAATTTGGGCTATAAATCGACGAGTTCTTCGTCGTTTGTACTCATTCTTGAGAGATTTGATCTAATTGACCTATCTATACGCATCTTCTCTTGAATCTCTCTCTTGTAATCGCTTCTAGACAAGATTCCGCGTCCACGGAGTGTTTATAAGAGAGATTTCGACGATCGTGCAAGGAGAATTTGTCTCTTGAATTCCGATTATCACGTTTGAAATCGCGGAATGAATAGCCATCGATCCAGCGATCAATTGGATCGATTCAATCGTTATTTCGGGTTAGAAATCATGTTTTCTCTCTAATCTATCGTCATGTAACTTTAATTTGTAATTTAGGATCTTAATTTAGCTTAATTTAGAGTTTAATTTCTGTTTATGTTCATCGCGACTCCGAAAATTTCTTCCCACTTCCATCTTTGATTTCTCCGTGATTACAAATCCAAATCGAGCGATTTTTGATTCCACGGATAGATCTTTGAGTTATCTTTCTAAAAACACCATTTTCCCTAATTTCTCACCTCAATTCATCGTCCAATTTGACCAAATTCCAAAAGATATCTCAAAAATACCTAAATTCCCTATGGATTCGACCCGTATTTACCATTATACCCTTCAAATTCACTCTTAATTCCCCCAAATTGGTAAGTTCGGTATTATTTTTGACGCGATACCGCGTGAAATCGACGACCTCGTGGTTTCGTCTCGTCAGGTGGCATCATTGATATAGGTAGAATCTAGGGCTCTAGAAGCTATTGGTGGTAGCCAAAGTAGCCATGAGGCTAGTGATAGCAGCCAGGTACTATAGCCACTTTAATGGCATGCCAATGTGAGTAGAACAACAAGGGCCAAAAAAACTTAATAGAAATGGCAATAGAGAAACATGGCAGCAACACAAGGGTGGCAATAGAAGAACAAGACGGTGATAGCACAATGTTGACAATAGGATAGTAAGGTGGAAGTGACACTATAGAGGGCCTACACAAAGATAATATCATGGACGAGGCCTAATAGCACAAAACAAGATGACATTAGCATAGTGGTTGTGGTGGCAAAGCACCAATGTGTTAGTAGGAGAAACATTGTTAAGTCTTGGAATGATTTCATGAAACTTACACTATATGAAAGGGTAAAACCTTTATGCATAGACAATAGATTGATCTTAGAGAAGGAGTACATGCCTCTATATATTGAGGAGATCATAACGTGTAAGAGACACCCTATGAGGAACTAAGGTTGACCCTATTAGGACATATTGTAATGTGCCTGGTAACTCACTCTTGAAAAATCCAATTGATTCAATATCTAGCCTTGGTTAACCAAAAAGATGTAGTACTTAGATGGAGTTCAAGCAAACTAAAAGGGGAAAACTTTGTATAACTAATGTCATAAGCTTGCATCGAGACATGAGACACTAATTGAGACTTGTGATGAGCCATGATTCCATCACAAATATTCTTGAGGGAGAAAACTAATTTCTAGGACAATGATGTTGACATCATTTGGATGAGGGATACATTCTAGTATGTGTTAGAATCTATGGTTGATAAGCCTTTCAAAATTTTAATCAAAATATTTATTCTAGTTAAAACATTAAGGTACTAAGAACTGATGATCCTATCATCAAGTATCTATGAGAATATTTACATGGTTCACTTAAAAGATTTCTTAAAGCTATTCAAATGTTTAGCCTCTAGCTATATCAACATGATCGTTAGATGGTTGGATCTTCTCTTCAAGCTCTTGTCTAATAAAAAAAGAAGAAATGAGAGAATTTTAATGAGGCTTGCATGTGTACCTTGAGTTATGATCATTCTTCCCTTATTTATAAATATTTGGTATATATATTTTTCATAAAATACCTCATAATTATGTCTATACCCACAAATATCTATAGAATTCATATGTGTGACCCTCTATGTTCCTATATCTTACTAGTTATTAACCCAATAAACCCAATAACATCTTATTAGTCAACTTATATTAATTATCTATATCAATATATAGATTAATTAATCAAGAATTAATTTAACCCAATCAACAAATTGAGTTTCCATCCTATTAGGTGCCAAGATATACCATGTACTCTATGAGATATTGATTACATAAAAACTCTCATATGGAAACTTGACGTTATCATTACCATCTATATATAATTGATGCAGGACGCGGTGGTGAAAACCCTCGCGCCTGATCAATGGGACTGAGGTTGACCGGAGGTAGTCGGTCAACCCAAACCTATGGGTAGGTGAACTCTAGACACTAAATACGACTTCGAACATAAACCTAAGTGCAAGCAGGCGTACCAATCAGCGGAGTCGACTCTGGGTGACCCGGGGAAACTCGCGATGATGGATAGGGTGAGATCCTCTCGATCCACGTCCGGAGGCGTGGAAGTCGCTCGTCGTGGGGTAGCCAGGAGGCTGCAGCCCACGCTCGGTACCGGACCTGACGTACGCGTCAGAAATCTCGAACCTATATTCGTACTACCCTATCTACGTCGTCCGACGGCGGTGGAGACGAGTAAAGGAAAGGATTCGAAAAGTAATTAACTAGAAAGAGGGGTCGAAGCTAACCTGCGGGGCGCGAGCCCGGTCGGTCGGGGCGAGGGAGGTCGTCGGGCGCGGCAGCGAGGCCGGACGCTGAGGCGAGTCGGCGGTTGGCGCGGAGGGGCGGTCAGCTCTAGTTGAGGGTGAGAGAGGTTCGCGGCTCGCTTTGCTCGCCGCGGCGAGCCCGGCGGAGGAGGGCGGCGTCGGCAAGGACGGCGGGGCGCTTGAGCGCCAGCAGCGGGGGGGGTTCAAGGCCGGTTCAAGCGGTCTGGGCCGGTTCCGGGCGCTGCAGGCTGTCCGGGACCGGTTCCGGGACCGGTTAGGGGCGGCTCCACGCGGTGCAGGGCCGTCTGCAGGTCGAGCCGGTCCGGGACCGGTTTGGACCGGCTCGAGGCCGGGTGACGGTGTGGACCGGCTGAGTCCGGGTCGGCTGGGTCGAGCCGAGTGCAGGTCGGTGAAGCCGGCTCGAGACCAGTGTGGCGGTCTGCAGACCGGCTGGTCGAGTCGAGCTGGGCGGCTCTGACCTGGTCCCGAGCGATGCAGGGTCTGGGCGGTCCGGGTCCGGCGCGGCGGGGTCGTCCTGGAGGTCTGGGCGGTCCGGTTGAACAAGGCCGGTCCGGGCCGGTTCGGAACAACTCGGCCGGTCCGAGCAGGATGGAGGGGCGATTCCCGCTGAGTCAACTCAGCGGGAATCGCTCAGTCGTCCTCTAGGGTTTCCCCTGCAGCGATCGTGGCGGCGCGTGTCGGTGGAGGGCGAGGCGGCGTTCCTGACGCGGAGGAGGGCGCGCTGGGCGGCGGAATAGGGGAGAGGCAGCGAGGCGGCGATTCCCGTGGCAGAGGAAGGGCGCGGAACCGTGCGGACGCACCGGAATCCGAGCGGAGCGGGGAAGGCGGAGCCGGCGGTCGGGAGGGGCGTTGGCGGCAGCAGAGATCGTGGGGCGACGGCGGTGGTCGTGGCCGGGACGGTCGGGGGAAGTGGAGGTCGATGGGGAGGAGGAACGGCGGTGCGGAGAGAACGGGAAGAGGCGGCCGGGAGGTTCGCCGGAGGTGGAGTTTGAGGGTTTGTGGGAGGGAGGTGGTTGGAGACGGCGGCAGGGCGGTTCACCGGAGATGGAGCTGGAGATGGAGGTGGAGGGGGGATGAGCGGAAGGTGAGGTCCGTGGAGGAGATGCTATCGCCGGAGGCGGAGCAGGAGATGGAGGTGGAGGTGGAGGTGGTGCTGAACGGCAGCGGAGGCGGCGGCGGCTCGAAGGCGGCGGCGGCGGCGCTAGGTCGCGCGGCGGGCTGGGCAGCAGATAGAGGGGGTATCAGCGTGGCCGGGGCAAGGAGTGGCGGCGGTCGTCGCGGCGCGCGGCGGCGGCAGCGCGGCGGCAGCGGCGGCAGCAGCAGCGGCAGCGGCGCGGCGGCTGCGGCGGCCGGCGCCCAGCGGCGGCGGCGGCGGCGGCGGCGGCGACGACAGCGGTTGGACTCCTTCCCGGCCTTCCTTGAGCAGCCACTTGAGAGGGAGAGCACTCCTTTCTTTCTTCAAATGACGGCTAGGGTTTGTGGGGGGGTCCCGTCCCCTCTTATAGAGCCCATAATGGGCCGAGAGAGGAAAGGGCCCACTTGAGGCCCACAACCCGCACTTAACATGCTCATAGAAAGAAATAAGATTCACAAAGAAGGATGGGCTTCACGAATGGGATCCCGAAAAGGGAAGAACCACCCGGAAGCCTAAAAGGAAGAGAATAAATAAGCAAGGACCCGCTTAAACACGTGCGGATCAAAAGTTCATAATAAAGAAATAAAGATAAGCGGATAGATCCACGCGCGCAAAAGGGCTCCTCCGGCGCCGTGGTATCGTGTCTTGGTGGCGACGGGGGTCGTACGCCACCAATAATCCTTCTTTCACATGACTCATGAATGACTTAGGATATGGTCAACTATCAAACCTTAATCAATCACTCAAGTTAGTATTCATGCATGGAATAAAGATATCCTTATCACTCAAGTTAGCATTTCTACTATCTTGGCCAAAGATTATATTACATCTCATTTCTTGAGTCAATGTTCTCAAATACAGATGGCAAAAAAATCTCATCTTGACCACACAATTATCTTCAAGTACTTCATACTATATCCAATAGATGATATTTTAGAAATCCCACGGCTAAGAATTAATAAGTCATAATCAAAACACGGTCATCTATCTACAATATATCTTTAGTATCTCAAGTTAGAGTGGTGGCGTACGACCCCCGTCGCCACCAAGACACGATACCACGGCGCCGGAGGAGCCCTTTTGCGCGCGTGGATCTATCCGCTTATCTTTATTTCTTTATTATGAACTTTTGATCCGCACGTGTTTAAGCGGGTCCTCGCTTATTTATTCTCTTCCTTTTAGGCTTCCGGGTGGTTCTTCCCTTTTCGGGATCCCATTCGTGAAGCCCATCCTTCTTTGTGAACCTTATTTCTTTCTATGAGCATGTTAAGTGTGGGTTATGGGCCTCAAGTGGGCCCTTTCCTCTCTCGGCCCTTTATGGGCTCTATAAGAGGGGACGGGACCCCCCCACAAACCCTAGCCGTCATTTGAAGAAAGAAAGGAGTGAACTCCCTCTCAAGTGGCTGCTCAAGGAAGGCCGGGGAAGGGGTCCAACCACCGTCGCCGCTGCCGCCGCCGCCGCGATGACCGCCGCCACTCCTTTCCCCAGCCACAGATTCTTCTCCACTGTCATTGCGACACCGTCGTCCTCAAGCCGCCACCGCCGCCTCCGGACTGCCGCGCCGCCATCCCCTGCTCCCTCAACCTGTGAACTTCCCTGAGCTTGCGCTACCTTCCTCCTCCTCCGATTTCCCCTCCTTCTCCCGACTCTACAATTTCCGTTCCCCTCCCCAATTCCTGATTCCGCCATCTCCCCTCCTGAATTTCCCCTGCCCTTCCGCCGAATCCACCCTCTCCATCTCCAACCTCGCCGATTCCACCACGTCGTCAATTTCCGCTACACACCCAGTAATTCCCCTTCCCGCGACCCTGCCATCTCCCTCCTTCTCCAACTCCACAGCCCTCCCTTCCTGTCATCCACCCGAACTCCCTTCCCCGCTCAACCACCGACCTCTCCAACAAGCAAACCCCAAAATTCGACTCCTCGTTGACTATTCCCACTTCCCAACGATTCATTTCCCTGGCCCGTCGGTCCTTCCCGTCGCCTGCTGAACCTGATCGATTCCCGAGCCTAATTCTAGATCGCGTCTGACAAGAATTCCAGCCGCCGCTTACGCGGAATCCCCTCCGCCGACCCGCAGAACTCCAGTCAACACAACACCCCTTATCCATCGCCTCGCCCAGCCAAATTACATTTCCTCTCTCCTGCCCGACTTCGCGCCGCCAATCCCTCCTCCCTCCTCTTCTTGGCCAAGCGAACAACTTCTCGGCACCAGACGAATTCGTCAACGCCCCACCAAATTTCGTCATCCTGCAGGATTAAATTCCGACGGGATATATATTCATCCCTCCATCCCGATCTATCCGTCATTTCATTCCCCCCCCCATTTCCATCGCTCTCTTGACACCTTCTCTCCTGCGACCCAACCTCTTCTCTCTGACGCCTACCCCCCAGTACTCGAGACTCACCCCTGTTCCTCCCTGGACATCGCATGTGTTCGATCTACATCATCGCTCAGGGGTTCTAGAGCTTCTTGCTCATTGCTTGGTTCAACCATCGACCGCACACCGCAGTACATCCCCACCGATCGTCTTGTTGACTGCCCCGGGCTGCATTCGTACGCCATTTCCTAGCCGCCCGCTTGCTTCCACGAGCTCCACCAGGTCTCCTGTGCCTCGCCCACTTCTTCCGCCCCGTCGTCACCCGCCTCCAACCCCGATTCACCTACGTTCGCCGCCCGATTCACCTGCGTTGACTGCAACCTGCGCGTGCGACCAGATGCCACACAACCGCGCGTTGACTGCTTGATCACCTGACCATTTCGTGGGTTGACCTGCCAAGTCAACTCGCGCCTATTCACTGTTGACATTGATTGTGCCCGTGGGGCCTCTAACCCTCGCCAAGGCCCAGCCCGCTGCCCACGCCTGCTCCCGACCTCCTTGCTTCCCTCTCGGAACCACGAGCGCTACTGCCCTACTTCTCCTCCGAGACGCCCGTCTGCTTCAGATTTCGCGACACACTGTCCGTCCTCCTCGACACTGCCGATTCGGTGACATCTCTACCGACCGTCCGTGCAACGTACGAGCGATCTCCATCGTCACCACCGACCGGGCACGCACCCCGTAGGTTAGCTTTAACCCCTCTTTTCAAAGTTAATTACTTTTCGAAGTGTTTCTTTTACTCGTCTCCACCGCCGTCGGATGATGTAGGTAGGGTAGAGAAGACATAGGTTTGAGAACTCTCACGCGTATGTCCGGCCCGACACTGAGCGTGAGCGGCAGCTTCGGCTACTCCACGACGAGCCACTTCACGCCTCCGGATGTGGCTCGAGAGGATCTCACCCTACCCATCATCGCGAGTTTTCCCGAGTTACCCGGAGTCGACTTCGTTGATCGGCACGCCTGCTTGCGCTTAGGTTTAGGATTAGATATCATACTTCGAGTATAGGACTCGCCTACCTGTAGGTTAGGTTTGACCGGATATCTTCAGTCAACCTCAATTCTATTGATCAGGCACGAGGGTTCTCACAACCGCGTCCTGCATCATAGAGGACCATATACATAATCGTGACAAGAATCAATCTAATTGAAAAGTATGTATAATATTATTAAGAGAATCATACGGATCAATTTAGTAAACTCTTTCTCTAAAGAGCACCCATTATCTATCCTTGGTGTCTCCACAATAATAGCTAAATGATCAACAACACTCATCATATGAATCAAATTAAATTATCTTATTATTTTCAAATAATTTGATGTCCTTATCGAATGTCCAATGAATAGAAATGATTAAAACATATGTTTAAAGACTAGTGATCATTATCTTATGATCTTATCATAATTCTTTAGTCATTGCATATGCTTGTAGACATCTTTGCAACCATCACACAAGAATAATGATGAATAAATATCATTTTAATGAACATGAATAAGATTCATGAAAGTGTGATTGGCTTATAGGCCACACAATATCCATTAGTATGCCAAAAATCATTAAGGCACAATACTTCCACTTGAGTACTTGAAGCACTTCAAGATACATCTTGAATGTTAAATGACGATATCATAGAAAGGGCAAAAGCAAACGGTAAGATGAAAGCATCCATAAGAACTAAAATTAAAAATAGGGTGTGGGGTATATGATCGAGTACCCTTTCACAAGTGGGGGGACTGCATGGGAATTGGCAATGGGGAGTTGAAGATCATCAAGATGCAAACTTGTTGAGGTGGGAGATGGCATGGGAATTGGCAAAAGTGGATGAGAGACCTAAGCGAATGTTTGAGGTCAGCATCCTGTCGAAGAGTGTTAAGATTTGGGAGCAGTGTGCTTACTAGCAGACATAGCTGTTGGCGCAATGTTGCTCTTGAATCCTGCCCACTATGGCACCAAAGAGACCCTCAGTTCTTCCAGATGTAAGCTTTTATATAAATATGGCCACGTCCCCGAATCAACACCTCCTTCACGAATCAATATGGCCAGACGATTCCCTCTCTACTCCCGCACGAAACCTGAACTCGACGGGCCCTTGTCTGGGTCAGATGCTTCTACCTCTTTGCTCCCCGAAGTGCTCAACGCTCAACTGCGGGCAGTCGACATTCTAGAGCTGCTGGAGACGTCGACGATTACCTGTTGCTCGCCCGCAGCCTTCACCCCTGTCCCGCACGGGAACTAGCCACGTTTTGACGGACGGCACGTCTGCGCCATGCATGTTTCGCGGCGATAAAGAGAGCGGCTAATTGAACACAAAACGACCAAAAAGCTTTCTCCCTCTCTCTCAGGCCAACGCCGGACCCGACATAAAAGCTGAACATTTCAAGCACAAAAGACAAATTCAAATACAAGTCGACTGCATTTCACTTAATTGAAATATTTATTCCAAGCCAAAGCTGATAACTCGAGCGGGCCGATCCATCACCATCGACACGGCCCAGCCTTATCTCACGAAGACGATTGCGATCATAATCTAAAGGACTGCAGGGCCTTGGCTATGCCGTAGGCCGCGGCTGAGGCGACGGCGCCAATAACCGCAGTCTGGACGGCGCTCAGCATGGGCCGGCATCCAGTGTACCGTCCCTTCACGTACCCGAAGAAGAGCAGCGCCATCAGAGTCACCACCACCGACGTCAGCACCGCCGTCTCCGCCTCCCGCACCACCGCGTACGGCGCCAGCGGCACCAACCCACCAACCGCGTACGCCGCTGCTATCGTCCCCGCGCTCTGTACCGCCCTCCCCGCCTCCGGCTTCTCTAATCCTAGTTCAAACCTGCCAAGACCCTTAACCACTTCCACAACAAAACAGGATTACAGCAAAAATTTAATCAAACATAAAAGCTTACTTCATCATGAAGTCAAGCCAGGCTTGAGGATCTCTACGCAGCGCGTTCACGAGCGGCGCGTACTCGTGCGGCTCCAGCCCGTACTGCTCGAGTATCTCCCCGATCTCCGCCGCCTCTGGAGATTAGACGATAATAACAGTCTTCTAGAAAGAAAAAAAAACTTCAGTTGTACCTGTGTCGGGGACGTTGATTATCTCCTCCTGCTCCCTCTTCATCTCCCGCTCATAGTGGTCTGCTTCGCTCTTCGCCGCCAGGTAACTGCACGCGGGAAGAGTTATAAAAAGAAAGGGGTAATTCTCGGGTTAGGGGATTCACCCGCCGAGGCCCATGGAGACGGCGCCGGCGGCCACCTCGGCGAGGCCGGCGGTGAGGATAATGGAGGAAGAGACGGCGGCGCCGGACAGACCGGCGGCGAGAGCGAAGGGTACTGTAAGCCCATCGGAGACTCCAATGATCACGTCTCTCACCACCTGTCCCGCAGTGAAGTGCTTCTCGCTGTGGTGCTTCAGGAGCTTCTGCCGAGTCGCTTCTCCGCTCTCGTTGGCGCCCGCCATCTCTGCCACCGAGCACTGAGCTGTGAGCTCGGAGTGCCCTTTTCATAGATGCGTAAGATCTTCCATTTCTACCCTCGGAACGAAGTCACGTGATTTTGTCTTGTAAGAGAGAAAGATCGAGAGGTCCAAAAAGAATATGTATTTAGTTTGCGAAAGAATTGACGGTAATTTAGTCGCGCTTGAGGGCCTTTATAAGGAAGGCTCTAGCGCTGACCACGCAAATGTAGGAGATTAGAGTCAACGCGATGCCGGCGAGGAGGACGAGCTTGTCGAAAGTTGGGGTCTCGGCGCGGTAGATTCTCACGCTGATGGTGTTCCAGTAGCTCTCCGTCCAGACCGGGTCAACGCTTCCCTTTGGGTCAGCAGGGTTGACTTCTGTCAATCGCCACAACCCTTCGTCGTGCTTTAGTCTCGGTGAATAAGCAGCAACGTATCTGGGAAAATCAATCGACGCGCGTGAGTTGACTTACGCGGTTGATCAAAGGGATAACTGGAGTAGAGGAAGAGAGAGAGACAAAGAGAGAGACAGAGAGAGAGAGAGAGAGAGAGAGAGAGAGAGAGAGAGAGAGAGGGACCTGGTTGAAGACACGACGCATCTGCCAGTTTTATCTGCTTCGAAGCCCACACAAACTTCGTCGTCACCAGAGCATCTCCCATTCTCGCACGTTGACTTTTTGGCAGCGGTCTTGGAGGTTTTATCGGCCAGGAAATTCCAAATAAACCGGGAGGTGTCGTCAATGTTTTCAACAGGTTGACTTTTGGAAGGAGTGTTGAGGAAGACGCCCACGTAGTGATTGGGGCAGACCGAACCAGGAGAGATGAATTTATTCACCAGGGGGCAGGCAAGGCCAGGATCGCAGGATAGGAGACACGCCACCAGCTCATCTATCAGGGAAGCGTTGACTTTTATGGAGTTGATTAACGAGGAACTGAGTTGACTTCCCCCATGAGCAAGAATGTAAGCTGCACGTGCGACCAGATTTGCAGAAGCTTCCAATGATGAGGAATTGACGTTCTCTGCATGGTTAGAAGCGTGTGCATTAGAGCTGAGAAGGTGTTGACCAAGTTGGTCAATGAAGTGGAAATTGAATCTTACGAAGATTGTCTAAGTGGCTGTGGAAGAATTTGTTGGTGAAGGCTGAATCAAAGTCTTCAAGTACAACTCCAGGAGTAGACGAGTTCTGCAGTGATTAACAAGGAAAAAATCATAAAGTCAACAAACAAGGAAATTATTAAAAAAAAAAGTAAAGACAGCTATCAGGGGTGTCGACCTTGTTGAGAAACGACATAAATGAAGACGGAGGTACTCCTGGATTTGATGTGCTGCATGCATTGACTTTAACTTTGTCTGGTCCAAGCGATGTGCTTGCTTGCTTCAATGCAGTTAATATCTCGTTTGATCTGGAGGTATCCTAGAACAGTTACCCATATTCTCAATCAGCAAGGCAGTTGGCCAATTTTCAATTCAAACTTCAGTTGAATTAAAGTCAACCCTCACCCCTCCCGCATGAGCAAACAGTTCAGTGAGCCCCTGCCTTGTGCCTTTTCCAACAGATCCGATCTCCAGAATCTAAGCAGGATAGAACTTAGTTTCTCAAGATAATATACATGTAATCTAATTTTCACAAATGCTAAATTATCAAGAAAAATTACTGTCGAACAGAAGATTAACCTGATCAATAAGAGCACTGTTGAGACCTTTTATAGAATCGAAGCCCATATCCAGTTCAACAAGGAATCTACGGCTGCCGAGATAGCCCCACGCTTCTCCAGTGAAAACAACAAATACAAGCTTCAAGAATATGTAGATAAGATTCTTAGTTGATTCGGTTTCTTAGTAATAAGAAAGCAGCTGAAGAGATAGTATGAAATGTAATTTTCTATTTTAATCCTTCGATCTAGGTCTTATGTATCTCTCCAGTTCTCTTAAGTTACCATAGTTAATAATGAATCTTTTATGAGAAACCCACAACACAAAGAAATATTCCTGCTGTGGGCCTCAGGGATCCATCGGTAGTTGCCCTTGTGAACTTCATGACTGATAGCAACAAAAGAGCATTGATTATAAGGATCAAATAAGATTTCATGTACGCATAGGATCTGTCTCAAGACAAATGCGACATCCTAGATTGAAAATAGACATCATCAGGGTAGAGAAGGAGAGAGGATCTTGCAGCTGCCAGCTGCCACTGCTGATATTGCCAGTTGCTTGCCAGAAATGAGGTATCGCCCTGATGACCTCAATTGAGCAGTCGTTTGAGGTCCACTCAATGGCAAGGTCCAGACTATCATGGGATCATGGAGATCTATACCCAATCCTAGTGTATTAATACTGAGTTTATGGAAAAAGGTGACCCATTACCTGTTTCTTAAGCTCACTTAAGCCATCAATACGTGAAAGAGCATCAACAGCAGCCAGCAGAGAAATCATTCCCTAAATATCATGACAATAAACTAAGAAAAAATGAGCACTAAACGGATAATTAGGTGAAGCTAATAATCCCAACATGATTACCGATAGCGGAAATTCAGCACCAACACTTTTATCGCGGAAAAAGGATGCTGAATCCTGAGAAGCCATGACCATTATAAGAGGTTTTGCCGAAGCTTCTGACGCAATTTTGATAGGTGGCAGTGACGACCACACACTGCCCTTCGGGTATCAGAAACATGAAATTATACGTTACCACTAAAATAATGAATTTTAGTCTGAAAGCTAAAATCAAAGTGAGTCAAGAAAGAAAATTCAACCTGTATCCTCCTAGAGGAAGGCAAGAATTTTCCCTTAGACAAGATTCCGAATCATGAGTCCCTGCTTTTGTCGTCTGCAATCGAGAATATGAATAATGAAATGAGACTATTTCACTTTGAAATAAATTAAAATACTCTTTACACAACAAACCTGCATCACCATGTCAAATTCAGCCACATCAATAATTCCTACTCTGTTTCTCTCATCATGCTTTCCAGCTATCTGAATTTGAACAGTAAGCATAAGTGCAAAAATATGGCTGAAGAAAGGGATGCAAATAAGAAATAAGTACAGTTTAGAATGAAAACACAGAAAAAGAAAGAAAGAAAACAGCTCTGGAGAGACACATGGACTAACTAGCCTAAGCACCTGAGGATCTTTGTCACAGTTCCCAATCTCGAACTCAATCTTGATGTCCCCCAAGGCAAGGCCCTGGTTTTTATTTCTAACTATGTGTTCATGGTTACACACATGGAAGTATCTTATAACCTTCAGCCTTTTTCAAATTCTCTTCTGCGCCTCTGATACGTACTGAGGGTCTTAACTGCAATCACACAGGAATCTGAACCTGTGAACAGTTTGAACTCCTCCATTTTCTTCTCTTATAACTCTCTTTCTCCCTTCTTTTGCCAGAGTATCCTCACTGACCTCTCATGAAGTAGCTTGGGGCATCACTTCTACTTCCTAGATCTCTGTATCTCCTACAGATCCAAGCTGTTTCCTCCTCCCCCATTTTCCTTTCTTTCTCTCTCTATATTCCTTGAACGCAAACCTTTTCAAGCACCATTCCGTTTCATTTGGTTATCAGCCCAACTTCACCGGCAAATTTCATCCTGTGTACCAGAAATGCATGGCAAAATTGAAATTCTAGGCATTGTAAATAAACTAATTACCTCCTTTACTGTCGATGTACTATTCTGGGACAACAGAAATACAGGGAAGTCATAGCGGTTCCACATGATACCAGATCCCTGGTAATAAACAAAATTTATGACACTAATTTTCAACCGATCATGGAATGCCAGTTTTTATTTTCTTCATTTCAAACTTACCGGAGGATTCCATTTATAACTCTGAACTTTGTATGGTGAAAATTCTGATTGTGGAAACCTTCCATCCGGTGATAATTCTGCATATCATTATCGGGGGATCTCAGATGAATGCATTTGCATATCAGTATGCAGAAGTTGCTATAACAACGCAAAATTTAGGCCCTTTTATAAATGACCTGATGATGGAAGTGTGTCACTGGATTCAATCAAAGCTGCAGCAACTTTTTGGGCAAAGTTTGGAACATTAGAAACCCTTGAAAAATGCAGCACAGGTTAGATTTTTCCTTTCAAAATATATTTTTATTTAGTTGACATAGGGGGATCAATCACAGTCAATTTATATCTTAAGGGGTAAGGAATTCGGGGTTCAGGGTTGACTTTCAACTTAAAAGTTTATGGCCCAGACATAGGGAGGATCAGGGTTTAGGGTTTAGCAGCTAGGGTTTTGTCTATGGTCTAGGCAACATAGCAATCTGCAAACCAAAAAAGCAAAACATGCAAAACTATCAAACATGTCTAAGCTCATAAGAAAAAGACAAAAAAGCACTTCAAGAGCATCATTCAAAAAACATAGAATACCTTCATCTACTAGTTCTAAAAAGCCGCTCTACACAAAAACTGAAATGCCATACCTAAGAAAGAAATCTTGCATATCAGCCTCAGAAACCAAAAATGTAGATGGTTGAGACACTTCATTATCCTCTTTTTCCCATCTAACAATGGGGGCCCTAACTAACGTGCGACCAGGATCTGAAAACAAAAGGAGGATTGGCTAAAATTAGGCCTTGGATAGATTTATTGAGATGCAATTTAATCGATTGTTCACATATAACAATGCAGAAAGAAAGACGCCCTTGGGAAGGAAAAAAAATTGTTCCACATACTAGAACAACCAATTTCTCCAGACACATTCAATAGTCGTACACATGGGTACCCATTGATGTTGATGTACATGGCCCTCTCGAGATCTGGAACTGATTCAAAACTCTTTGCATACCCTGAAATTTTATGAAGAAGAAACTCCTTTGAGTAAGGCATTTAGTAGCTGAGGATAAAACGGAAATAAAATAATCTACGTGAAACACCATCTGCAACTTCCAAATATATATCATCCAGCCTATTTGGCCGACAAACTGATCACATTTTCTGCTTATCATAAACTTCAAAGATCATTTTTAGATATATCTAACAAAACAGTAACAAAATCAATCAAAGTGTACATGATGGTTTACTGAAAATCAAAGAATTGACATTTTTGGTTGCTACAGAGTATCTAGCTTTCCAGGGAATGAGACAATAGAGCATTATTTTGGAGATGCCTTTTTTTCTAGAGAATGAGAATGCCAATTATGAACAAAAAGAGCATCATTAGAGAGAAATCACACACTGTTTCCGATACAACCCTGCAAGCCAATGAATGGGCCCATTACTAGAGTACCAGAGGGCCCAAGAAGAGAGAAAAGGAAGCATTGCAGGCCCATGAAAGGGCCCATTGCATGAGTTCTGTATAAAGAGCACCAGAGGGCCAAGAAGAGCAAAAAGGAAGCAGTGACACAGGTAAAATAAGAGTCCAGTATACGATCCCCTCAGGACTAGTTGTCATTGGTAAAAAAACAACAATATAATTCGAGCTGACAAGCCTATAGTTAAAAATTAAGTCATTTTTTAAGAACATTAAATGAAGATCACCCAAGAATTGGTGATCAACTGGAACAAGTACTTCCCACTTAACTCTAGAGTTCTTCTCCAGCCTGGTGTCCCTCTTCATGGAAGGTCACCCATCCCTGCCCAAGCATAAGCACGCTTATCTCTAGAGTTCTTCTCCGCCCAATGCCTATCTTACTGGAAGGTTGCCCATCCCTGCACTGCCCAAGGCTTAGTGCACATAGCTCTAGAGTTTTCCCCACCCCACTGCCCCTCTTATACTTAAGAGTGGTTAAAAATTAAGTCATCGCGTCTGTTGAAGAGGCATGCCTTAAGTAGGCCTCTAAAAAATTTATTGACAATGACTGGATTTAGAAACTTCAATGATTTAGAAATTTATTCTAACACTCCAAGTGTCATTATAGAAACTTACTTGAACTCAACGTTTGGATTAGAGTAGAGCGGATATCAGTGGAATAAAATCAAAATATGAAAACATCAAAATGAATCAGGAAATTTATCTCAAAACAAAAGCAACGGATTAATTCATACTCTGTGATTCACTAATGTCTTTGATATTCTGAAGGAGGATGACAGCACCTTATCAGAGTCAGAATAGACTTATGAAAGACAAGCTGATTTATTTTTTCCTTCTCTACATTACATATCAGAAAAAGAAACTGAATTACGCAGGACTAGGAAATGACAATATGGAAGAATCTTTCCTTCATAAAACTGAGAAGAACTTACATAGGGTCAGCTTAACGGGCCATAATTTTAAATTGGTTAATAGTTTAATCAAATTGAAAGATAGTTGAAACCTACACGTGAATTAATTTGATGCATCCAAACATGGCGAGATCTCAAAACTGCTCTCATTTCAGAAGTAGGGAAAAATAGAAAGGAAGACATAAAGATATATTCGCAAGAATGTAGGATTACACGTCGATGCCAGCAAAAAAAGCAAACGACAACACATCAGAAACTGGAGAGGGAAACGCACCGGCGGTAAAGACATCGATCAGCTGGATATAGGTCAGGAAGGCGGCGGAGATAATTCGTCGGCGCCACATGGCTGAAGAACGGTAGAATTCTCGTGCGGAAGAAGATCGTCAAACCAGTCAGTTTCCGAAGGAGTTCAAGAATCTTGAACCTCCCCTCTCTCCAGAAAACCAAAAGAAAAAAAACCGCGATCATAGAGAAGAGGAGTGTGGCCCATTGGGCCAATATCAGAAAGGCAGAAAGCCCATTTAAAGCCCATGGACATTTAAACCTATAATGGATCTTAACCAGATTTCTGACTCTCTCTTGTAGTACTTGAAGGAGGATTTTTATTAGGAAGAAGAGGGGTGAGCTTGTTTTTTCTGAATAATTTTAATTTTAATTTTAATTTTGATAAGATCCATTGGGGCACCTCAATTCACTCTATGCTAAACGACCTTGAATCCAAAAAGAATCGATTAATTGAAGCTACTATTGATTAAATGTAGGCCATGGCTCCCATGGAGATCCTACTCACTCACCCTCTTTGCTTGGGCTTGAATTCCTTTGAGATCTCTTGGAAATTTATGGATTATCTTTCTGAAATGATGGCTCTCCACCTAGGACATGGCATCACTCTGAAGACCATAGTACCCACTCTTTGGTGCATGCTTCAATATAGTCATAGTCTTTCTCATCGAACAAAGAGCACTTCATCTAAGTGCATATGAATGAATGAATGAATGAATGGATGGATGAAAGAAACTATTATGATGATTATAAACCCCTGATATGATTGATTCTCATGGGCTTTTATATGCTTTCTCTTTCCTCCATCATGACCTTGGACATAAATAATGGGCCTTCGATTCCTTGACGTTCATCTGCCTCTCCTTTTGAGCCACAATACTCTTATTGGGCCTGAACGTATCTCGTCTTCCACAACATATCTACTTTTACATAATTCTATGGTATATAATCAAATATCACTTAAGTGGCGAAAGAGATATTGATAGTGGACCGTTTATCATTATTGACCTCAAAACTTTCTATCCTCTTTGAATATATAAGTGATGTTGAAAAAAAAAGTGACTAGAAAACTAGTCAAATATCTCTAGACTCCAATACTCTTCTTCAAGCTAGACGATGGTTTTCCCTCAATTCATAACTTGTATTAGGAAACCATATAAAAATAATCAAAATTCAAATATAAGAAATATAGGACAATGTCTAGACCAAGTTGTCAAAGAATCCAAGAGGATTTTGCTTATGGCATTCACAATTTGGGTCTTGACCATTTTCTACAAAAATTTTAGTGTAATATCTAGAGAATTCGTTTGTCTATGAAATAACCACAAAACAACTTGGCCACCTTTGGATTCTTCAAACTATCTTTGTCCCACCTACACAAACATTATTTATATCAGAATGACACATCATGTCCACAATAATTATTAGTGTGGACATTGATAGCATGCTATATTAACATAATAAAACATGATTTTTGATGCATATTAAGGTATAAATGACTTCATTTACATGCATGTTATCATACTTATGTGTATTTTTCTATCATTCTATGAAAAATTCACTATAATCTCAAAAATACTTTAAATTAGGGTTAAATATGATGATTTAAAAGATAAATAAGTGATAACCCATCTTTACTTGAGATTATAAAGGTTTTTAAAGTTAAAATAATGAGAGAAAAGGTTTTTATAAACATTTATTTACTTTTTTAAGTTGAAATCTTTAAATAAATAAATGCATTTTTGAAATAATATTTAAAAACTCTCATTATTTATTAATTTTGACTTTTTAGAATGATAGATAATTAAATTTCGGATCAAATGAAAGAAATTTGGATTAATTTGGAGTTATATTTTAAAAGTTATGAATTTTCTAATTTTTAGGGATTTTTTCCGGATTTTTCTGAATTTATTTCAATTTTTAATAATAAAAATCAATTAAAAAAGGGGCAAAAGCGGGTTTATTCCACGTGGGACCCACGTGGATGCGACGTGGCACTTAGGGCCACGTGGCAGTGCCACGCGTGCCCACGCGGCGCCTACGCGATATTTATTTACATATATATTGTATATACTATATAATGCATAAGGTTCAGCCTTCCGTATATCGCAAGGGTATTCAACCCTCTAAAACCGTCGTGTCTTATAAATGGTTTAATCTCTTTAAATTTTTCCCGTGTGGGACTAAAGTCCCACATAGTGTTTTTGACGCAGGTGACGTGGCCTCTCGCGAGGCGTCGGATCGTCGGCGCCGTGGAAATCTGTGCGTCGATCACGTGGTGCGCGGACCACCGATCGTGATCAAAACGCACGTGGCATTTTAAAAGTGTTATAACGGCCACGATTGCATCTTGCGGGGAGCATCGTGATCATCGGATCATGATCCAACGACGACAAATCGAAGCATTTTTATACCGCTCATCGCGCGGATCATCCAGACCGTTCGTCGAGATTGGACGGCCATGACATGTTTGAAACGGTCCACGATGGTTCGTTCCATCGTAACAGTCGATCAAAATGATCGGACGGTTACGCCCAAATGTACTATAAAATGACCTGTTCTTCGACGATTCTAAGCATTCGAGTTGGAATTCAATCTAATTGAGCTGTCTAGACACCTTCCCTCTCGTTTCTTTTGATCTCATCGTGTTCCTATCTCAATTCCGCACCACCGGAGCTCTTGAAATCAAGATTTGGTCGTGTAGATCGGGAGAAATCTGCGCTTGAACTCTCTCTTCGCAATCTTCGTGTTCTTCGTGATTAAGCAGCTTAATCGCGACATTTTGATCACTAATTGGGGTTAGTGGAAAGCGGTTTTTCATAATCTACCTTCCTATCATGTTTAATTTTTATTTAGATTAGGATTTAAGGTTTAATTTTAGTTAATTTTTGTTAAAATCGTGATTTCTTCGTCCGAAAATTTTCTCTCCACTTTAATCTTCGATTTCTCCACGAAATCAAGTCCAAATTCGACGATTCTTGATTCCGTGGAATTGATTTGAAGTTATCTTTCATAATTTACCATTTCCCCCAATTTCTATCATCAATTCATCTTCCAATTTGATCAATTTTGAAGAATACATCAAGAAATTCCTTATTTCCCTGTGGATTCGACCCTTATTTACCATTATACCCTTCAATTCGATACATTTTCATCAAATTGATAAGTTCGGAATAATTTTTGACACGAGACCGTGTAAAATCGATGACCTCACGGTCTCGTCTCGTCAGACATCATGGTCCGAAGGTGATGACCCTAATAGACCCAAAGGGCTAGATATTGTGGACAAATCATTGATAGTTTGGTTCCAAATAACTAGTTTCCACTATGTTAGAGATGCTAAATCTACACCATTTTGAAAAAATCACTATGGTAGAGATTAATTTGGTGAGATCAAGCATGCGAAGATTTTTAAAAAATGTGATCTCCTTGGGACGTGAGTCATTGATGGCATTGCCATAGAAATCAAGGAGGGAGAACATTGTGGTGAAATTTTTGGGTCTTTTCCTTAAAATTCTATGCCATCACTTCAAGTTTCATTTAGAATTTGCCCCTCTTGATTCACTTTTTGTCCTGAATGTTCTACTATAAAATTTTTGGTGTTGCCTACTGAAATAGCACAAAGGATATCCGATTTAATCTTTACTGTTATCATCTTATTTTTTGAATTGCTATGGCTTATTTGAAATGTAGTGAAAAGTGGTAGAATGCCTTCAATAAGTGTTGTGTGATAACTTGAGTGGAGGTAGATAGCTATAGAGCCATATTTTTGTGTCCTCTCTCTTTGTATTATATCTTTAGGCAGTGGAAACAACAAGCATGTTGATTTTTATTGAGTGATGAATATTCCATATGAAGGTTTCAAGGATTTTGTTGAGAAATCGCCATGGAAATATTTTTGTAATGGCAAGATACCAATCATGAATGTTCTTCAATCATTCAGTCATATCTATCACATGGAGATAATTCAAGCCATCCTTTGCTTTCAATGTAAAAGGATGGATTGTATTATTTGAGCCACTAGAAGAAATTTAGAAAATGAAAATAATTGAATATTGATGAAGAATGGGATATTTGTCAATGGCCCATGATATTAATGATGAACTCGATCAATTGTGTTTTTCGTCATTGTTGCTTGTCTATTTCATGCAATAAAATATAATTCCTTCCTTTGGATAGTATCAACAAGGTTCGAGTCCACAAGAAGCTGGATTAATGAGGTTATATGTTCAAAAGAAAGACAAAGGTTGAGGAATATGCGCGAGTGGGAATGGAGCACGTGGAGGTTGTTGGGATCTGAGGTTGATAACTTCCCGAAATTTTGATCAAAACATCAAATGCAGCGGAAAACATTGAATCGGACATTTAAAATACGAAGCCACCAAGAACAGATGATCCTATCATCTAGTATGAATGAGAAAACATACTTACAGGTTTCCTTGAAGGAGTTCTTGAAGCTATTCAAGTGTCTAGCCTCTAGCGATATCCACATGGCCTCCTGATGGTTGGATCTCCTCTTCAAAGCTCTTCACCAAGAGAGAAAGAGAAGAAAGGAGAGAATTTTCACAAGGCTTGCATGGGCACCTTGAGTTGTGGTCGTTCTCCCCCTATTTATAGACATTTGGAATGAGGTTTTTCATAAAAACCCTCATAATTATATCTATATCTACCAACATCCATAAACCTTATGTGTGTGACCCTCTAGGTCCATATATCTCACTAGTTAATAACTATATAGACCAAATAACACCTTATTGGTCAACCTTAATGAATTATCCACATCCACATATAGATTAATTAATCAAGGATCGATTTAACCTAATCGATAGGTTGAGTTGCCAACCCGTTGGGTGCCAAGCTACATCACGTACTCTAAGAGATATGGAGTATGTAAGAACTCACTTATGGAACCTTCTCGTCATTGATTACCATGTATGTATAATCCTTAATCCACATTAGACTCATGAATGACTTAGGGTATGGTCAACTGTCAAACCCTAATCGGTCACTCAAGGTAGTACTGATGCGTGTAGAAATCATCGATAACTCCTTCTTTGATATTTCTACTACCTTGGCCAAGGATTTCATCGCATCTCATTCCTTTGAGTCAATCTCCTCAAATACCGAGGGTGGATGATCCCATCTTGACCACACAATCATCTTCGTGGACTTCATGTCGTATCCAATATATGACGTTTTAGATATCCCGTGGCTAGGGATTCGTAAGTCATAATCAAAATATGATCATCCATCCACAAGATGTCTTTGGTGTCTCAAGTCAAAGGACCACATACACAATCAAAATATGAATCAACTTGATTGACAGTTAGGTATAATACCATTCAGGGATTCATACGGATCAATTCAGTGAACTCTTTCCCCAAAGAGCACCCACTATCTATCCTTAGTGTCTCCATACCGATGGCTATAGGATTGGCTATACTCATCATATGAGATGGATTAGATAGTGCTATTCTTTTCAGATAATTCGATGTCCTTCTCGAATATCCTACGAATAGGAATGTTTAGAACATATGTTTAAAGACTAGTGATCACTGTATTATGATCTCATCATAATTCACTTAGTCATTGCACATGCTCATGGACTTCATTGCAAAAATAACACAAGAATGACAATGAATAAATTTCATTTCAATGAACATAAACAAGATACATGGAAGTGTGATTGGCTTATAGGCTACATAATATCCATCAGAGGTGAGTATGAGCAATCATTTTGAGTTTATCTTAGAATTAAGATAGAAATTAGAAAGAGATGAGAGAATGAGATTAAAAGAGATGAAAATGAAGATGATATATGATAAAATTTCATTGACGCATTTATTTGCATTATTTTAAATATATTTTAAGACATAATTCTTGCTAATATAATGCACGTAATCATGTTTTTATGATATTTTTGCATTGATCATTTCATGTTACTCATATACTCTACTTGCATCTATTTAATTATAAGTTTGGTAAAAGATTAAATATTTTCTATCATGCATCATTCTTTTTCAATGTTTTATACCACGAGACTAACCCCATTGGACTCTTTAAAAGTCAAGTGGTTGAATTCTCACATTTTCTATGATTTATATGGATGCAAGGACACATTCATGAAATTAGTAAAACATGGATACAAATGACAATAAGAGGGAAGAGGAAAAAAATTCTCCAACAAGTTTGAACATCAAGTCAAACCTATTTTTTATGAAAGAAGTGATAAATGAGGATTAAATTTGGTAGAGGGATTGTCATAAACATTTTAGGATGGTCCACAATCATTTGGAAAGTGAAAGTTGGGTCAACATCCTAATTTCTAAAGAGGTTGGATCAAACTTAAGTTTTATTAATTGACCCCTTAATTTATCAATGAAAATATATAGAATTAAATTCTTGATCTAATGGATAAAATTTCGGTGGAAAAAGAGTTATATTTTGTGAGATATTCAATTTCTAAGTTTAGGGATTTTTCTAGAATTTTTTCTAAATTTTTTAGGGACTTTTCTAATTTTGAGCATATTTATAAAAATGCCACTCTAATTTTTGAAGTATAAAATTTACAAAAATATCCTTCCAATTTTCAAAGTGAAAATTTATAGAAATGCCACTCCGCATGATCTCAATCAACGCCTAGGATTTCTCTGAATTAAAATCATGATATCTTATGATCTAGATGGAGTTTTGAGCAAAAATTTTATTTATAGATTCATCTTTTAATGCTCTATCCATCCATACCCTATCAAAGAATCGAGCTTAAAAAAACTGATTTTAATAATTAGATTCTTTTACCCCTCTTTACACTCAAACCCTAGGAACCCACTTATAAAGCCTTCATTTTCTCTCTCCTTGAATTTTTTTGGCTCTCTCTTAGCATCAGGCTACCATAAGGAAAGGGAGAGGAGGTCAAAGCCCAAGGAAGAGCATTGTTTGATGCTCCTCCTTGTAGTGGAGAAGGGAGCAAGCAAAGATCATGATCAAAGCGGATCGAGCATCACCCGGCCTAGGACGGGCACACCAACAAGGTTTGTGCAAATATCTAGATCAGATTTTGGCTTGGGAACACCTCCATATATAGAAGACATGTGTTTTCTTTTTCTTTTATTTTTTCTCTGATTGTAATAGCTTTGACATCATCTCTGCATGCATCTCTCACTCTCACCCTTGCCATGCATTTATACATTGCTACCGCCATATATTTTCTCATATTTCTATCATATTATCTCTATTTTCATCTCTATTAATCTAATTACCTCATCTCTTTTCTAATTTCTATCTTAATTCTAAGAAAAACTCAAAATTATCTCTCATACTCACCTCCACGTACTCCATTCCAACTCACACATCTTCCTCCGCCCTCATCTTTCTTTTGAACACATAACCTTATTACTTTAGCTCCGCGTGGATTCGACCCTTGCTGCTCTATACTAAGGAACTATATTTTATTCCATGAAAAAGACGCACAACAACAACCAAAAAGCACACGATCGAGTTCATCATTGCCCTATGTGTGGAGGACACTTTATCAGATGATGAAGAAGAGATAAAAATGTTATCAAGGAAGATAACAAAACCAATTAGGAATAAGTGAAGAACATGAAACACGTCTAAGCCAGGTCAGTTCAAGGAGGATTGTTCGAGGTCGAAGAAGAAATACGAAGATAAGGACTCGGAAGAGAAGGAATTTTTTTTCATTATTTTAGAAATTTATCAGTGAAAAGGATAGAGAATTAAATTCTTGATCCAATGGAAAAATTTACATGAAAAAAGAGTTATATTTTATGAGATATTCAATTTCTAAGTTTAAAGATTTTTAGAATTTTAGAGATTTTTAAGGTATTTTTTCTAATTTTTAGATAATTTTTATAAAAAAAAGCCCCTCCACACTTATAAAGGCTAACATAACTTTTATTGGTGAAATAAGATTATGCCACGTGACGTGCTCTCATTGCAAAATCTCAATCAATAGCTAGGATTTCTTGAAATTAAATTATGATATCTCATGACCTAGATGGATTTTTGAGTTGAAATGTTATGGCTAGATGCATCTTTTAATTGTCTATCCATCCATAACCTTGAATTAAAGAATAGATCTGAAAAAATTATTTTCATGATTGGATTTTTTTTACCCCTCTTTACACTAAAACCCTAAGAACCCACCTATAAAAGCCTTTATTTTCTCTCTCCTCATATTTTTTGGCTCTCTCTTAGTATCAAGCTACCAGAAGGAAAGGGAGAGAAGGAGCATTTTTTTATGATCAATCATGTTGTGGAGAAGGGAGCAAACTAAGATCGTAATCATAGCAGATCGAGCATCACTTGACCTAGGCTGACCACTCCAGTAGGGTTTGTGCAAAGATCTGGATTAGATTTTGGGTTATGAAAATCTCCATATATAGTTGACATGTGTTTTCTTTTTCCTTTTCTTTTAGTGTAATAGCTTTGACATCATTTACATGTGCATCTCTCACTCTTTCCATCACCACGCATCGATCCATTTTCATTGTCATCCATCCTTCTCATTCCGTAGGGAGCGGTATGCGGAGCTTTGAGAGTCATCCCTTGGGAGATAGGACAAGCAGAAGCGTATTGAAGGATGGTGACAAAGTGAGGTCACTAAATGATATTATGAGGGGGTCAAATCAAAAGCTCATGTTTGAACTTTGATCTAACTTTCTTGGCTAGTTAGTAAATGCTACTAGAGGACTAAGAAGGTGAGGAGAGGCTCTAGGGGGGCTGTTTCCTCTTGAGACTAGCACAAGGAGTTTTGATATCGTTTCTAGAATAAAAGAAATCTAGTGCCTAAGTGACTTGAGGATTTGAGTGTATAATCAAAGAATTCATAAAAAGAGTTAGAAAAAAATGTAAATAATTCATTCCTCCCTCCAAGTTAATTTGCCATCTAATTAAGGAATTTCAGTTGGTATCACAGTCAGACTTGCAACTTCAATTTAACCAATCGACAAGTTGATCTATAATGGATGGTGATTCTAGACTCTTTCCTTCAACCTTCGATGGCACTAACTATGACATCTAGAAATCAAGAGTCGAAACTTAAAATATGGGAAAGAAGTATCAGATTTGGAATACTATTGTGAATGGCTTCAAATCCGACTTTGATGACCTCGCTAAATTAAAAAAGGAGGTCAATGCTCATCATCAGGTGCGGGACATCCAAATAGGTATACTAGCATACAATTTTGAGTTGTTTACCTATAAGAAAGGTGAAAAAATTAGGGAGATGTCTGGACATTTCAACTCCATGATCAATGCATTGAAAAATATAAACAAGATATATTCATCCTAAGTAGAAAATCAAGGTTGATGCCATTGAAGAGGCAAAAAAATCTTAGTTCACACATCACATATGAGATTAATGAACCACCAAGAAACCCACCAACTAAAAAGAAAGAAAAAATGGTTGCCTGAAGTACCAAGGACACTTCATTGGCTGATGATGAAGAGAAAGCTATGCAATCAAGGAAGATAAAAAAAAGTTAATGAGGAGTGAGAGAAGACTAGAAAACATGTCTAAAATGTGTTTTAAGTGCAGGAAGCTAGGTCACTTCAAGGAAGACTATTCGAGGCTGAGGAAGAAACATGAAGAGAAGTACCTAAAGGAGAGGAGAAGCGGAAGAAGAAATCTACGTGGAAGAATGATAAGAGGAAGATGAAGGCATTGAAGGCCAAATGGAGTGACTCAAGAGACAATGAGAAAAGTGAACAAGGCACTAAAGATGAAGAAGTAAACTTGTGTCTCATGGCTAAGCCCAATGAAGATGAGTATAATGTAAGTGATGCTTCACCAGAAGATCTCCAAGAATCACTAGAGGAAGTATTTAAAAAATTTAAAAGCATTAGGAAGGAGCTAAATAAGGATAATAATGAAGATCTACAACACTTAACAAAAATTTCATGCTTAAATAAAAGATTTGGAGATGACAAATGATTCTTCAAAAGAATGTGAAGAAGCATTAGAACAACTTTGGGAATTAGAAATGGAGAACACTAGGATAATTAAGGATAACATAAATCTTAAAGAACAAATTGAGTCCTTCAGATCACTTGCATTTTTTGAACAACCTATAGTTAAAGCCCGAGAGGATTTCATCCACCTTTGAGAGCTCTATGAGAAGCTAATTAGTAGTCAAAAGGCACTTGATATGTTATTAAGTAGCCATAGATCATCGTTAAGGAAGGAAGGACTTGGCTATAATCAAGTTGAGGTCAAGGCTAATAAAGTTAAAAAAGAGAAACAATATAAATAAAGTAGAAGAATGAGACTAGGAATGAGATGAGGAAAATGGTGAGAGTATGAAACTAGACGACAAGGCTCGGAATGATAGGAGGTACATCTACTCCCATAGTTTTGGACTTTAGGACAAGCTAGAGTAGTTGATATCCTACCAAATTCCACTCAATGAGCTGATGTGAAAAAGATGATAGTAGATCACCAAACCTCAAGTATCACTCAACACCTATGAAAATCCAACAAAGGACTTTGATTTGTGCACCCGATACATTCCCTACATGTCATAGGCCATCGTATCCCAAGGTTGATCATCGATATCTGGTCAGCCATCTTGGAAGCTGATAACATGCAAATTATACATGAATATATGTGATTATTAATGCAAATTAATGCAAATTAGAGTAGTTGTTATCATAGTTTTTTTAGTGTTTATCTACCATTCTATGAAAATGTCATTATAATCTTAAAATGTATTTATTTAGGGTTAATTATGATAAATTAAGAAGAATATTTTAAAGATTAGATTATCCCCATTTTTAATTGAGATTATAATTAGTTTTTAATTCTAAATAATAAGAGAAATCACTATATATACACTCATTTATTTTTAAGTTTTTAAATTCTAAAAAGAAATGAGTATAGTTTTTAAATAAAAATTTATTCTCTTGTTATTTATTAAATTTGACTTTTTAGAATGATAAAAAATTTAATTTTCTGATCCAATGAAACAAATTTAGATTAATTTAGAGTTGTATTTTAAAATATATGAAGTTTCTATTTTTTTGGATTTTTTCTTAATTTTTCTGAATTTAATTTGATTTATTTTGAATTAAATACATATTATATATATATCGTGTGCTAATGTTGCAGATGACGTGGTGCAGACTAAAAAGCATGTCGCCATGTGGCGGCATATGGACAAGCCATGTGGCAGAGCGTAGGTGTTCACATGTGTGTATGCACGTGTGTGTGTGCCTGTGTGCGTGCGTTTGTGTGCGCATGTGTGCGCGCGTGTGAGGAGAGAGATAAAGCTTACTTTTCAGGATAACGCTATCTCTTTATGATTCACTTACCTCATATACGTGTTGATTTTTGTCATTTTTTGTCATGTGGGACTTTGTTTTTCTGTTTTAAATGCGTATGTGACATGTCATTACGTGGATCATCCGATACGTGCATTAAATGAAGACCGTTGATTGTCACTTAAGTCGGGGGGAACACGACACAATCTTATTCTTTAGAGAATCATTTTTAAAATGATTTAATCTCAGCCGTCGATCTGAGGAGTTATAATAGCTGAGATTAAAACTGACGAAACTCATTTGAAGCATCGGATCAAGATCAAATGGGCAAGTGTTTCATGCGTTACTAAGTTGGGCATGTTTGCTCTCTATGATCTAGTTGGAGGGGGAGCATAAGATAATGGCCCACAAAGGGCCCATGTATTTTCTCTACTCCTGCTCTCTCTAGCAACATACTTTGGCTCACATATGTACTTCTCTCTTTCTCAATATAACAATTAGGGTTTTCCTCTCTCTATGCAACTTTTTTATCAACCAGATCATATCAAAAATATATTGAATTTGCTCATAGTGAATTCGAAATCCCGACGAGAAGCCCATGGGGATCCTAATAATGAAAAAATATGAATGAAATCTATTATCTTACCATGAATATGAGCAGTCAAGCTTCATTTCATATTTTCGATAACCTCTCTGAAGTGTAAGTGTCATATTTTCCATACTTGTGCACATCCAATATGCAAAATATCATAATAGAAATATAAAAAATGCAGATGGTAGTTATTCAAAGAGCTATTTAATATTTCAAAATTCATGTTTTTAGAAAAAAAAATAGATATTACAAGATTCTTTTGTGTGCCTTGAAAATAATTTTTGAATTAATCTTTGTAAATAAAAAAATAATGATGAGATATAGCAGGTAGTTTTCAGAAGTTCTTCGGCATGCAATTTGCTTCTCCGTTGATCTCTCTTCATCTCTCCATTTTCCACTTCATGGAACTTCGATAGATCATGCGATAGGGAGAGATATCCGGCAGATTACTCAGAGATCATCTTCCGTCGAACTTCTTCCTGTCGGGTGAGCGGTAGCTGAATGAACAGATTAGATCATCAATTGATGACGCACAATGGCGACGCACAGGTCCCATGAGCAGGGTTTGCTGTCGTCATGAACTCCTGTAGATGACGCACAGTGGAAACGTACCAACGTGCCATGACTCTTGACAGAGAAACGAAGGTGCGTTTGATGCGGGCAACTCGGCCCCATCGAGCTCGACTAGCAGATGGCCACGGAAATGGCGGAAGTCGCCTTTCACTCGCACTCCCCGTAACCTCTCTCCCACGGCAGACGCTGCCCTGTCGCCCTTCCTATTGAATGCCCTGGTTCCACGTGCTGTTTCCTGATTCATTTTCATATCAAATTTTTTATCCACGTGGCAGTAATCCCTTGCTTAACTTCTCTGCATACCCAATAATTCCTGCAGTTCGCCACGTCACCGCCGCCGTCTTCCTGACTTCTTGCGGTATGCGGCTGCTCTCGGCGATTGGCGGCTCAGCTCTCCAGCTCTCTCCACGTGGCTCCTCCTGACAAAAAATCTTGGATAAATCTTCTTAACTCTCAACAGTTGGTAAAAAAAGGATCGCCACATATGAAAGCACGTGTTAGCTTCGGAAACAACTGCGTTGCCCGCATGAAGAAGCCATGAAACCGCTAAAGGCGGCTATGACGTCATCATTCCTCATTTCCCTCAATTTTAAATTCATAATGCTAGCTGGCAACGGGTCCCACCACGACCATTATTAATTAGCCAATTTCTTGCTCCCCCTAAACGACAAAAAGGCGGCGCCGCCAGTTTCATATAACAGCTCTCATCCCCGCAGAAGGAGAGGATAGGACTCTCCCTCTCTAGCTCTCAAACTATCCCCATGGCGATCGTCAGAGATCGAATCCCTCACCTCGCATTAAAACTCGAGCTCCCTCCCCGGAATCCTCCCTCGAGCTGTGCCTCTAGCTCCGAACATCGCCTCTCAGATCTCGAGAAAGTCCAAATCCTCGGTCACGGCAGCGGAGGCACCGTCTACAAGGTGAAAGACCGGAGATCCGGCTCCATCTTCGCGCTCAAACTCCTCCATCCTCACCAAAACTCAGACGCCGGCGCGCGCCGCCAGATCTACCGCGAGATCGAGATCCTCCGCCGCACGGACTCTCCGTTCCTCGTCCGCTGCCACTCCATCGTCCAGTCAGGCGCCGTCTCCGGCGACTTCGCTCTGCTCCTCGAGTTCATGGACGCTGGCACGCTAGATTCCTTGCTCCGACGCCACCGTCGGATCCCGGAATGCGCGCTAGCGGAAGTCGCGCGCCAAGTGCTGCACGGATTATCCTACTTGCACTCGCAGAAAATCGTTCACCGGGACATCAAACCGTCAAATCTGTTGCTCAGTCGCGCCGGGGAAGTCAAGATATCCGACTTCGGGGTGGCGAAGATCATGGCGAGATCTCTCGCGCCGTGCGATTCTTACGTGGGCACGTGCGCGTACATGAGTCCTGAGAGGTTCGATCCCGGCGCGAACGGGGGGAGTTATGATGGGTACGCAGGTGACGTCTGGAGTCTCGGATTGACGGTTTTGGAGCTCTACTTGGGAAGATTTCCTCTTCTGAAGGAGGGGCAGAGGCCGGATTGGGCGACTCTGATGTGCGCCATCTGCTTGGGAGAGATCCCGAGCTTGCCCGAGTCGGCATCCGAGGATTTCAGAGCTTTTGTAGCTTGCTGTCTTCAAAGAGAACCGGATAAGCGGTGGTCCGTGGATCGGCTACTTTCTCATCCCTTTATCTCTAAGCACCAGTCCGAGTCATCTGCTGCTCTGAGAAAGCTACTGCCAGAGCAGTGTTCTTGACACTCGGTTCTCCTTCCCCTCAAATTTTTCTTCCTCTTCTTCTCCATGTATATTAACTGCTCTGATTGGGGAAAACCCCCCCTTCTTCCCTGGGATCTGCGTGATTCCATCGCGGTGTAGATTTTGTTCATTAATTTTTGCTCCCCGGAGCTTCTCTCTCGTCGGGTGAAGTCCGGCCTGGCGGCTCTCCGCAGTGGAGTATCGCAGCTTGTTGATAAAATTTTTTTATCTGAATATATTATTATTTTATTTCATAAAAAAAGTAAGAGAGAGAGATAGAGAACGCAATAATATTATATTACTAGTTCGCCAGGCTGTCGTGAATGAGATACAAATGGGCCTACGCATTTAAATTAGGGTTTTTTTGAGAGGTGCTAGTGCCCTGTAAGTACTGAAAGAGAGAGAGAGAGAGAGAGAGAGAGAGGAACAGGAGGACAAGCAATGATTCGAAAATGGGTTCTCGAAAAATTTATTATACTGCTCGAATGATGGGAAAGATGGTTCAACCAATGTTCTTGGATTCATCATCGATGGATATTTTAAAGGGATTTGACTATTTAATCTGGGAGATCTACAAATGCAAACAGCGGCCCATCTTCATCTTCATAAAATATTATCATGCACGCCATCAGAGCATGATGTTCACATACCTGCTAGATATCATTAAAATATTATCATAGTTTCCCATCTCCATGATTTGCAATTATTTTCCTCTCTGAGGAAATTTTTAATTTCGCCAGTTGACTTTCATTTTGCGTATAATCAAGACATCATGAAAAAAAAAATTTAGTTCCTACATCTTTTCTTGATCTCATTTCATGAGAAATTCACTGAAAAATTATAACTTGTGACGTGATGATTCTTTATCAAATGCGGGTCCTCTATAAGATTTTTTAATTTAAATTTTAAAGATCTCATTTCAGAACCATAGGCTTATCGCCACGCCTTCAAAGGTGACGTATGACCTGACAGTCCCGCTGACGACAAAATCTATCACGAAAGTCAACCCAACCCCCTCTCTCTCTCTCTCTCTAAACTTCAAGAGAGGTCACTCAAGTGAACTCTTCTTCGGCGCGTTTCAGGATGGCCGCTACCATGCTGAAGAACTCAGGCTCCTTGTTTTTAATATCTTCAAGAGTCGTAGACTCGTGCTCCTCAGCCTGCAATCCCAAGAAGCACAAATGTTCATGAATTGTTTAGAGCATGAACATGAACATCATATTGGACAATGACAACGATACTCGAATTCAAAATTAAAAAGAAAATACCAATCGTGAAGAATATCCTAAAATGAACGGACCATTAAATTACCTGTCTGAACTTCAAAAGTATGAGATTTGTTGCGCACGCTGGCTTCGCTGGATCCCACCTGAAGTCACGTTCTAGGGATTATTTTCATAAAAAAAGTCAACGAAGAAATAACAATGAGCTCCTTCTATGATAAATAAATATTGGGGAACAAAGGAATTTAAGTACCTCACAATGGCCAGCTCATTGACTGATCTCCATATTTTCCGACCCACTTCTTTTATTGACTGATCTCTAGCGCTTCTACCCTGCCACATTTCTTTGACAACGTACATGACGTCCTCAACATCCACCTATAAGCGAAGATCAAGAAAATTAGGTTTCACTATTCGAGATTTTGACGAGGAATCTAAGTCAATTCGGAAACAAGAATGTGGAAAAAACTGCTCCTTTAAGTGGTCAACGCTACATGTTCACTATATATGCAAATTTATTGAAGTGGAGTTCCTTGATGCAACATAATAGAACTCGATAGGAATTGTGGATCATGTGGTCATGATGAGATGAGGGGAAAGTAAATTGGTCAATCACCCCCTGGGATCTTATGATCAACCAATCATAAAGATCAAGACCAATGAAAAGTCATATTGCAGATATTGTCATGATCGTCTGCAGATATTGTGACCATCCCATCAAATCTTTGAAGCCTATACATAGATAGAGATTGACAACAGAAGATGCAACTTAAATCTTCTCTCTCAAGATCAATCATTTCGATCTTTTACATAACCTGGGATAACTGGGAGGTTGTTACATTGCATATCAATGAAATAAAAAAACTAATAGTAATTTAACAATGAAATAGAAATTAAGCATTTCCATGTGATCATGAAATATGGATGACCGGGTATATACCAGGACTTGATCAGCAGAACCATATAATGCCTCCTCATGTTCTAGAAGACGTTGATGAAGAATCCTATAATGATCAGCGTCCAAATTAACCACAGGTTCTGTCTTGACACACAGACCAGCAATCTCAGTTAAAACATATGATGCCATCACTTGCCCAAATATGGCTGGAAGAGGTCCCAAAACTGGGATTATACGCACCCGAAAACCAGGTACTACCTGAAACCAAAACCAAATACCAATCGAAATCAAGTCTGAATGGAAAGATATAGTACGGAGTAAAAGCTGACAAGGTATGAGTTTGAGATTGGACCTGATAGTCAGATGGGTTCTCTTCTTCATTTGTGCCCTTAAATGGAAGGAGTTTGGCCTTTGGTTTCTCCAAGGAAAATACTACAGGTATTCCACTTTCAATGCCATGATCTCTTCTTAGACGATGTCTCACCTGTATAAATGTTTATTAGGATTTAGGAGAATCATTTCATACTGAACATTTGCTTCATGGTAGCCATACATTTTAAATTTGAACAATTTGAATGAATAAGGTAATGGTTTGGGTAAAATATATTACAGCACGAGAGAGTGGATCATTTGTTGATTCCCTAATGTCGGCAATACGAATTCGAGTAGGATCTGCTCTTGCACCAGCACCAGTAGCTGACAGAACTCTCAGTCCTCTGCGAACACAGGCTGCAAGAAGAGCTACCTGCTCCAAAGGGGATTTAGGTTCTGTCATCGTGCTTAATCACTGTCTCAGAATGTCATTGCATGAAACTATTTGCAAAGAAATAAAAATCTCAACAAAAATTACATAAGAGAATAAACACTAGGGAAAGAAGATATGAAGACAGAATCAGTTATAAACTAGGTGAGCCAAAATTAGCATAAAAAAGGTCAAGAAATCTGAGGAAACCCATCAGTGAGGTGAAACTGAATGAAAAGAGGACAAATGATTAGAAAAATGAAAGATAAAAAAGAGTGAGAAGAGAAATCATAAGAAGAATGGAAAGAACAAGGAAGACCTAACACGAAAAACCATTGGCGAAGAAAGACACCAAAGATCTCCATGCCAGGCACCTGAGAATACGGGGGAAAAAAAAAGAATAAAAGGACATAAAAAACACCAAAAAACTAAAGAATAAATTAGTCAAAACATTTACAGCGGGGAAATAAGATCTTTCCGGCCAGTCACTCTGATATTGAGGAGGAGGATGATGAAGGGGAATGCCAGGGGAGAGAAAGGGGACTACAGAAAGTAAGAAGAATGGGGAGCTTGGATCACTCAAAGTACAAAGACAAGGTTGCCTAAAAAGGCTGGGAATAGATAGGAAAAAGAAGGAAAGATGAAAGGAGAACGAGAAAGAATTAGAGATGTACATATGAAGAAAAAACTTCCAGAATTGGGACAGTAATAGTCTAATGCCCTACCCTACTACAATTTAGACATGGCACGATACTAAGTACATGGATGGAATACTGTCGTGTAGGTTTTGGAGATCCTCTATATTAGTTGATCAAACGACTATATTTGGTGATCTGACACGCTGACCCTGTCACAAATGCATCCTGAGGAATAAATTCTCGAGTTTTTGGTAATAGGAGTCTTACCAAGAAAATTACTTTTGCTCTAACACTCTTAGTTAGCTCCTCAGGATCAAGAGAAAAAAAAAATTAACACTTCAAAAATTACAAATCATGTAACTGACAAAGCAACAAATAAATACTTTCTGATCCTTGAGAGTATTATGAGTCGTCTCATTAATTTATAAAGAACTTCTTAAGAAGTTGATAGCCTGAAAAATTTATTGAATAATTACAGCTTTGAAGGTTAAAATGGAGATACTAGCAGTGTCAGAGAAGGGACATTACTTTTGTGTCAATATTGTCAATGCAATCGAGAACATAATCAGGTTGCCCAACCAAAATCTCTTCTTCAGTGGATGTATCATACATCAGCACTTTTGCATCTATTTGGCATTCCGGAAAGATTAGCGAAAAATGCTTTTTCAGGCATACAGCTTTTGGTGTGCCCACATCATCTCGTGTGGCAACAGCATGTCGATTAAGGGATGAAAGTGATACCTGTCCATCAGCTGCGGTCAGAGAACAATGAATTGAAAGTCTTTGGGAACTAAAAACTTCAATTATGGGATTAAAATCATATGAAATGCAATAGATACACATAAAAATTTAAATTCAGAGCATAACTTTGGTTCAGCAGAGGGAATGTTTTAATGTTTCTGTAAGAATACTTCAACAGTAGATCCTTGCAGAGAGAGAATGCAGAGATTACACAGAGAGGAATGAGTTTACTCAGAAGAATCAGAGATCTTTCATTAGGTAAGTTTTAGTGTCTTATATACAGGTTTAGTTGGGTACAACGGCTAGAAAACTAGCCGTTGTAACGGCTAGAAAACTAGCCGTTGTAACGGCTAGTTTTTCTAGCCGTTAGCCATTACCCGATTTATATGTAAATCGGGTAACCTAAAAATACTAAGACCTATTACTAATAAGCCTATACTATTACATGTACATTGATATGTAGCATAATCAACACTCCCCCTCAAGCGGAGGAATGGATACTACTCAGTCCAAGCTTGGAAATTAGATGCGTCATGGCCTTCGTAGATAAGCCCATGGTGAAAATATCTGCACATTGCTCTTCAGACGGAACATGCTCAGTCTTCAGAATGCCTTGCTCAAGGTGGTCTTGGATGTAGAAGCGATCAATATTGACATGCTTCATCCTGTCATGATAGACAAGATCATGAACAATACTGATTGCTGATTTGTTGTCGCAGCGGATGGCAATAGGCATAATGTAAGGAATCTGTAATTCCTCCAGAAGATTCCGAATCAACATAACTTCGTCGATGCCCTTCGACATAGCACGGAATTCAGCTTCTGTAGTTGACTTAGAGATCAAGTTCTGTTTTTTACTTTCGCCAAGTGACTAAGTTCCCGCCAAGAAAGGTACAGTAGCCAGTAGTGGACCTATAATCCATCCGGGAACCTGCAAAATCTGAGTCAGTATATAAAGTCAAATCAATTCTTCCTACCTTCCTGTAGGTAAGGCCAAGGCCGGTGGTGCCCTTGAGATACCTGAGAACTCGGTTAGCTGCTTGGAAATGAGAATTACGAGGTGAATGCATAAATTGGCTAAGAACATTGACAGTAAAACAAATATCTGGTCTTGTGTGAGATAGATATAGAAGCTTTCCAATTAGTTTTTGATAGGATGTTATCTCTATTTTCGGATCATTGTCATCAAGAGTTAACCTATGATTGGCTTCTATGGGTGTATCACTCGTACGACACTGAGTATGTTTGGTTTCCTCCAAGAGATCAAGTATATACTTCTGCTGAGTCATTAAAATTCTGTCACTTGATCTGTCAAATTCAATTCCCAGAAAGTATTTTAGGGGGCCTAATCTTTTTACTTGAAAGTTTTGATCTAGCTGTTCTTCAAGACTTAGAATTTCTGTAGAGTTATTACCGGTGATGATAATATCATCTACATACACAATAAGAAGAGTAAGTAGTGTTGGGGAAGACCGTTTAAAGAATAAAGTATGTTCCCCATTGCCCTGTTTGTATCCAAGTGTCTTCATTGTCTGAGTAAACCGACCAAACCAAGCTCGAGGTGACTGTTTTAGGCCATACAGTGCTTTCTGTAGTTTACACACCTTTCCTTTAGTTGTAGAGTCCCCATATCCGGGTGGAATAGTCATATATATATCTTCCTTAAGATCTCCATGTAAGAAGGCATTTTTAATGTCGTATTGTTGTAGTGGCCAGTCCAAGTTGACTGCTAGAGAGATGAGAATTCTAATAGTGTTTAATTTTGCTACAGGTACAAACGTTTCTTGGTAATCTATGCCATATGTTTGTGTGTATCCTCGGGCAACAAGTCTAGCCTTGTGTCTATCTATGCTTCCATCATGCTTATACTTAAGAGTAAACACCCATCTACAACTAACCGGGTTCTTACCTTTCGGAAGATCCACGATTTCCCAAGTAGAATTCTGTAATAATGCTTTCATCTCTTCATTCATGGCTTCCTTCCAATGAAAGGATTTAAATGCTTTATTAAATGTTCTAGGAAGGGCTGTATCCTGAATGTTGAGGAGAAAGGCTTTATGTTGTGGGGCTACATTTGAAAAATTAAGGTAATGAGCTACTGATTTAACACAAGCCCTTGGTTTTTTTCAGAGTGCGATTGGCCAACCTAAGTCTGTGCCTGCGTCTAGTGATGATACTCCTTCCTCTTGCAATACCACTCCCCCTTCCTGAGATTGTTGATCATCAACAGAAGGTACAGATGGTTTTTTCCTTCTTTCATAGTATTTAGGATAAGAGGGAATGTTAATTTGCTCTCGAGTTTCAGAGTCTGGGGATGTTATCTCCTGATGTCCTGGGATAGGTTGAGATATGTCCTGTAATGATTGAGAATTTGGATAAAAGTCTGGAAGTAAGAGAGGTTGGTTATCAGGTTGGGCATCAGCAGGCTGAGGCAAGGTAGATGGACTATTACTAAGTTTGTGAAGATAAGAAATGTCTTGAAGGCCTGTGTTTTTATCAGATGTATAATAAAGTTGTTTTTCATCAAAACAAACATCTTTAGAGACAAGATACTTCCTAGTGATAGGATGATAGGCTTTATAGCCTTTCTGGGTTGTAGAATACCCTAAGAAGACACATTTGAGTGCTTTCGAGACCATTTATTTTTTTCTTATATGTTGGATTATGAACATAGACAACACATCCAAATATTCTGATAGGAAGGTCAGTTTTTAATCTCACAGTGGGATATAGACCTTCAAGAATATTGATAGGGCTTTGAAGTTTCAGAGTTGTGGATGGTAATCGATTAATGAGATGAACAGCAGTCATCACAGAGAAGCCCCATAAATTTAATGGAGCATGGGCATGAATAAGAAGAGTGCGAGCCTTATCAACAATATCACCAATCTTCCTTTCAGCTAAGCCATTTTGTTGAGGGGTGTAGGGACAAGATGTTTCGTGCTTCATCCCTTCAGAGGTCAAAAAAGTACTCAAACTAATGTTAAGGAAATCCTTAGCATTATCAGTTCGAAGACTCTTAACTGTATCACCAAATTGACGTTTAATCAGTTGGCAAAGATCTTTAATAGAAGTGGCAACTTCAGACTTATTTTTAAGAAGGAAGAGCCATGTAAAACGACTGTGATCATCAGTACATATGAGAAAGTATTGATGTCCAAGAAGGTCTGTGTGAGGAGATGGACCCCAGACATCGCAATGGAGAATTTGAAAAGGTTTGGTAGCCCTATTATCACGAGAAGGGTATGTCGCTCTTTTAAATTTACCTAATTGACAGGCATCACAGACGAGGAATTCAAAATCAATTGTCTTAAAAAGATGTGGATACAATTGTTTTAGGAGATAAAAAGAAGGATGTTGCAACTGAGCCAATGAGGTTTGAACAGAGGCCGCCTTCAAGCTACCAGCCACTGAAGGTTGTGTATCAATGCCAGGAAGGTAGTAGAGCCCCTGTCTGATCTTAGCTAGTCCAATTATCAATCCGTTGACCTTGGAACAGAGATAGGCGTCAAGATCATCAAAAAGGATCTTGACGCCTATCTCAAAAATCATCAAAAAGGATACTATAATTTGTTAACTTTGCAAGTCTTTGTACAGAGACAAGACTTACAAAGAGTTTTGGTACATGCAACACATGGGTTATAAGTCCCATAGGTTGTAGATTAATAGTACCAATTCCTTTTACGTAAAAGTAATGTCCCATCTCGCGGTTTGAACATGCTTCCTCGGAGCAATAGTTTCATATGACACAAAAAAATATGAGGAAGAGGTGTCATATGGTCTCGTTGCTCCAAAGTCTAAAATCCCGAGCAGTTGGAAGATTTTTTGTAAGAAATGTTAAACTAGAATAAATTTCATTCTTACCAGAATTAGCTAGGGAGGTTGAACCAACGACAGTGCTGGAGGAGTTGAACAAGCTTTTTAAGATGCTGAAGTTCCAACATCATCTCGCTGGAAATCTTGTGCCGAGGGAAGATTTTCATTATTTGAGACACCCTTTACATGAGAATTCTGAACTGCATGTGCTTTAGCGATATGAGGAGGTTTGCCATGGAATTGCCAGCACTCGTCTTTAAGATGTCCAGGTTTCTTGCAGTAGGGAACATATATAATCGTTTTTCCCCCTCTATCGAGTCATTTTTTTGGCCCACTTCGTGGATGACCCTGATTTTGCCCAGCATTGTTTACATCCTCTTGTGATACAAGCACTTCCTTCTATTTCTCCCTTTAGGCTCGAATTCGGCTTTCTTCTTGCATGAGTTTAGAGACAGCTTCATCGAAGGTGGGCTCTTCGTCCCCTGTTGTAGAGTTGACTTCTAATTGTCTCAAACTCTAATCGTAAGCCCTCGTAGGAGTTGACGAGTCGGTTGGTGGCTTCTCTAGCCCCGCCAGCGGATCGCAGACCGAGGATAGCAATGATCTAACTCGGTGTGAATTGCTCGCAATTCATTTGAGTAGGTAAGTATATCCTTATCACCTTGCTTGAGGATGTAAGATCGACCGATAAGATCGATAATTTTTTTGCTTTGTCACCCTTCTTAGAATGACTTCGCAAATGGCTTCCCATAGCCCTTTAGCAGTATCATAAGCAATAAACCTGGCCATGTATTCCGGAGAAATCGAATCAAGTAACCAGGCAAACACAAATTCTTCTTCCATCACCCATTTCTGATAATGAGGATCATCTTCTGCAGGACAGAAGTCATGTAGATGATAGAGTAGCTTGCGAGGTCTTAATGCAGCTTGAATGGCCCTCTCCCATAGGATAAGGTTATGGCCATTAAAGACGTTGCACTTAGCAACTATAGGCAAATGTGTGAGCCATCGATCAGCAGAGATAGTGATATTTCGTGATGATGATGCTCCCTGGACAGTAGTTGCAGTATGCTCTTCTGGAATGAGCACTTTAGGAATCTGAGCGCCAGCTTCAGCCATAAAAAAAAGTTGCTAGAGGTTGAAGATTCCTCCCGTAGGATGAATTTCAAAGAACTCTAGAGAATAAAAATATGGGACTTAGCTCAGGAAACCTGCTCTGATACCATGTAAGAATACTTCAACAGTAGATCCTTGCAGAGAGAGAATGCAGAGATTACACAGAGAGGAATGAGTTTACTCAGAAGAATCAGAGATCTTTCATTAGGTAAGTTTGAGTGTCTTATATACAGGTTTAGTTGGTACAACGGCTAGAAAACTAGCCGTTGTAACGGCTAGTTTTTCTAGCCGTTAGCCATTACCCGATTTATATGTAAATCGGGTAACCTAAAAATACTAAGACCTATTACTAATAAGCCTATACTATTACATGTACATTGATATGTAGCATAATCAACAGTTTCTCGTATAGCTCATACATGACATGATGGTTTGTTAATTGACAAATAAATCGAATTATAGTGCCACTATTCCCAGGAGTAAGTAGGGGGTTATCCCAGATCCTTACATCTCACTCCACCCATAAGAGAGTGTGGAATCAAGAGAGAGAGAATGAGAGCAATTGCTAAGCGCCTGCTTCCCTGGGAAGACACGACCTAGAACGGCTAGTGCTGGGAAAACTAAGTTTGCATTAAATATGCAAGGCTTTTCGCATGTTTCAGTTTAGAAGTATTTCGTGCTTTGCAGATTTTTGATAATGTGTACTTTCCGTGGGTGCCCATATAATAGGTCTGTCCTTTCAATACCAGTCCAACACTTCCATTCACACCCAATGTGGTGGCAAGGGGGCACTGCTTCCATGCTGTTCAACCTACATCATCATCAGTTTCATGCAACACTATCATCCCGCCAAGAACCCAGCATTTGGCAGCATTAACTTTGTAAAACAAAGGTTTTTATTTACCTTAGTTTTACCAAGTTTATATGTCATTGACTTTTGATCAGCTGAGACTTGCACCATCACTCTCCTTCCCAGATCATTTTTATGCGAGGTGGAACCCCAGATATATACATCACAGGGACAGCTGCATACATTGTCTTCACATAGAAACAGAGCCACACAATCGTGCAAACCACAGCCAGAAACTCACGATGGAAGAAATAAAGGGCATGGAAGAGGCTGCCTCCACTTCACTTTTCACAGTCTGAAGCATCCCCTTCTCCACATCACTGCAGAAAACCTATACAACCCTGTTGGGAATGTGTTAAATCATTCTTTTTATGGGGAATGTGTAGAGAGAAAACAAGAGGCCTTCAGAAGAAGGAGAACTTGGGCAGAGAAGAAGAGGAAGACAGATGGGAGAACCAATGAGAGAAGTTTTTTTTTTATTTCACTTCTTCACTACCTTTACATTACAAACAGAGAGTATGTATAAACATCCAAGATTTACAATAGTTAATCATCAGTCATAGTGAAGGGACGTGTATATAAATCGTCCTTATGACTTTTAACATGCAAATGCCATTCTGTCAAAAGCCCTCTAATGTTGAAAATAAAGGGCATTGACCTTGCTTTGGTAAATTTGGTCAAAAGAGAAGGTACATTAAGTCTTTACTCTCTGTATCCCACCCCAACAGAAGGATGGCTGCAATGAGCTCCATGTCCTTCTGTGATATGCTCTGACATATCACAGGATCGTAACACTCAAATAACTTACAGTACGATTCCAATAGATAGTTTCAAACCTAGTTCTAAAAAGCGGGATGGCGAAGAGAGTTGAGAGAACAAAAGAGAGTGCTGAGGGGGATAAATCACCAGACTTCATCTGAAAGATGCATGGACCAGAAGTGGAATCGGTTAGAAAAAGAGATAAATGTTAAGTGTGTGACAGACAATAAGGATAGAGATCCTATGATTGATAGCCTGCCTATGACTGTGGAAGGGGTGTCTCTTTATACTTTTCCCATTTGGCATGCCGTGGGCTGGGACATTACTGGACTTTTCACTCTGCTTCCGCTTACGATGACCATTGTGGGAAGGGGTGTTTCATTCTGATGTAGTTATAGAGCACTGTTCTCTAAGCAAAGGAAGGAAGATCTTTGAGGAAGGTGGAGCTCCAGTACCTGAGCCAAACCCACGACTTACTGTCTCCAGCACACTGTTTTGCCTGATCAGCATCCTCTGAGATCTGCAGTATCTGTCACCCACTTTCTCCTCTATCTGACAAGTGAAAAACTCATGAAGCTTTAGGCAGCCTCCTTCCCCATCATGAGCATTGTCTTACAAATGGATCATCAATTGAGGAAGATGCCTTCCCAACTGGTCCATATCTTTGGAAAAGATGCTTCAAATCAAAAGCTCGTTAGGTTTACAAGTGGACAAATGCCAAAAAATGCTCATTTGATTTGGATAAATAGATTGGACATAGAGACTCTCCTGTTTTTATATCACCGTCAGTGGAGCATCTCTGATATGCGTCAAAACTCCTTTTCCGAGTAGAGTCAAGATCATCAATGACATAGGCTAAGAGCATGAACAATGCAGAACAGTGACTTGAATTCACAAGCCTTGCCCTAAAAGAAGAGTTAAGTCCTAACTCCATGAGACTAAACTCTTTAGGCCTTGAATTCAACAAGAGAATTATGCTTACATTTATAAAAATCACTGGAGCACTATTGAAAAAGGAGAACACTCAGATGAAAGAAAGGAACTTTTAAAAAAAAGATAACCAGCAGTGTGTCCTATATAGGTCTCAAAAGTGAAAGGTCATCCAAAATGACAAGAGCCATGAAAAGATAACTCAAAACGGGTTCATTAAGATCTTACTGGGCCTCACGAAATGGGCTCTTGGATTGCTGTTGGGCAACATCAACCAAGAAAACACTAGATTGTGTATCGAAAATGTGTTTGAGACCTACTAAATTTTGATCTCCAATTACAATACACAGACCTAGAACACCAAAGATTGAAGAGGATCCCTCCAAGAGATCTTAGTACACTAAAAATGGCCTCTGCTTTCTTCCACCCCCCTTCTCTGACTTCAAGAACATTCAAACTCTGCCTCCTAATTTACTGCTCCTATTTTAATGGGCCAAGTCCTTATGGGCCTTTTCTTAACTTCTTCTCATCTGAGTAATAAGAGGAATCATATTAGTCTCATACTTGGTGCTATCAAGACCGCACTTTGGTTGTTGGATGCATTAATTATTCCCTTGGTCTACATTTTCTAGCTCTTCTATTATCATGAAGTTGGTTCATCCTCACGGTACCCCCATTTTATCACTTCTCCATTTTGTAGAGGTGTATCTCGGAACTCAAAAACCTCAACTTTGTATTCACCTGAGTACACCATGTTAAAGTATAGTTTACCCTGGTTAACCCATTAGGGTCCAAGTCCCACATGTAAAATATTATTCCTTCCTGTTGTCATTTTCTCCTCCATGTATAGAGGCTTGAAATCTTCTATTAATCTATCCATTATCAAAAGCTTCATTAATCATCTGGTACCAAATCAAATACCCCCTAGAAATTTAGGGTTCTTTAACCCCCATCACCTGCCACCCTGCTGTCATTGCTACCTAGGAGGGTCAGAGGCAATGTGTCTACTGCTGGCTTATTTTTTTCTACTCTCTGCCATCTGGCTTATGCCTCTAGCCAAGAGGTCTACCGCCCCCTGCCATGCCAGCCGCTACCCCAGCCAAGACTGCTGGTGGCCCACTGCCAAGGCTACCGCCAGCCCCTGCCCAGGGCTCATGTTGCCCCCTACCAAGGCTGCTGTTAGGGCTGCCGCTGCTCCCTAGGGATGCTAGCTCTTTTCTGAAACCACTACCCTTGCATATTGGGTCAGCGCACCATGGATCTGTATTATCTCTACTGTGGCTCTCAATGGCTGAAAAGCATGACTCCTCATCATATTCTCTGCCACCAGTACCTCCTCCGGTTGAAGCACCACTGCCTGGTCATCATTCTATCACAGCCCAGCTTACCTAACCAGCTTATCTTTGACAAACACAATAATGCTTCATGGACTTCAGGTTAGCAGGATTTTCTCACATCCCATAATCTGGTCCACCATCTGACACAGCCTTCTCCTGCCTGGACTGCTCCAAATTATGCCATATAGATTCTACTTGACTCCCCCATTGGGACATTGATAAGTCTAAACATTAATCCTGCCATTGCTCAACCTTAGCTGGGCATCAAGGCTACCTATACACTACGGCATACCCTAAAGACTATGAGCACAAATAAGACCAACATATGCTGCACACTGGAAATTTTCAGTTCTATTTTTCTTGAAAATATGGTGACTAGTCCCTACAAAATGACTTTAGTCACTTCTAGGATCTTTCCTAAAAGTGGTTTCTGTATCAACCACACACGACTGACCTGTGCACTTGGGAATGGTATCATCAGATCTCATGACAGGGGTTTATCTCAATAGCCTTCAACCCTCTATTTACTTCTCAGGCACTTTCTAGTGGCCAGGCTCCTAATATCTCATCTATATTTTCATCAGCTCTTCACGTTAGCACCAGAGTCCTTGCAAGCACCATGGTGTCTCTCGCACCTTCCACCTTAGCAGACTCCCACTGGCTTGGTAGCATCAGGTTCACATCATTAGGATGGAGGACAAGGTTCCAAACCGTCCGTGACATCTATCAATTGTGGTGGCCAGAACCCAACTAAAAGCAAGGTAACCTTTCCTCCATTCACCTATAACAGTAAAATTGGGCATCCTTCCAAATACTGTTGGAAAGAATTCAGGAAACCCGAATGGGCACAAGCTACTACCACCTATCCACTATCCTCACTCCAGATGGTTGTCACTCAGCATATTATGAAGCATGGAATCAAGCCCAATCATCTGTCAGCCTTACCTCTGCTTCAGGAACACATGGCTTTCTTGCTTCTAACTCATCTTCGGTTACTGACTCGAGGGCATCTGCCCATATAACCAATACACCCTCTATTTTATCTTCCCTCTCACCTACCTTTACCTATCCACTAGTCTCCATTGCCAATGGCCTACTTCCCTTACCTGACATAATATCCTTTATTTTCCTTGTTTTCCTACTTCAACAAGTCACCATTTCCATTCTAACCCAAGGAGATGGGAGGGGACTCCTCCCCTACCATCTTACCTACATACAATTCCATTCATTTTCCACATCACTAAGACTACAAAAAAGGAAACAAGTGAAGAACCAAGAGTACAATTGATGTTTCCTTTATCATCTGAATTATAGCTACTTCTGCCATAGTATTCAAGAAGACAGGAATTACTACCATTGTGGGAATTTTCAAGATAAAGAGAAGTGAACAAGAAAGACTTTGTTGGTACAAGTCACTAGCTTTTGTATGTTACCTAAAACTAAGCTAGAAAATGGTGCCATAATCCACTAGAGCAAAAATCAAACTATTTTTCTGTTGTTAGAAGGTCTGATGTACTTATTAAAAAAATGCATTTTAAAAATAAAAAGATTAGCCGCAAAGTAAGATGATTAAAGAAGGGAAAAATTAAAAAGAAGTCATTTTGCTCAAAAAAAGACCACGCCATGCACACATCTAAACCACAGATCTCAGATGTCCTTTGGGATACCTGATCAAAATCCACTAGGAGAAGTTTGCCGACTCCAGATCTCAAAAGCATAGAAGCAGCATGGCTGCCAACTCCCCCAAGACCAATGATGACAACATATGACTTAACCACTTTCTGTTGAGGTTCAAACCCAAAAAACTGGATATTCCTGGATTAGGAAAATGTCCAAAATTAAATCTTTAGTGTAAGTTATGTGAATCTGTTTCCCGCCCATTTCCAGGGAGGGATACATCTTATTTAATATATCAATATAAAATGAGCCTTAACAATCAATTCATGAGATAAGTCTTAATATTAAAAAAAAGCAGACACTAGTATACCAACCTATATGCAATGACAGTTTAATGTACCTTGTGAGTTGTTCAGAGATAATCTCATCATGAAGAAAATCTTCAACAATCGACTTGCCTTCAAACTCGTGGCCTTTTTGAGACAAATAGGCTTTCCCTAAGAGGAAAATAAATAGTGGGAACCAGATAAAGACCAGTTATTTATTTGAGATTCATGATATAAAACAAGAAAGACAAAAACTTATGTTCTGATTTAAATATATTGGCCTCATGAATATGGTACAACTCTGGGTATCTACAGGAGATAGAACAAAATAACCCTTATAGGTCAACGGGTACACCTCCACCAAGTGAGAGAGAGAGACCCACGACCCTATCTGAATCGTCGCCCTATGAGCACGAGCTTCCTGCAAACTTCCTGGTAGCCCTATTTGAGAGTGGCCACCGCTCTCCCACTTGGCTTGCCCAAAAAAATGCATAAGCCAAAACCCTAGCAACCTCCCTCCCCTTTTTCTCTTCTCATCACTTGCCAGCTATCCTTGCTTGAGCAGTCTGGTCCGAGAGTACCGACTTAGCCCCTAGCTTCTGTCACTGCCTCGTGAAAACACGGAGGGGTGCCATATCAGAATGTAACCAAGGAAAAACATAGAGACCGATAAAACACTAGATTAAAACACAGATACTTGGAGCCTTGGCATCCTCAACAAAGACAATTTCCTGATTGGAAAAAAATTAAAGATTTAAGTAACATTGACAAAGTTGATTCCACAAAATTCCACAGGATAGTGAGTAGTCAGTCAACGCATGAGATGTTGACAAAATGTCCAGTTGCAAATTTTTCTGACCATATCGCCTTTGGTGAAAAGGACAGTCTGAATTAAAAAAAAAAAAGCTTAATTCACCACTAGAATTTAAAAAATTTTGTTCTGCCAAGTTGTGTTATGATATTAGAGACGTCCAAGAGAATCTACAATATTATGATCATGTAAATTCAAAAGACATATTATTAGATGAATACACATTTTCCATAATACCATTAATCAATTTTTTTCAAATTCAGCTCCCTTTCTCAGCTAGCCGTTAGGCTTCCATCAAATTATTCAGCTTAAAATTCTATCCTTGCAATAATTAATGTCGTCTATGATTTCAGTCCCTATGCTCTGATAGCAACTATCTTTTTTCAATCTTCCTACAACAAAAGAGAATTCATCATGAATCACTCTTACAGCAGCTTAATTCATACTGCAATCACAATCTTCATTGACCGTGCAAAAGTTTTTCATCAGTCGGCAGACATGATTATTGAGAAACAGGAGACCTTTCATATACAGATACCGTTTCAATCTCCACAACCTATCGACATTGATCGTATATGTCTGCCTTGAGAAGCAATTTATCATGTCTCATTATCAGCTTTTTCTCTTGGGGTGAAAGAGAAAGGGTCTACCATAATGCAGTTTACTAGAAATCAACAACCTCTATGATATTGGGTGGACCACCGATCTTGGGTGATCCTCCTCTTTTTGTTAAAAAAACAACCTATATGATATAAAATTACATAACACATACTAGTCAATGCAATATCATGGTCAAAAGGATGTAGGGAAATTTTAAACAGAATTTCAAAAATTACTTTTCATGATGATGGTGTTCCAAGGGGAAACACCAAAAGAAAAAAAAAGTAAACATAAATTGATACATCATGTATATCAGGACGATTCCAATGTAACAGATGATTGTTGGTAAACATACATGTAAAACCGGCTGAATCATATTAGAGCATAATTAGAAGCTTAAGATAGTTGACACGGATCTTACATACCATCTATAGTTGCATGACCATTCAGCAATCTCGATGACTCTGTCCAGCATCCTTTGTCAACCAATCTGAAAATATAAATTGGATTATAGAACATAGTGTGAGGTGAAATCTCATTATAGAGTATGGACTCTACATTCAGAATAATTCAAAAACTACAAGCATACAAGTACTCAATGACAGATAATGTACTTCAATTTGAATCATAATATCTAATAAAGTACAGAGGAAACCCCAACTCACCTAAAAACTCAGAACACTGGTTTTTCTTAAATTTTGAGGCATACTTGCACAAATAGATACGCACAGCAAAGAGTTTTGGCTCTGGTCAGAGTCTAAACTTTTTGCCAATTCATTATGGCCTTGACTTTTTTTCCCATATTTTTATCCTTCTATTAATTTCCTATCGATTGCTATCTATTAGAATTGTCTTTTTACAAATCATTCCCTTCCCTGCTGCTCATTGTTCTGATGGCTCATAAAGGTCATGGCGACTGCACACCATCATGACCACTGTCATCATTAACATCCTAATTATCACTATCATCATTGTCGTCACCATCATCCTAATCATATATATCATTGTTACTGTCATTATTATCATCCTCATCATTATCATCTTCGTCATCTTCATCATCATCATCATCATCATCAGCAACATAATAAGCACAATCATTGTAACCATCACTATCATCAACATAATATTAGAAATCTCCATAACCATGACCATCATCATCGTCATAATCATCGTAATGATCATAATCATCACTATCATCGTCATAATCCTCACTATCATCATCAAAATCATTGTAGCATCATAATCATAACTATCACCATCATAATCCTCGCTATCATCATCAAAATCATTGTAGCATCATAATCATCACTATCACCATCATAATCCTCACTATCATCATCAAAATCATCATAGTCATGATAATCATCCCTATCATCATCATTAATAATCTTAACCATCATAATCATCACTACCTTCTTCACGGCCATCTCCATCACCCTAATCATCACTCGCATCATCATCATTAGCATCACTATTATCATCTTTGTCATCACCATCCTAACAATCACTACCATCTTCGTCATCATCACAGTTACAACATTCGCCCTGAAGTTCACCCGTTTCCCAGAAGGGGACAGAGATAACCGTACTGGCGTTCGATTTCTTGCGCCATGATTTCACACGGTGTGTGGAGAGAAAATTAGTATGATTTGAACAGAGAAAAAGTACTTTTTCCCTCAGAGTTTTTTGCGAATTCAAATTTAATACAAAAAATCGGATGAATCGGTACTTCAAATATGCGGATTGAATGTGACATCTTCAGCAATAGATTTCTGAAAAGCACGTGTTTACAACACAAGAGTTTCGCATTCTCGAGACAAAAAATAATCAACAACAGCAGTTAATTATTCTTCACAAACTTTTCTTCAACAGCAGATCAAACTTACCGACAGATAAGTCCGGACGAAAAAAACAGGGGCAGTGAATGTAGAATACCTTCTGTAGAGCTTCAGCAGAGCGATGGTGGAAAGGGCGCCCAAAATTGCGCCGGTACCGAGTAGAATAGTTACCCTCGATCGTTCCGTCATCTCCGTACAAAAAAATCGTCCTTAAACCCTGACTTTCACGAGTGTCCGCTTCAAAAACAAACCTCCGCCGAAATCGGCCCTCATTTTCGAAGGGAAATATACTTGTAGTAGCGAAATCCGACTTGGGTCCAATGAAACCGATAGTATTCAAGCAATTAAATTATTATTTGAACAACTTTCATGAGGATAACCTTCTTTGCAAGATTTCAGCATTTCTTTACGAATCATCTTTCCATTTGTACAATTATTATACTGTAACGAAAGTTCCCCTTTATATAACACCTGATTTCCGAAGTGTAGAGAAGATAGCAGACGGAGTTACAGAGAGAAAGAGAGAGAGAGAGAGAGAGAGATCCCATAATCATGGGTCAAAGAGATCAATATGTTGACAAAGAATTTATACGTTTAAACCTCTGGACTGATGGAGATCCCAGGATCTCTGAATTGGGTCAACAATCAGATTGCAAGCTTGACCGTCCGTTGACCATCACAGTCCCTTTAAGTCCCCAAATTTTGGCAATGATCATCCAAATGCTTCATCGGCTGATGGCCCATTAAGACTTGCATTGACCAGAGATTCTGAGATAATTCGGTGCCAAGTCGTGAATATCAGTGATGATAGACATTAACCAGAGAGTCCAGCATATTTCAATGCCATGTCATCAGGAACTTTGGAAGAAAGCTGATGTAGAATCAGCTTACACTCTTTTCCATTGAAGTCAACGACATGTTTCCCACCTCTGTGCCTTCTTCAGGCAACACAGAAGCTACCTCTGCCAATTTGACCTCACCATCTGGTAACTCAAAGTCCATTCCAATATCAGAAAAGTCGACATCTCCAACATCATCCTCATTTGCCGGACCATCCATAAGCTGAGACCAGTCAAAGTCAACGTCCTCTAGAATCCCCATTGGAAACTTCACATCCAGTGGCAACACATCCAAAGGCGTTTGATCCATATTCAAGAATGCATCGAGCTCTGACTTTTGGTCAATGCCAACTGGATTTGCTGATGATGCCTCGTGGAAGTCTGATTCTCTGGTTTTGGTGAGACCCGTCTCTGAAGATGTGATATCTTTGACCAAATTCAGGTCCTCTATGCCATCAGACAGTTGACCCATGGTAAATAACGGTTCAATATCTGACTTTTGGTCAACGCTAAATTGACCGCCAGCAGAAGTCACAGGACTATATGGGACCTCCTCTGGAGCAGGAAGCCGTCTTCTCTTGTTCGCGTCAAATCTCAGCCATCCGTTCCCACTCTGATGAATAAGTTGACTCAAAATGGGCGAGCTCTGGACTGCCAGTGCTAGGAAAGATAGCATCTGCTGTTGTTGCTGCTCAATCAGTTGAATTCGATCTCGAACACGATGCACCTCCTTCTCAGTGTTTTGCTGCTGCAACCGGAGCTTAACTAACTCCTGCATAAGAACAGATCTATCCCTCTTTAACCTCTCGATTTCTTCCTTCAGGCCGAATTTTCCGACTTCAACACATGCCTGTGAGGCAGAGTTGCCGTTTCCCTGCTGGGAAACTACGTGAGAACTCTGAGTGGGTCTCCTTCTCAGAATTGTCTTAAGAAGATGCTTCTGACCTCGCAGGAAACCTTCATTTGCAAACTCCAATCGATCGTGATTAACTTTATGAAATCCCTGCATTTCATGTACGATGGGTTACACCAATTAGACTCCCGAGCATTTTTTTCCCCCAATTCTAAACGTGGAAGCAAAATCCCTGAACAGAAAGAATGATAAACTTCACACACAATTGAGATTACAGCAATGAGAAACTCCGGATAAAGAAAAACCACCAGGTCATCCGTCAAATCCAAAATCCAAATCTGGCGTATTGATATGTGAATAGAAATCAGGAAGAATCCAATTTCCAAAGTTTAATAATCTCACGTAGGTGTTGAGCTGGCGCACGAAGCTGGAGAAGTTACTGTGTTTGAAATACTGGGGTAGAAGCAGGCTCTCGAAAGTATGTGGGTCCCACACGATGAAGCTATTACCGGCGTCGCTCCAGGAGACCATCGCGTCGGTGGAGGGATCGTCGACCATGTCGTAGCATTTGCTCAGGAACGGAGGGAGCAGTGGGTAATCGAGCACGGCGGCCACCAGTGGCACGGAAGGCGCGGGGACGAGGGAGAAATTCGAGGAGGTTGATTCTCCTTTCTCCATTCGATTGATCCGGACAACCCTAACAAGATTTCCCCCAATTCGATTTTCATGGATTCCGCAACAGAGGTCATCTTCAGTGAGCGGTTATATAATTTCTCCCCCGCCCGTGGACTTTCGATATGTTGGGCCTTGGGGGAACGGCCCATGAAAAAGTTGAAAAAGTTGACCCGCGTTCCAAAGAAAAAGTAAAGAAAATTTCCAAAGTCTCAATTTTTAATTTAAAACGCTCTCTTCTATCTCCTAATTGATTGGCAAAAATTAATGAGTAATCTTAATTTTTATGATTTTTTTAATTGCTTCATTTCATTTAGTTTCCTGTTTTGTTTTTATAATCTCCTTTGCTTTAATCAGATATTTTGTTCATTGAGTTATTAAGTTTTGTTTTCAGTTTTAGTTTTTTGCTTTTCAATCGTCAAGAATTTGGAATTATATTATATTTTAATCTCTTCGTTTATTTTTAATGATTTGGTTTTAATTTAAGGTTTTCTTTCAATTTTTTCCAAATTTTTTTATTTTATAATGTTATTATTTCATTTCATTATGATTTTTTATTCCATTTGTCTTTATTGATTTATTTTCATTTTCATAATCAATTATTCTTTGAAGGTTTTGTCTTGGGATTTTTGTGGAGATCATATGATTGTCTAATAAATGATAGTCAAATATTTGACAAAGTGATTAGACAAGTGTGATAGACAATTTTCACAATTTCCACAAAACACGAAATTGATTATAATTTCAAAACCTTGAAAAAATAAAGTAAGAATTGAAAAACTATTCAAAATTTTCTATTATTCGCATCTTGTAGAGAAATTGGAATATCAATCAATTATATTTTGAATCCACTCATGAATGGAATCAAATGGAGAAAAGTCATGTTGACAAACTAAACAATCTTTCAAATTTGCATAGGCTTTGAAAAGGAGTGATCTTGTTTGAAAAGGAGTTCCTCTAAGAGATGTACAAAATGCAAAATACTGTCCTCATATGGGAAAAAAAATCTATTTCAGATCTATAAATTGAGAAAATGAAGGCTCATTTTAGAATGTAATTTTGTTCTTTAAAAAATTATTATAACATTGATTCCATTTGTATTTTTGTGTTGGTGATGATACAAAAATTTATCAAAATACTCATTTGTATTTTTGTGTTACATAATTCATGTGTTTCGATAAATTTTTTAATAATTTTTCATGTAGTGGACATATTTCTATACATCTTACATAACAGGATAATGGAACATAATACATAATTATAGGATATACATGTGAAATGATAGATATCCACTATCAAGTTAGTATGTTATTTGGAAGCATTATATTATATATTTTTCATTGTCTAGATTTATTCATTTTCTTTGTGATGGTCATAATAGAGGAGAGAAAACATCTCTCTCTCTCTCTCTCTCTTGCTATGTGAACAAGATCTTATGACATTTGAAAGAAATGGAGAAAAACACAAAAGAAGCGCTTTAGGCCAGAAATTTTTTCTAAGATCTTGTTTGATGTGGATGGCTGAAGGCAATCTCCCTCTCTCAAGAAATCTCCACATTTTAAGCTTCAGTTGAGAGGTTTTTCAATCCCTTTTGTTCAGTTTCAACTATTCAATTCAATGTCATCAATTATTTGGTTTTGATGTTAGGTTTGGGGATCATTGTAGAGCCAATTATGATTAGCTAAATTTTGGGGATTATTATCTTGAAGTGTTTAAGGTTGGTTCTTTGTTCCATTGTATTCTTATAGGAGCCTAAAATATGAATTTGCATGAAACTATTTTACTGTGATTAGATTGACTTTCTAGGTTTCGATTAGGACCACTTTTAAGGTTTTAAGTTTATATTTAGGTTTGATTAATTTTCAATTCTAGGGCTGCTTTTTATTACTTTAGGTCTTCTTATCCATGATGATACATCTGCATCAAGTTGTTGAAAACACACGAATGCAAGTAAAAAAAATCAAATTCACCAATTTAAAGTTTTGATCAAGAAATAATTAGTATAATGATGAATAAGGTTCGAATCCATAGAGAAATAGGGAATTTTTGAAATATTCTTCAAATTTGATCAAATCGAATTAGGAATTGAGGCGAAAACTTAAGGATTTTAGTAAATTTGGAAAGAAGACTCCAAAATGAATCTATGGAATCAAAAATCACTTAATTTTGACCAACATTTGTGGAGAAATCAAGGCGCAAAATTTAGAAAGAGAAATTGATCGCGAAGAGAGAGAAAATAGTTAAATTTTATAAAATTTAACTAATCTAGTATTCAAAATTAAAATCTAATGTTATAGGAAGAAAGATTAGGAAGAAAACATGTAATCTATCCTAAAATCGCGCTTGAAATGATCCAATTTAATATCGAATTTAGGCTTTTCATTTTGCATTTTGAAAAATAATAATCCGGTATGTAAGAGGTGAATTCTCCTGATTCTCTCAAAAAAATCTCACTTTTAAACACTCCTTGGAGGTAGAAATGAGTCTAAAAAAGAAAGAAAACAAGAGATTAATGATTGAGATGTCTAAATAGTCTGATTGCTCGAAATATTAGATAATATATTTTCTATCGAAGATAGTGAGTATTAATAGGCTAAATTTAAGCGTGACTATTTGATTTGCCTCTTCATCTTCGATCAACAGTTCAGATGAAATGCTCGGATGCAAATCTTTGCCGTTAAGTCCTATCCATCTGATTGGAGATAGAGCGCTTAGATTTCACCACGTCACATAGAAGAACAAACTTCATGTAACGCATGATGTTTGATCTTCATAGAGCGCTCAAGATGCAACCACATGTCCACATTAGTCCATTAGTCGTTATAACTTCTCATATGAACGGTTGAGATTAAATCATTTTAAAATAATTCCATGATAAACCACTATGCACCACGTACCCCTTGCTTTAAGTGAAGATCAACGGCTCTCGTTAAATGTGAAGATCGAAAATTTTTCATCATGTCATATCACCAGTGCAGAAAAAGAAACAAAAATAGTCCCACATGGCAAAGATCATGGAGAAATTTGCGTATAAATATAGAGCGATCTTTAGTGGGTTAGCTTATATCCTTTTAGCGATGGTTGACCCATGATAACGTGTCATTGATGCATTCATTTTCATCATTATAAATGAGTTTTAACACATAATTCTTGGTAATATAATGCATGTTATCATGTTTTTTATGATATTTTTCCACTCATCATTTCATTCCACTCATATACTCAACTTACATCTATTTAGTGCTAATTTGGTAAAAAAATAAATGTCATATCATACATCATTCTTTCAATTACTTATACTATGAGATTAACCCCATTTGACTCTTTCAAAGTCAAGTGATTGAATTCTCACATTTTCTATGAGTTATGTGGATGTAGGGACATAGGTATGCAAGTAGGAAAGCATGAATATGAATGCCGATAAGAGGAAAGAGGAAACAACTCTTCACTCAATTTGAACACCAAACCAACCATATTTTTATGTAATGTGGTAAATGAGGTTTGGATTTGGTAGAGGGATCATCATAAGGCTTTTTAGGATGATCCAAAATTGATTTAGAGCGAATATTGGGCCAATCTCCTTATTTTTAAAGAGGTTGGACCAAACGTAAAGTTTTATTAAATGAGACCTTAATTTTTCCTCATGATTTTAGATATTTTTTTGCATGAAAAGATAAAGGATTAAAATTCTTGATCCAATGGAGAAAATTTTATAGAAAAAGGAGTTATATTTTGTGAGATATTCAATTTCTAAGTTTAGGGATTTTTCTATAATTTTTCTAAATTTTTTATAATTTTTTAGGGACTTTTCTGATTTTGAACATATTTACAAAAATGTCACTCCGATTTTTGAAGTAAAAATTTATAGGAATGCTCCTCCAAATTTTAAAGTGAAAATTTACAAAAAATGCCCTTCTGATTTTTAAAGTTAAAATTTACAAAAATGCCCCTCTGATTTTTTAAGTTAGAAATTTATAGAAATGTCCCTCTGCACGATCTCAATCAACGACTATAATTTCTCTAAATTAAAATCATGATATCTCATGATCTAGATAGATTTTTGAGTTAAAATTTTATTTCATAGATTTTTCTTTCAACCCTCTATCCATCGATACCCTTGGATCGAAGAATCGAGCTGAAAAAAAATGATTTTAATAATTGGACTCTTTTACCCCTCTTTATTCTCAAACCCTAAGAACCCACCTATAAAAGCCTTCATTTTCTCTCTCCTTGCATTTTTGGCTCTCTCTTAGCATCAGGCTACTAGAAGGAAAGGGAAAGGAGGTCAAGGCCCAAGGAGGAGCATTTTTTGATGCTTAATCTTGTAGTGTAGAAGGGAGCAAGCAAGGATCGTGATTAGAGCGGATCAAGCGTCACCCGGCCTAGGACGGGTACACTAACGAGATTTTGTGCAAAGATCTAGATTAGATTTGGGCTAGGGAACATCTCCATATAAAGTAGACATGTGTTTTCTTTTTCTTTTTCTTTTATTGTAGTAGCTTTGACATCATCTCCGCGTGCATCTCTCACCCTTGCCGTGTATTTATCCATTACTACCTCCATCTATTTTCTCATCTATCCATGATATTATCTCCATTTTCATCTCTATTAATCTAATTATCTCATCTCTTTTCTACTTTCTATCTTAATTCTAAGAGAAACTCAAAATTATCTCTCACACTCACCTCCACGTGCTCCATTCCAGCTCACACATCTTCCTCTGCCTCGTCTTTCTTTTGAACACATAACCTCTTTACTTTAGCTCCCTGTGGATTCGACCCTTACTGGCATTATACTTAGTAAGAAACTATATTTTATTTGCACGAAATTGATGCACAATAACGACAAAAAACATACGTGATCGAGCTCATCATACTTCTTAACAAAATATTATCTAAGTATTTCCTGTTATTTTATTTTCAGGTAGTTTCTTTTATATTGGATATATACCCAAGAAAACCCCATAAAAGCTAAAAACAAGGGAAAACAAAACAGCCCTCTCTCATGCATGAAATTAATTCTTTGATCTAGAAAAAAAGCGATCCAAAAGCTTCCTCTTGTGCGTGCGATTACAAGGCGATTCTTGAAGAGAACGTGTTCTTCAACGAGCTTGAAAAGGAGGCATCGAAATTCTCTTCATCAAGCTCTCTCTCTCTCTCTTTGTTTGTGTGTTCTTGAGGAATGTGTTTTTTGATTTCATTTTTGATTTCATATTCGATTTTTGTTTTTCTGATTTTGTTTTCATTTTTTGGTTTTCTAATTTCATTTTTATTTTTTAGTTTTCTGATTTTGTTTTCGATTTAGTTTTTTTCGATTTTGATTTCGTTTTCAATTTCAATTTCTGATTTTCTGTTTTCGATTATCTGTTTTATTAATTTCATTTTTGATTTTTGTTTTTCATAATCTGATTGCATTTCCTCTTTGATTCCAATTTTCAGTTTTCCAAACTTTCGTTATATTCTTCTTTAGATTCTGATTTTTTTGTCCTATTTTTGGTAATATTAATTTTAGTATCAAATTATTTTATCATGATTTGGACTCTGTTTCATAACAGTTCTTAATCTTTTATCTGTGTTAGGCTTATCATCAAACAATCATTTGAATCTGTGCATTAGAAGAAAATTTAGACAGAATTCCATCAAATTTTTCGTTTAACTCCTTGTCATTTTAAGTCGAACTGTTAGTCTAATGTTCACCTCATTTTTTAAGAATAGACTAATTAAGTTTAATTTTATTATTATTATGATATTCTCAATTTCCTGATTCACTGCACTATCGAGGAGTTTTGTATTTGGAATTAGAAAGCAAATTGAACAATTCTGCATCAAGGTGAGATTTAAGGTGACGATCTTCAAGGTAAATTGTTAAGTAAATCTTTATTGGTAATTTAAAGATATACATACATATTTGAATCATCGTAAAATTGTCTTATAATATTATTCTAAGGGTTGTTAGTGATATTGTGTTTTTGCATTTGTTTCTTTATACCAAAAGGAGAAGACCATTGAAGTCAAAGTCAATAGAAAGTCAGATTCACAAGTAGAAAGTCAAAGTCAACAACAAAAAGTCAGATTCATAAGTAGAAAGTCAAAGTTGATAGCAGAAAGCCAAAGTCAACAGTAGATAGTCAAAGTCAAAGCATATAGTCAAAGTCAAGGCAAAAATCAGAAGTCAAAAGTCAAAATCAAAGTCAAACCAGCAAATCAGGGGTTATTTTAGTTTGTTTTCATTTTAATAATTTCCTTTTTCACACTTCATATTTAAATCATTCATTATCAACATTTGTGATTAGTTTAGTTTCTCATTTTCTTTACATATCTTTTTATCTTGAGAGTTGAATTAAAGTACTAAGATAATTAGATATACCATCATACCTTGTGTTGACTTTGGGTGAGTCGTACTTACCCGTGAGGGTAAGGCGGAGATTCTTGGGGAATCGTAGAGAGTTGGGATGACTCTAGGGAGTTGACTAGAAAGTCAACTCGAGGTATATTTGTTCTTCACCTTGCAAGATTACTCGAACTCGGGGACAAGTGACTTACTTGGTGCGTATGGTGCCAAGACTCGTTGACTTCAGAGAGGCAGGCCAACCTAAAGAGAGTAGGGAGTGGCGTGCGGAGCTTTGGAAGTTGGTCCGAGGGATAGGACTAGAGGAAGGGAACTAAAGGATGGCGGCAAAGTAATGTTACTAACCGAGAGCGTGAGTGAGTCAGATCGAAAGATCATGTAAGAACTTTGATCTGATTATCCCAGCCAGCTAGTAGTTCCTATTGGGGGATTAACTAGGTGAGGAGTGACTCTGAGAGGACTGTCTCCTCTTGGGACTGGCGCGAGGGATTTGGATACCCTATCCAGTATAAAAAATTTTGGCCTACGAGTGACGTGAGAAAGTTGAGTGATAATTAACGAATTTAAAAAGGGGTTAGAAAAATGTAAATAATAAAAAGAAACTAATTCACCCCCCTCTTAGTAATTTCACCATCTCATTAGGGAATTTCAGATATATTTTCTCTCTCCTCCAATCCCTCCAATCAACATGTTATGGAGAGCAAGGCAATGAAGCTGCATAAGAGAGGAAGAAGAGGGCGAGCTGAAGAGGAAGAGAAGAGAGATCCTCCTCCCCTTACGCGCGCATATTCGGGGGAGGAGAGAGGAGATATCAAGGAGAGAGGGATGCACACGAGAGGGAGCTGCATGGCGTAGAAGAGAGAAGGCGATGGTGCACAAGAGGTGAATGCAGTGAGAGAGAAGAATTTTCTTTCCATCCACATGCGCGCGTACCTGCAAAAGAGAGAGTTTGAGAGCAAGAGAGAAAGAGGAGAAGAGGAACGAAGGAGAGTAAGGAATCTTCCCCTCCTCCTTAGGCGCACATGTGCGCAAGCTCACATGCGGGAGAGTAAGGGGGAGAGAAGCCACTCACTTGCGCATTCTTCCCCTCCCTTGTGTTGAGGAGGAGAGAAGGGGGAGAGAAGCCACTCACTCGCGCATTCTCCCCCTCCCTTGTGCTGAGGATGAGAGAAGGGAGAGAGAAGCCACTCACTCCTGCATTCTCACCCTCCCTTGTGCTGAGGAGGAGAGAAGGGGGAGAGAAGCCACTCACTCGCGCATTCTCCCCCTCCCTTATGCTGCGGAGGAGAGAAGGGGGAGAGAAGCCACTCACTTGCGCATTCTTCCCCTCCCTTGTGTTGAGGAGGAGAGAAGGGGGAGAGAAGCCACTCACTCGCGCATTCTCCCCCTCCCTTGTGCTGAGGATGAGAGAAGGGAGAGAGAAGCCACTCACTCCTGCATTCTCACCCTCCCTTATGCTGCGGAGGAGAGAAGGGGGAGAGAAGCCACTCACTCGCGCATTCTCCCCCTCCCTTGTGTTGAGGAGGAGAGAAGGGTAAGAGAAGAGGGAATCACTTCATCCCCCTTATGTGCCCACGCACTTTTCGGGGAAAGGAAGAAGACCTGTGAGTGGTGCAATGGGGAGAGCGAGAGGAAGAGATAGAGAGAGAGAGAGAGAGAGAGAGAGGATGCCTCTCTCTATTCCCCTTTTAATTATTATTTTTGATATTTTGTTTTATTTTTAATTTATTCATTTATTTATTTATTTCATGATTTTAATTTTCTAAAAAAATTCCCCAAAAAATCCAAAAAATAATAATTTCCTCATAGAGATAAATTTATTCAGTAAAATTCATGATAAAATAAATTTTACAAATATTTTCTTGTTAATAAAGGCATTTTAAATGAGAAATAAGTAGAAATTTCATTTCATAATAAAATAAGATTATATTCTTGATAAATCATGTCATGAAATGCTCATAAAATTTTATTAATTTAAAAAATTCAAGAATATCCTTTTAAACATAAGAATTATCATTTTAATCATTTTAAATTATGCTAACATATATTGATGATCTTATTCTGAAAGAATTACATAAAATGCATGATATTAATGCATGAAATTGCTTGGTATCAAGGATCACACACTAGGTCTATAGATGTTAGTGAATATATATATATAATTATGAGGGTTTTATATAGAGATCTCATAATCAATGTCTATAAATAAGCGTAGAACAACCATAACTCAAGGTGTCTATACGAACTTTATGTAAACTCTCTCATTTATTCCCTTTCTCTCTCGGTGAGGAGCATTTAAGAGAAGATCCAACCGTTTGATGATCTTTTTGACACTTTGAGAACAACTAGAGGTTGGATGCTTGAACAACTTTGAGAATTCCTTCAATGAACCTTATAAGTATGGATTTTAATTTGTACTAGATGATATGATCATCGGTTCTTGGCATCTTAGTGTTTTGAATGTTTGATTTAATGCATTCCCAATATGTTTGATGTTTTGATCAAAATTTTGAGAGCCTATCAAGCATCAAATCCCATCAAAAAGTGGCATATCAATATATCTCAGGGAAATAAACATGACTATCCTATGTGCAATAATAACCAACAAACACTCCCTTTAGAGAGTAGATAAAATCAGCTATTAATGTAAATTATATAAGAATAAAACCCCAACGAAGATGATATCTCACTCCTCTTCTATCTATCTATATAATCATATCAGTTGAAATGTTATCAAAGAGATATAAAAATATCAACTCACATCCAATGAAGAATCATGATAGGTATATCAATAACATAAATTAGAAACCATAGGATGAGCCTACAGCAAGAATGAAGATACCACAACAAAATCAAACTTCTTGATTATTGTACATGCCTATACATAAGATACATACACAAAAATGACACCTTTATAATTTCCAATGAGAATCTTAGTGAACAAAAATAAGACTCGAGAAAATTTCAACCACATCATGATTTGAACTTCTTGATTGTTGTAAATGCTAATACAAAAGATTAGATGCAAAAATGGCACCTTAATGATTTAACATGAGAATCCTAGTGAAAAAAAGACTCAACAAATTTTCAAATAAAGCTTGATCTGAATATTGATGGGACCCTAAAAAGGAAGGTATATGAACCAGAGTGCACTTTGAGTTTTATGCTAAGGAGAACCAGATACTCTAAAAATTGATCTGGGTATTCACAAAGTATGCCAAGTTTTTTTGGGAAAAGTGATTTTTTTAAGAATCTACCTCGTGATTGTGGTATTTTCTAATCTAACCATTATTATTTGTTATATTTGGTTTGATCGAAGGAGTCTTTCTTCTAATCATCACCTTATTTTGTTGCATTCCATGAATCAAAGGTATTTCAAAATTATATTTTCCACATTTAGTTGTTTCCTTCACTATAGCTCTAAACATGTATGTACCTTGTATACTTTAGTAATATATAGAATTTTTTGTATATATATGATCAAGGATATTTATATATACTACGAGACAAATATCTAAGTATATATAAGATGTTACTCTGACAAATAGGTACATCTGCATACCATTATGAATAAAAGTATGTGGAAACCATCTGTTGTGATATACAAACTGATGCAGGACCAGGGTGATAGGCCCGATCGTGCACGAGATACTAAGGGTGACTCTAGGGAGGGGATGTCCTATGGCGATCTCGATGATGAAATGATGTTGTATCAATGCCAACAAACAAACTGCCTTCCCGCACGTCGTCTCCGAAGCTCTTGGAATGTGCTGAGTAGTGCCAATCCGGGAGTCCTCCAGATCCACGTTCTCACGGGCGTTTGGCCGTGGGTCGTCGAGGGGAGCTCAACGATCAACCTAAAATATTGGACCACGATCTCAATCCACTCGAGTCGTCCTCTCAAATGACCTAAACTAAGTCCCGACGGCGGTAGTAGCAAGTGCGGGAAGTACTGAAAGGTGTAAATAACTTCAAAAGTAAAGAGGACCTACGGGGCGCAAGCTTGGTTGGTCGTGATGATGGAGGCTATTTGTACAGCTGCACGGATGGTCAGCAGGGGTAGGCCTGGTCGGCGATGTCGCGATCATGGTGGAGTTCTCGGCACGACGGTAGAGAGTGTTCGAAGGGGCTGAATGCGCCGATAGAGTGCGCGGGCTAGAGGGTAAATTTGAGTGGGGCGTGGGTCGCAGTCGATGCGGGCAAGGAATACACGTGCGCGGGTTGGAGACGCGCACGAGAGCACGGTCGGTCACTCGACGCTCGAGCGCAGCCAAAGCAGAGGGAACAACACGCATGTGGTCCCAAACCAGACTTGGGGCGGCTCGAGCCGTGCAAGGGTGCGATCAAGAGACAAGCAGGATGGGGGAGATCGGTTGAGGAGGGTGTATACATAGCTGGGCCACGCGACCACAGGCGCGGGTGTGGCTTGAGCAAATCGTGATTCCGGTCGGACGTGGGCAGGGCACCTCGCGGCGAGCACCAAGCGGATGGGTGAGACGAGACCTAGTTGTCATTGAATACAGATGGTCAAGTGTCAAAACGAAGTCCAAACTTACCAATTTGATGAATAATTCTCGAATTGAAAGGTATAATGGTAAATAAGGGTCGACTCCAAAGGGAATTAGTGAAAATTCTGATGATCTCTTCAAATTTGATCACATCGAACAATGAAGCGGTGATAGAAATTGGGGAAAATGATATTTTATGAAAGAAGACTTGAAGTCGAATCCACAGAATCAAAAATCAATGAATTTGACTTTGATTTCGCGGAGAAATTGAAGATTGAAGAGGGATGATTTTTCTGAAAATGTTAAGAGCGAAAATCCAAAATTAAGAATGAAATTACTTAAAATTATGATTCTAAAACAAAATTAAATGCTAAACAAAGATAGATTAGGATAAAACACGATCCCTAACCCAAAATTGTGATTGAATTGATCCAATTAATCACTTGAATCAAGGTTATTCATCAAAATTTGAAAATCATGATTCGTGGAGTTCAAGAGTCGATTTCTTCCTCATCGACCGTCGAAATCTTGATCTTAAGCACTCCGTGGACGCAAAAATGAGTCTAGAAGAGATTAGGATGAAGAGATTCAAGAGATTTGGTGTCTAAACAGTTCAATTAAGTTGAATTGCTCTCGAATGCTTTAAAATCTCGAAGAACATCTCAATTTATAAGGCTATTTGCGCGTAGCCATCCGATTCTCCTTTAATTCATGATCAACGGCTCTGACGAAACGCATCGGATGCGAATCGTCACCGTTAAGTCAACAGCCGTTAGATGGTCGATCGACGCTCGAGATGAAGCCACGTCGCATTCGTTATAAAATGCATCAAAACACACCCCCGTTGGATTGCGATCGGACGCTCTTGATGCATTTTCCGTCGGTTTAATCTGAGCCGTTATAACTCCTTTGATCAACGGCTCTGATTAAATCATTTATAAAACGATTCGCTGACGAATCGTGTTGTGCCACATACCCTCCTCTTTAAGTGAAGATCAAAGGCTTTAATTCATCGCGTGATCAGACACTCCATAGGCTGCCATGTCACCTCCTTGTATCGATCGTTGATCGCGACGTGATCGGATGCTTTTCAGATCGCGCCACATCACCTGTGCACTTATAAAATTCAGAAAAATGATTTTAATTAGGGTTATTTATGATGAATTAAAGATAAATAATTTTGATAACCCATCTTTACTTGATATTATAAGTAGTTTTTAATGTTAAATAATGAGAGAAATCATTTTTATAAACATTCACTTAAATTTTCTAAAGTTAAAAACTTAAAGAAATGAATGTATTTTTGAAATAGAAATTAAATCTCTTAGTATTTATTAAATTTGACTTTTTAGAATGATAGATAATTAAATTTCTGATCAAATAAAAGAAATTTCAATTAATTAGAGTTATATTTTGTAAGTTATGAATTTTCTAATTTTTAGGGATTTTTCTAGATTTTTTCTGAATTTTTCTGAATTTTTAATGAATTTCTGAGGATTTTCCAGAATTAAAAATCAATTTGTATAATTAAAAATTGATATTTCCTAATTTTATTAACGTGTAGGTGACGTGGCGTTATCTGGAGCGTTCGAGTGGTCGCGATTAACGGTCGAGCGGGCGGTGACGTGGTAGTGTAAGGAGTGTCCGATCGCGCAATGAATCAAAGCCCTTGACCTTCACTTAAGTTAGGGGGGTGTGTGGTGCATCATGATTTGTTGGCCAATCATTTTCTAAAATGATTTAATCTCAGCCATTAATCAAAGGAGTTATAACGGCTGAGATTAAATCGACGTAAACGCATCAGAAACGTTCGATCGTGATCCGATGGCGACCGTTTGATGCGTTTTTATAACGCTTGTGATGTGGCTTCATCTCAGGCGTCGATTTGCGATCCAACGAGCTGTGACTTAACGGTAACGATTCGCATCCGATGCGTTTCATCAAAGCTGTTGATCGCGGATTAAATGACGATCGGACAGTTACGCCCAAATTGCCCTATAAATTTAGATGTTCTTCGAGCTTCTAAAGCATTCGAGAACAATTCGACTTAATTGAACTGTTTAGACACCAAATGCTAGTCTTCTGAAATGTTAAAAAAAAAAGAAAGAGGAGAAAAATCAAAATAAAGAGAGAAATAAGAAGTTATAAGAAGGAAAATAAGTGGGAAATATCTTCTACCTTCATCTCTACCTCCACCATCATTTCCACCATCTACCCTTTTCATCACCATCCACCTCATTTGGGAGTATAATTATTATAAGTGGTACCTTCTTTGTTTTAAAAACCCACTTTGTTTTATCAGCATATTTGCTTTCAACCACGTCATACCTTTAGAAAATGGTATCTTTTATTTCCTTCAGCCACCTCACACGATGCATCCCAAAGATAGGAATTCTTTTGAATTGCACTCTTTATGGGAGGAAAGCGAGTTGAGGGGAATTCTAAAACACTAAGTAGTCTCCATTTTGAGGGAATGAGTGATGTATCTATAGAGAGGGTAAGGAATTACATCCGCTCACAAGAGAGTGAGTATATTTTCATCATCATAGCATCATACCTTTAGATATGCTCACCTTGACTACAATTGAGAATTAGACTCGAGCATTAGCCGATGAGCACTACTTTAACATACACTAAAGAAGTCAACCTAGAGATGGAATCTAGATCATTACGGCCTACACTATGAGAAAAACATGATCATACATTCATACACTTCACCTTTTTAGTAGTAGGATCAAAGGATGAAAGGACCTTCTAGGGAGATTATATAGTAATTGCTAAGAGACTAGCAATCATTTAAGTTGGGGGGTGTGATAACATGCTAATTAGACAAGATAATTCATGATTATTGATACATATTAATGCATAAATGATTTCATTCCTATGCATGTTATCATATTTATGAGTATTTATCTATCATTCTATGAAAAAGTCATTATAATCTCAAAATACTTTAATTTAGGATTAAATATGATGTATTAAAGATAAATAATTTTTATAACCCATCTTTACTTGAGATTATAAGTTTTTTTAAAGTTAAAATAATGAGAGATATCATTTTTTAAAAACATTTATTTAATTTTTAAAATTAAAATCTTTAAAGAATAAATGTATTTTTGAAATAGAAATTAAACCTCTCATTATTTATTAATTTTGAGTTTTTAGAATGATAGATAATTAAATTTCAGATCAAATGAAAGAAATTTAGATTAATATGGAGTTATATTTTGAAAGTTTTTAATTTTCTAATTTTTAGAGATTTTTCTAGAATTTTTCTACATTTTTCTGAATTTTTAATGAATTTCTAAGGATTTTCCAGAATTAAAAATCAAATTTTCTAATTAAATATCGATTTTTTAGAATATTTTAGAGATCGCACGTGATGTGGCGGCTTCAAAACCGTTCGATCGAATCGCGATTGATTATTGCGATGAGGAGGCGACGTGGCAGCATCGTAGATGTCCGATCGCGCGTGCATTGTTGACCGTTGATCTTCACTTAAGATTGATGGACCACGTGGCTTAAATCAGAGCTCACCGATCGCGTCTAATCTCGATCGTTGATCGCGATAGTTATAACGGTCGAGATTAAAATGCACGGAAACGCATGGGGAGCATCGGATCGTGATCCAACGACGGCGGTTTGGACGCGTTTTACAACGCGCGTGACACGTGGAGACATCTCGCGCGTCCATCGGTGATCCAAGGGACGTGAATTAATCATAACGGTTCGCGATGAACCATTTCATCAGAACCGTTGATTAAATCGATCGGACGACTACACACAAATACACTATAAATTGAGATGTTCTTCCGATTTGTAAAGCATTCGAGAGCAAATCAATCAAATTGATCTATTTAGACACCAAATCTGTTGAATCTCTTGATCCTATCCTCTTCTAGACTCAATTCCGCGTCCACAGAGTGCTTAAGATCACGATTTGGGCGAAAGACGAGGAAGAAATCGAAGCTTGAACTCGACGATCACGATTTTCAGATTTTCAATGAAAAGCCTTAATCCCGGCGATTAATTGGGTTAATCCAATAGTAATTGTGGGTTAGTGGAGTTGTTTTCACTAATCTTTCGTCTATTTCATGTTTAATTTTTGTTTAGATTTGTAATTTCATCTTAATTTTGTTTTATTTTAGCGAATTTTGTTCTTCCGATTTTCAGAAATCACTCCCCACTTCGATCTTCAGTTTCTCCGCAAAATCAAAGTCAAATTCAATGATTTTTGATTCTGTGGAATCGTCTTGAAGTTCTCTTTCATGGTCTACCATTTCCCTCCATTTATATCATCGAATCATCGTCCGATTTGATCAAATTCGAAGAAAACATCATAAATTGCCCTAATTCCCTGTGGATTCGACCCTTATTTACCATTATACCCCTCAATTTCGCGATATTTTTATCAAATTGGTAAGTTTGGAATTATTTTTGACTCTTGACAGTGTGTAATTGACTCGACTTGTCCAGTCCCCTGGGCCAACTCCCAAAGCTCCATGCGTTGCTCCCTACTCTCTTTCGGGATGGCTTGCCTCTCTGAAGTCACTGAGTCTCATCACCGATCCTCATACGCACCAAGTAGGTTGCTCTTCCCCGAATTTGAGTAATCCTCTAAGGTGAAGATCAAATGTACCTCGAGTTGACTTTCTAGTCGACTCCCTAGATTTGTCTCGACTCGCTACGATTCCCTAGGAATCTTCCCCTTACCCTCATAGGTAAGTACGACTCCCCCAGAGTCAATGCAGTGAATGACAGTACAACTAATTTTTCCTAGTTCCTAAATTAAACTCACAAAATAAAAAGATATGAAAAGAATAGTAGAAAATAAACTAATCACGAAAGCTAACAACAAATAATTTAAATATAGTATGTGCAAGTTATATAAGGAAAAATATTAAAAATGAAACAAATTAAAATAACTCCCTAATGAACATGTTTGTATTGGCCTTTGGCTTTGACTTTGACTTTTGCTGTTGACTTTAACTTTGACTTTTCTCTTGACTTTGATATTCTGCATCTACCCTTTTTATCTTAGCTTGATGTGGCCTCGTAGAGATTCTTACTAATCCTGAAATGACTTCTCAATAGCGTAATGATTTTCGAGTAAAAATTAAGTAGACTTCAATTAAAAACACAATACATATTTTATAATGTTGAATAGATTTTCAGTAAAGACTCTATAGATGTTGAATAAAATTTAAAAAGAACTTGAGGTAAATACTAACAAGAATTTAAAATGCAAAATAAATTTCAAATACAATTACAATCAATATTAAATGGGACTATCACAGATTCTAAATCAGTAGTTAAATTGATGTAGGATATTTCGAAGAAGGATGATGAATGCGATGTTTATGACTATGAGTATGATGAACCGACATAAAGGAGAGTGAATTATACGATGGATTATTAAGATGCTTTGGATTCTATTTCAATCCTACAAGGTGAGAGAGGATCTAGAAAAGATATCACTTGGGATTGAGATTTACCATAGAATTATTTCGGATATTAGTCAAATAAATGAGAACCGACAGAATAAATCGATCTAAGTTGGACTTATCGACTTAGAATTCTAACTTTTAATCACTTTAAAATTTTGAGAGGATGAGTACCTTGTCTCAGACGTGAAGACAATGCTCTTTGATCCACCAACAATATGAAATCTCCTCTGTCTGCTTCTTTACTTTGAGATGTATGCAAGGACAGCAAGTAGGGGGAGGAAAGAGGGATAGAACTCGGAGTGATAATAAAGGGGAGATGTAACGTGATTCACAAAGAACACATAGAGTTTTCTTAAAGAAAACAATTTCATTCCATTAAAACAACAACATGTCCGTGATTGTTTTACATCTGTCCTTTTTAAACCATGAAAAGAAGAGAAGTTGGGGTGATAAGATGCATCGCGGTAGTTATCCACTATTTATGGATGGCTACAGCATATTTCAGGAAGTTCTTCTTGTATTTTCAAGGATCCCATGTTAATCGAAGAATGAGAAGTATAATCTATGTTGTCTCGTGGTGACATTGGCGGTTATTGGATCGTAATGATGCATACAGGGGTCTGATCAGGTTCGAGATATCCCGATACTTCTTTTATCGTTTAAGCGTCCAGTTAATTGTAAGCGTAAGAAGGGAGATAACGACGTCGCTTAATGCCAAGTGGCAGACTGGGATTGACTCGGCTTCTCTTCTCTTTGAGGTCCACCAGGGTGAGGCAACAAGAAGGCAGAGAGTGACGAGACGGGACCGCGAGGTCGTTGATTTCACACGGTCTCGTGTCAAAATAATTCCAAACCTACCAATTTGATGAAAATAATTCGAATTGAGGGGTATAATGGTAAACAAGGGTCAAATTCATAGGGAAATAAGGAAATTTATGATGTTTTCTTCGAAATTGATCAAATCGGACGATAAATCGATGGTAGAAATTGGGGAAAATAGTATATAATGAAAGATAACTTCAAATCGCTTCCACAGAATCAAGAATCATCAAAATTGATTTTGGTTTCGCCGAGAAAGTGAAGTTTGAAGTAGAGAGAAATTTCTGAACTTTTAAATCACGAAATTAACGAAAATTGAACTAAATTGAACTTGAAATCCTAATCTAAATCAAAATTAAACATGACTCCACTTACCCCAAATAGTGATCAAATTAACACGATTAAACCTCTTAATCATCGAAAATGTGAAGAACGCGATCGTGGAGTTCAAGCTTCGATTTCTCCTTCTCCACTCAACCAAATCTTGATTTCAAGCCCTCAGCGGATGCGGAAATGGATGTAAAAGAGGATGGAATCGAGAGATTCGAGAAAGGAGGTGTCTAAATAGATCAATTTGCTTGATTTCTAACTCGAATGCTTACAAATCGGAAGAACATGCCTTACTTATAGGGTATTTGGGCGTAACCGTTCGATCAAAACGATCGACGGTTACGATGGAACGGTCCATCGTGGACCGTTTCAGTTAAGTCGCAGCCGTGCGATCTTGATGAACGGTCTGGATGAGCCACGTGGATGAGCGTTATAAAACGCGTGAGATTGCCGCCGTTAGATCGCGATTCGACAATCAAGATGCTCCTCGCGCGATTAAATCATGACTGTTATAACTCTTTGTTTAAGCCACGTGCTTTTGATGAGATCTGGTGGACCGCGAGCTCACCCGATCGACGCACGATGTTCCACGCTCCGTCTGATTCGATGCACCACAATTGGCCACGTCACCTGCACATTAAACTCTGTGTGGAACTTAGTCCCACACAAAAAAAGAAGAGAATCTCATCGGGTTTATAAAGAGTGCAAAATAGAGGAGTTAGCATATTTTTGATAATCAGAAGGCTTATATATACTATAACCCTATATATACGAGTAAATATAAATAATGCCACGTGTCACCTTCGCGTCGCGCAGGCGCTCGCGTGGGCTCGCGTGGTGCTGCCACGTGGCCCTGCGTGCCACGTCGCATCCATGTGGCCCCGCGCGAATGAAATCCCTCTTTTTGCTTATTTTTAAATCGTATTTATCATTTAAAAATTGCAAAATTAATCAGAAAAATCCGAAAAAATCCCTAAAAATTAGAAAATTCATAACCTTTAAAATATAACTCCAAATTAATTCAAATTTCTTTCATTTGATCCGAAATTTAATTATCTATCATTCTAAAAGGTAAAAATTGACAAATAATGAGAGTTTTAAATTTTCTTTCAAAAACATAATTATTTTTTAAGTGTTTTCTATTAAGAAAATATAAATAAATGTTTATAAATTGATTTATCTGATTATTTTAGCTCTAAAAACATCTATAATCTCAAGTAAAGATGGGTTGTTAATTTATTTATCTTTGAATCATCATATTTAACCCTAATTTAGAGTATTTTTGAGATTATAATGACTTTTTCATAGAATTATAGAAAATACACATAAATATGATAACATGCATGGAAATGAAATAATTTATGCTTTAATATGCATTAATAATCATGTTTTATAATATTTATGTAGCATGTTATCACACCCCTAACTTAAATTGTTTCTAGTCTCTTAGCAATTCACTATATGATCTCCCTAAAAGGTCTTTTCATCCTTTGATCCTACTACTAAAAAGGTGGTGTATAAATGTATAATCACATTTTCCTCATAGTGTAGGCCATAATGATCTAGATTCCATCTCTAGGTTGACTTCTTTAGTGCATGTTAGGGTAGTGCTCATCGGCTAATGCTCAAGTCTAATTCTTGATTATAATTAAGGTGAACATATCTAAGGTATGATGCTATGGTGATGAAAATATACTCACTCTCTCATGATTGGATGTAATTCCTTACCCTCTCCATAAATACATCACTCCTTCCCTCAAAATGGAGGCTACTTAGTACTTAGAATTCCCCTCAACTCGCTTTCCTCCTTAAAAGAGTGCAATTCAAAAGGGTTCCTATCTTTGGATGCATCGTGTGAGGAGGCTGAAGGAAATAAAAGATACTATTTCTAAAGGTATGACTTGGCTAAAAGCAAATATGCTGATAAAACAAAGTGGATTATAAAAACAAAGAAGGTACCACTTATGATAATTATACTCCCAAGTGAGGTGGAAATGATAGTGGAGATAGAGATAAAGGTAGAAGATATTCCCACTTATTTTCCTTCTTGTAACTTCTTATTTCTCTCTTTCTTTTGACTTTTATCCTCTTTCTTTTCTTCTTCTTCTTTTTTTAAGCATTTCAGAAGACTAGAATGATGATGTGGAGGAGTTTTAGGATTTCTGAAGAGAGTATGTAGCAATTGAAGTGTGGTGAAGGTATAAGTACATGTGGGGAGGAAAATGGAAGGTGAGATGGATATGTGAGTTCACTTGATAGTGTTCATCATCAACAGTGAAGTTTTAAAACAAATTGGTATAACTACTTGACTGCTTTGGAAGAGACAAAACTACATGCCTATAAGGAAAGATAGGTGCTAGAAGAATGATGGATCCTTGCACTCTTTAAAAGGGAAAGTCTAGAATCGAGAAATTCCTTATACTAAGCAGTTTTGGCTAATGATAGGTAAGGGGATGAAATTTTATTTTCTCTCAAATACTCTCCTTTTCAATCTCATAGCATTTCAACCTCTGATTACTCTTTTCCTTGGTGCATGTTAGATATCCAACCCCAAAGACGTCAACCACTAAATCTAATCCATGGTTTCTCTAGATCATTTGGCTTTATTACTCAAAATCTAATCATAGAGGCTATGAGGCCCTCACTTCTACATCTCTAGTAGGTCAGATCTCTAGATGAAAAGACTTCTAAGGTGGGGTAGATTATATCAAAATTTTGAAAAATAGGAGTTTTAGAAGGTAGACTTTTTTAAAATTTTTGAAAATGGTAGAGCTTTTTCTAAATCCTCACCCCCCAACTAGAATCTTTCATTGCCCTCAATGAAAACTACATGCTCATTTGAAAACTCATCGAATCGTGGCATGAAAAATGATAAAAATGTGGTGATAGAGGTTTAGAAAGGCTCATTATTTCGTGATGCTCGTGATATTTCCGGTTCAGGTGCGCCCTTTCCTGATGTAGTTCTCCAATATCTATAAAAATTGAAAACACATAAAACTAAAAAGGTAAGATAATCTTGGGGTGCCTCCCAAGAGCGCTAAGTTTAACGTCTTCAGCTAGACTAAACAAAAATTAAACCTATGAGCTAATGATGGGTCGAGGGTGATACCGTCACGTCCTCGAGTGCTCGGGAAGATGTAGATTTACCTTATCTACCGGTGCGGGTGGCTTTGAGGTCAGGTACGGCTTGAGACGATGGCCATTTACCTTGAATTGTCGACCGGTTTTGGCGTCAAAGATCAGTACCGATTGGTCGTCGAACAACTCCAGAACCATGTATGGACCATCCCATCTGGAGCACAACTTTCCAGGAAAGAGCTTGACGTGCGAATTGTAGACCCAGACCTTGTCGTTGACTTGGAATGATCATCTTCGGATGTGTCGGTCGTGGAAGGCCTTGGTCTTTTTCTTTGTAGAACGACGCGTTCTCGTACGCGTCGTGCCTCAACTCTTGTAACTCCTGAAGCTGGAGAAGTCGTTCTTTACCTGATTCGTCTAGTGATAGGTTGAGCTTTTTGATGGCTGAGTAAGCTCAATGCTCTAGCTCGACCGGAAGGTGGCAGGCTTTCCCGAAGACTAGCCGGAAGGGAGACATCCCGATGGGTGTCTTGTATGCCGTCCGGTATGCCCATAGTGCGTCGGGATGCTTGTGTGCCCAATCCTTCCCATCTGGACGAATTATCTTTTTAAAGTGTAGTTTTGACTTCTTGATTACTTACCTTTACTTGCCCATTCGCCTGAGGGTGGTATGGCGTGGTGATGCGGTGGTGTACTCTGTACTTCTTCAACAGCGCTCGGAAGTGAGAGTTGTTGAAGTGTGAGCCGTCATTGCTGATGATGGCCCTTGGACAACCATATCGGGCGAAGATGCATCGCGTGATGAATCTGAGAACCTCTCGATGGTCGTTTGTCCTAGTGGGGATTGCCTCGACCCACTTGGACACATAGTCCACCGCCACCAGTATGTATTCTTTCCCTGTCGAAGGTGGGAAAGATCCCATGAAGTCTATCCCCCAAAGGTCGAAGATCTCCACTTCAAGGATTGGCTGCATCGGCATCTCATCTCACTTGGAGATGTTTATCGCCGCTTGATATTGTAGGCACTCCGTGTAGAAACGGTGGGCATCCTTGAAGATGGAGGGCCAGTAGAAGCCACTCTGCAGGATCTTGTCCGCGGTCTTTTGTGTCGCGAAGTGTCCTCCGCATGTCGATGAGTGACACATCGCCAATATTTCTCCTTGCTCCTCCTCCAGTACGCATCATCAGATAATCTGGTCGTATCCTAGGTGGAACAGAAGCGGTTCTTCCCAAAAGTATTATTTGAGCTCATGGAAGAACTTATCTTTTTGATGCCGGTTCCAGTGCTCCGTGATCGATCCAGTGACGATGAAGTTGATGATGTGCGCGTAGTAGGGGGCGTGACTCGAGATGGTGAGGAGATGCTTGTCTGGAAATGTATCACCGATGTCTTCTCTTCCCCACGATAAGTGGAGACACGATAAGTAGTTTGCCACCAAGTTTTCGCTGCCCTTCTTGTCTTTAATCTCCAAGTCGAATTCTTGAAGGACTAACACCCATTGTATCAGTCGTGGTTTGGCCTCTTTCTTAGAGAGCAAGTACTTCAGGGCCTCATGATCGGTGTAGATTATGATCTTGCTCCCCAAGATATACGGACGGAACTTCTTGAGAGCGTAAACCATCGCCAGAAGCTCTTTGTCCGTAGTCGTGTAATTTATTTGACTTTGATGAGGGTCTTACTTGCATAGCAGATGGCCGTCGGCTTCTTGTCAAGTCGTTGCCCCAAGACTGCTCCCACCGACGTAGTCCGAAGCGTCGCACATGATCTCAAAAGGTAAGTCCCAATTAGGACTTTCAAGTATCGGTGCCTCGATCAGTGCTTGCTTCAGCATCGTGAATACGTGCTTCCCTTCTTCGTCGATGATGAAGTCCTTGTCTTTGCAAAGAAGGGTGGTGAGTGGCTTGGAGACTTTCACAAAGTCCTGGATGAATCTCTGATAGAAGCCAACATGCCCGAGAAAGCTCCTTAAGTCCTTGATGGTACTCGGTAGAGGGAGGTTTTGGATGACCTCTATCTTGGCCTTGTCCACTTCTAAACCTTTGCCCGAGACGATATGCTCGAGCACTACTCCCTCTCGTACCAAAAAAGTGGGATTTCTCCCTAGCTAAGCACCAGTCGTTTCCTGACGCATACCTCTAGTATCTTTGTCAGGTGAGCAAGACAACTTTCGAAGTCGTTTCCAAAGACGAAGAAATCGCCCATGAAGACTTCTAAGCTATCGCCAAGAAAGTAAGAGAAGATTGCCGTCATGCATCGTTGAAATGTTGCGAGGGCGTTGCACAGTCCGAATGGCATGCGTCTGAAGGCGAAGGTGCCAAACGGACATGTGAACATTGTCTTCTCTTGATCGTCGGGGTGGATAGCAATCTGGTTATAGCTCAAATATCCGTCGAGAAAGCAGAAGTAATTCAATCCTGCCAATCGGTCCACGGATTTGGTCGATGAACGGTAGCGGGAAGTCGTCCTTCTTGGTCGCTGAGTTCAACTTTTCGGTAGTCGATGAAGACTCTCCACTTTGTCGGTAAGCGCGTCTAAATTTCCTCGCCCTTCTTGTTCGTCATGACCGTTACTCCGGCTTTCTTTATAACAACATGTACCAGACTCACTCATTGGCTATCAGATATGGGGTAGATGATTTCTATGTTGAGCCATTTAAGAATTTCTTCTTTCACGGTCTCCCATACCCTCGGGTTGAGTCATCTCTGGGCTTCCCTGACGGGTCTCGACTCATCCTCTAGGAAGATGCGATGAGTGCATAGTGAAGGGTCTAGCCCTTTTAAGTTTGTAAGGGTCCATCTGATTGCTTCTTTATTTTCTTCAATACTTCCAGCAATTTTTCCTCCTGCTTGATATCCAGCATGGACGAAATGATCACCAGCTTCGCTTTTTCTTCATCAAGGAAGGCGTACTTGAGTGTTGATGGGAGAGTTTTGAGCTCCAAAGTAGGCTTGTCCATAGGAAGCTCCTCATATCATGCTTCCTCGTCGATCATCATGACTTCCTCTACGCAAGCGTCTATATCCTGATCATCGGCGAAATCGATAGCGCCCAAGTCTTCAGAAGCTCGTGAAGGGTATTTCATTAATTTGTTGATGTCGACCTTCACGGTGTGCTCTCCCACCTTGAGAATTACTTCTCCTTTTCCCCAGTCAGTTATGGCTTTTGCGGTAGGTAGGAAAGGTCGTCCTAAGATAATTAGGGCTTGGCTCAGCTCCTTAGTCATTTTCATATCGACCACTAGGAAGTCTACGTAAAGTAACAATCCTCTATTCTTACGATGACATCTTCTAGTAATCCATGACGTTTTATAAATGATCCATTGGCTAAGCATTGTTCTACTAGGAAGGGTTGTAGCTCCCCTACATGATGACGATCAAATATAGCTTTAGGGAGGATGTTGATACTATCTCCTATATCTAGTAGGGATCTAGTGAAGGACATTCCTCCTATTTCACTCGTGATCATTGACGAGACGAAACCGCGAGGTCGTCAATTTCACACGGTATTGCGTCAAAAATTATTCCGAATTTACCAATTTTGAGAATTTATAACGAATTGAAGGGTATAATGGTAAATAAGGGTCGAATCCACAGGGAAATAAGGAATTTCTTGATGTAATCTTCAAGTTTGATCAAATCGGACGAGAAATTGATGGTAAAAATTGGGGAAAATGGTATTTTATGAAAGATAACTTCAAAACGAATCCATGGAATCAAAAATCATTGAAAATGATCTTGATTTCATGGAGAAATCGCAAATTGAAGTGGAGAGAAAATTTCAGATGAAGAAATCACGATTTTGGATGAAATTTGAAGAAATTGAAATCTAAATCCTAATATAAACAGAAATTAAACACTATAGGAAGAGAAATTATGCAAAATAGCTTCCACTAATCCCAATTAGCGATCAAATTTCCGCGATTAAGCCGATTAATCACGAAGAACACCAAGAACGCCTCGACGAGATTCAAGCTGCGATTTCTCACAATCTACTCCACCAAATCTCGATTTCAAGAGCTCCATGGGTGTGGAAATGGAAGAGGAACACGATGGAATCGAGAGAAACGAGAGAGAGGGTGTCTAGACAGCTCAATTAGATTGAAATCTCAACTCGGATGCATACAAATATCGAAGAACAAGTCTTTTTATAGGGCTTTTGATCGTAACCGTCTGATCCAAACGATCGACGGTTACGATGGAACGGTCCATCGTGGACCGTTTCGCTTAAGTCGTGGCCGTGCAGATCTTGATCAACGGTCCGGATGCGCCGATCTTGATCTTAAGTCGTGGATAAGCGTTATCAAAACGCTTCGATTTCGTTCCTTGGATCACGATCCGACAGTCTGGATTTCCCCCGCGCGATCGAATCGTAGCCATTATAACGCCCCTTTAATTAACACGTGCGTTGATCCCGATCGGTGGTCCGTGAGTGCATCTGATCAACGCCCGATTTTCCACGCTTTGGCCGATCCAACGCTCCACGATTGGCCGCGTCACCTGCATCTTAACACGTCGTGTGGATTAGTCCCACACGGAAAAGGAATAAGTGAAATCGTCGGGTTTATAAGACCCGACGGTTTAGAACGTTCGAATACCCTTCCGATATACGAAAGGCCGAACATTATGCCTCATATAGTATATAAATAATATATGTAAATATTGTGCCATGAGGCGCCGCGTGGGCTCGCGTGGCGCTGCCACGTGGCCCTAAGTGCCACGTCGCATCCACGTGGGTCCTGCGCAGATTAAGCCCGCTTTTTGCATTTTTAAATTTGATTTTTAAGATTAAAAATCGTAAAATAAATCAGAAAAATCCAGAAAAAATCCTAAAAATTAGAAAATTCATAACTTTTAAAATATAACTCCAAATTAATCTAAATTTCTTTCATTTGATCCGAAATTTAATTATCTATTATTCTAAAAAGTCAAATTTAATAAATAATAAGAGTTTAAAGATTTATTTCAAAAATACATTCATTTATTAAGCTTTTAAACTTTAGAAAATGAAATAAATGTTTATAAAAATGATTTCTCTTGTTATTTTAATTTAAAAACACTTATCATCTCAAGAAAAAGATGGGTTATCAAATTATTAAATTCTAATTTATCAAAATTAACCCTAAATTAAAGTATTTTGAGATTATAATGACTTTTTCATATAATAATAGAAAAATACATATAAGTATGATAAAATGCATGTAAATGAAATCATTTATGCCTTAATATGTATCAATAATCATATTTTATCATGTTAATTTAGCATGTTATGAATCATGGGTGCTCTCGGATCTCTCTTTTTAATCGGTAAGGAATTCATCATGATGGAGCTCACCGTTTCACTAAGTTGAATCCTTTTGGGATTTCTATGGGGAGTACATATACCTTTTAGAAATTTAGCGTATGAAGGGATATGCTTGATGGCATCTATCAAAGGAATGGTTATGGTCACCTTTTTAAAGGCGTCTAGTAGGTTGTCATCGGTTTCACTATTATTGGCTTTTGGTCTATTAAGGGCTTGAGGATAAGGCACAGGGGGCTTGTATTTTTCAGGGTTAGGTTCAGCCATAACCTGTTCTTCCTCGTCCTTTGAATCACTGTCTTGCTCGACGATAATTGGCGTTTCTTTTTCTTCATTTGAGTCTTGGTGGAAAGGGTAGTTCTTGAATGGATCCGGTAGAACTTTCCCACTCCGAAGGCTTGATATGGCCAAAGCTGTTTCTACGGCTTCCTCGTCAACGTGTACATGGTTGATGTTGTGTGTCTGGGTCGACGAGGCCCCTTGATTCCTTGGATTTTCCGTGGCCTGCGAGGGTAATTGGTCAGTAAATGTTACTTGCTTACCCTTTTTATCCGTCGTCGATTGGACGTTCATCTTGACGAAGTCTTGAATTTTTGTCCACGCATGAATTCATCCTCATCATTTGTTCCATTAGTTGCAAGATAGCACCGAGGATCGGGTCGGATGCCGGCATGGTCTGACGTGGAGCTTGTGTGTATGCTTGTGGTTGAGTTGGCGGGATGAACGACGACTGTCTTTGATTAGGGTAGGTTTGCTGACCGTTGAATTGTGGAGGATAGGGTTGATCATTGTTCCTCCTATATCTATTATTCTGCGTAGAATTGTTAAAAATAGGGGTATTATACTGGTTAGGATATGTACCTGGATAATTAGGTCATCCCTGTTGACTTGGTCCTCCCGATGGACCTTGTCTATACATGTTTTGCCCTTGGATTGCCATCACGAGGGCAATCTAATTCGACATGGTCGAATCTTGAGCAAGTCACGCATGGTGATGCTTCTTGAAGTGAGACGGGGGCGAGTCCTTCTGAACAGTTGCGGATGTTGAGTCGGTCCAGTAGCAGATTCTGGACTTCCATCATTTTGTCGATTCTTTCGAGGAGCATCCCCATCTCCGCTGATTTGGCGTCGATAGCTTTTGGCATTGCACCTCTTCTTAATGATTTCGCCACATTATGGTGACTATTTTCTGCCACTGTTTCGATGAGTTCCATCGCGTCGTCTTCGTATTTTCTCATGAAGGTGCCGCCACTGGCTGCATCCAAAAGATATCTATCTTGCGGACCCGTCATAAAATATTAGCGTTTGTTCATGGTTAGACACTCCATGGTATGGACATTCCCTCGTTAGGTCTCTTAATCGCTCCCAGGCCTCATGGAAGGTTTCACTCGAGCCTTGGGTAAACTCGTGGCTGGCTTTTCGGACTGAGGTGGTTTTCCCTACGGAATAGTATTTTCTATGGAATTCTTCCTCCATCTCGGTCCAACTTGTGAATTCTTTCCCTAATTTCAAAAACTAATCTTTGGCTCTATCTCTAAGGGTAGCAGGAAAGAGTTTCATCTTCATCGTGTCGGCGGGGATATTTTGAAGGTGATTTATCTCACAAACTTGGGAAAGCTCATCTACATGTCTATATGAATCTTCTGAAGGTTTACCATGGAAGATAGGAAGCATACTCATAACATGGGAATAAATTCTAAAATTAGCCCCCTCTACCTAGGGGTGCATGAATTCTAGTGACGGGTCGCTGGAGGACGGGTCTAGCATAGTCACTCAAACATTTCCTAGCATTTCTCTCGTCCTTCCGGGCCATTTCTATTTGTTCGGTTGGATCTAAACTTAAATCGGTTTCGGTAGTGTCGGTCACGGTAGCGTTGGGAGATTGCGAGGATCGTTCAAATAGGTCTATTTCTAGGGGATTATTCCGTACTCTCCAAGCTATTCGTCTTCTCATGAAGAGTGGGTCGGATACTTAGATGAATAATAACTTATAAATACTTATAATATATTAAAAAGTGAAGTCAATCGTAACTGAATGTCAGTCTCCGTGAGAGTTACGCGTTCTTAACGCAATTTTGAAGAAGTGATTGCCCGTAATCCTTAGAAAAGGGGCGAAATCACTTAATCGTATCAAATTAAGGATCTCGAAGATTGATTTCTATTTTGGATCACTCAAAATACGATTGAATTGCATGAATTTTAAGAAATTAAGAGAAAAATCCGAGTTGACCGAGTCAAAATTGACTAATTCGATCAAAAATTTGCCATACTTCCCCGGCAGCGGTGCCATTTGACGAGACGGGACCGCGAGGTCGTCGATTACACATGGCCTCATGTCAAAATAATTCCAAAATTACCAATTTGATGAAAATAATTTGAATTGAGGGGTATAATGATAAATAAGGGTCGAATCCACAGGGAAAAAAGGAAATTTATGATGTTTTCTTTGAAATTGATCAAATTGGACGATAAATCGATGGTAGAAATTGAGAAAAATGGTTTATTATAAAAGATAACTTCAAATCCCTTCTACAGAATCAAGAATCATCAAAATTGATTTTGATTTCGCGGAGAAAGTGAAGTTTGAAGTAGAGAGAAACTTCCAAACGTTTAAATCACGAAATTAAAAAAAATTGAATGAAATCGAACTTGAAATCCTAATCTAAATCAAAATTAAACATGATTGGATGATAGATTAGCAAAAACCGACTCCACTAACCCCAAATAGCGATCAAATTAACACGATTAAACCTCTTAATCGTCGAAAACGTGAAGAACGCGATCGTGGAGTTCAAGCTTCGATTTATCCTTCTCCACTCAACCAAATCTCGATTTGAAGCCCTCCGTGGATGCGGAAATGGATGTAAAAGAGGATGGAATCGAGAGATTCGAGAAAGGAGGTGTCTAAACAGATCAATTTGCTTGATTTCCAACTCGAATGCTTACAAATCGGAAGAACATGCCTTACTTATAGGGTATTTGGGCGTAACCGTTCGATCGAAACGATCGACGGTTACGATGGAACGGTCCATCGTGGACCGTTTCAGTTAAGTTGCAGCCATGCGATCTTGATGGACAGTCCGGATGAGCCACGTGGATGAGCGTTATAAAACGCGTGAGATTGCCGCCGTTAGATCACGATCCGACGATCAAGATGCTCCTCGCGCGATTAAATCACGACCGTTATAGCGCTTTGTTTAAGCCACGTGCTTTTGATGAGATCCGGTGGACCGCGAGCTCACCCGATCGACGCACGATGTTCCACGCTCCGTCTGATTTCGATGCACCACAATTGGCCACGTCACCTGCACATTAAACTCCATGTGGAACTTAGTCCCACACAAAAAAAAGAAGAGAATCCCGTCGGGTTTATAAAGAGTGCGAAATAGAGGAGTTAGCATATTTCTGATAATCGGAAGGCTTATATATACTATAACCCTATATATACGAGTAAATATAAATAAAGCCACGTGTCACCTCCGCGTCGCGCAGGCGCTCGCGTGGGCTCGCGTGGCGCTGCCACGTGGCCCTGCGTGCCACGTCGCATCCATGTGGCCCCGCACGAATGAAATCCCTCTTTTTGCTTATTTTTAAATCGTATTTATCATTTAGAAATTGCAAAATTAATCAGAAAAATCCGAAAAAATCCCTAAAAATTAGAAAATTCATAACCTTTAAAATATAACTCCAAATTAATTCAAATTTCTTTCATTTGATCCAAAATTTAATTATCTATCATTCTAAAAGGTAAAAATTGACAAATAATGAGAGTTTTAAATTTTAGTTCAAAAACATAATTATTTTTTAAGTGTTTTCTATTAAGAAAATATAAATAAATGTTTATAAATTGATTTATCTGATTATTTTAGCTCTAAAAACATCTATAATCTCAAGTAAAGATGGGTTGTTAATTTATTTATCTTTAAATCATCATATTTAACCCTAATTTAGAGTATTTTTGAGATTATAATGACTTTTTCATAGAATGATAGAAAATACACATAAATATGATAACATGCATGGAAATGAAATCATTTATGCCTTAATATGCATTAATAATCATGTTTTATAATGTTTATTTAGCATGTTATCAGAGAGCAGACGGGGGGGGGGGGGATCCTCTCCTTGTTCTGGATCTCCCCTGAGACGGAGGACAAGATGTAGAGTAGATTCCTTCTAGATATTGTAATCGGCGAGGAATGGGTACTAGGTGAAGGCGATTATGGCTTCCTTGGCGCTTCCTATATCGTGAGTTCTTCCTTGGTTGAAGTTTCCTTTTGCTGACTTGTCATCATAAGATCTTTACCCGTCTTGACTTTGATTGCAAGACTTTCAATTTTAGGTAGAACCCAAGATATCCATTTCTAATATATAGATCTCTCCTACAATTCTAACTAGGGTGGGTTGTTCAAAGAAATAAGGGAATATTAGAACAAGATGTTTCCTATCTTCTTTTGAGATCAGTTATATATACATAGATACCTATGACATAGTGGTTGAAGCTGGGTGGATAAGGATCCTATATCAAGATACATGGATGGTTGACTTGGTCCAATGATATGGAGTTCTAAGTGTTCTAAAGGATAAGGTTTAACTTCATGTGACCAAGACAATCTTTAGATCAATATATAAATGGAAAAGGAGGGAAGCTAAGTCCCCTTGGAGAGGTTTTATGAGATGGGTTTTTCTCATTCATTTCATGAATGGATAACTTCTCAAATTTGTGAATGAGGAGGAGCACGTTTTGTTGTTTCCTTGGAATTGTTCCTCTTCCTTAGATCATACCTAGGTTCACTTTGAATTTTCTCTTGACTTTGATATTCGGCGTCTACCCTTTTTTATCTTAGCTTGATGTGGCCTCGTAGAGATTCTTACTAATCTTGAAATGACTTCTCAGTAGCCTAATGATTTTTGAGTAAAAATTAAGTAGACTTCAATTAAAAACACAAAACATATGTTTATAATGGTTAATAGATTTTTAATAAAGACTCTATAGATGTTGAATAAAATTTAAAAAGAACTTGAGGTAAATACTAACAGGAATTTAAAATGCAAATAAATTTCAAATACAATTACAATCAATATTAAATGGGACTATCACAGATTCTAAATCAGTAGTTAAATATATTAATTCTGATTGAGAAAAGTCCTAAGGATGCAACAATATATAATTTCTAAATGGAACTAAAAATATTTTTAGGTTCACTGTAGATTTTGCATGAAATAAGAAAAATATTGTTTACAGGAAAACAAAAAGAAACAAAAAGTGAACACAAATATCTGAATTTAAGAAATTGATATCAGAAATAAGAGCAACACAGATTCTAAGATAACTAAATAAAAAAATTAAACAATAAATCAATTTTGATCAAAAGAAGATCAGACCTAGTAATATAGAAACAAAGATAGAAAACTCGAAGAGCACTGATTAGTTCAGATTGAAGAGAATGATAACTCTAAAACAGACTCAATTAAAATATAAAAAAAAATCAACTCAACGAAGAGAAGAGAAAACAAGATTGGATCAAAATATTCAAACCACAGATTAAAGGTCAGATTTCTGAAATCACTCAATGAAATACTAAAGGTCAGATTGAAGATCAGATTTACAGATTGAAGAGAATGACAGATCTAAAAGAAAATCAATTAAAATATAAACCAAAAAATTGACTCAGTGAAGAAAAGAGAAAGAAAAAAACTAGAAATCAGAATAATCAAATCACAAATCAATTTAACCAACTTGGAATTGGAATCCAACAAAAAAAATCAAAATCAAAATCTAGAAAGCGATTCTAAGGACCACACAAATAAAAAATGGACACACAAATTAAATTTTAGAAAGGGGAGAACTTTTGAAGAGAGAGCTTCCATTGGGAGGAGAAGTCGTCACCTCCCTTTCAAGTTCGTTGAAGATCACAATTTCTTCATGAAATTCTTGTAATCGCGACAGAGAGAGAGAGAGAGAGAAATGGATCGCCTTCTTGTTTTTCTTTTTTGCTGGAACAAACCCTCGTTTCTTCTTTTCACATGAGCGAGAGAGAGAGAGAGAGTTGATCCCCTTTGTTTTTATTTTAGCTTTTATTGAGGTTTTTTTTATATTCACAATTTTAAAAAACTATCTGAAAAATGAAAAACAGAGTTAGATAGTCTTTAGTTAAAAAGTATCAAAAATGATAAAAGAGGATATAAAAGAAAAAAAGAGTGATCATAAAAAGAATACAGTAACATGTTTTATCAATGAATATTAACATTGATGTTTGAAAATGATAGTAATATAAAATTAAGCATAGAAACTAAAATAGTAGGAATAATAAGGGATAACTAATAGTTTTATGAGGATGAAAACTTAAATATTTGTGTCATTAATACCTATCTTTAGGAGCATTTGTCTTGTTATAATACTAAAACAATGATAATCCTATCTTTAGAATTTCCTATTCAAATGTTTTAATAAAAGATTAGAAATAAGTAATCTAGAGCTTATTCTTAGCGGCGTCTGCGTTTCGAAGTCGAAGTGGGTCAGTCGCTCAAGCTATTGGTAAATGTACTAACAAGGACATACCCTTCTCAAATCATTTTGTCAAAAAGCTATCAATCCAAATCTAAAAGTTGCTAAGTATAATATTTTATGAACATCTAAGCGCACGAATATAAATGATCAAATTTAGATTTAACTAATAATACTTGATCAAGTGATGATGAGGTCATCCACATACACTACTACCGACAACCTATGTTCTTTGATGCTTGAAATGTACACTACCTGATCACTTGCACTTTTTTTAAACCTTTAGAAGTTAGTGCTTTATCCAGTTTATAATTCCATGCCCTTGGAGCTTGCTTAAGCCCATAAAGGGCCTTTTCTTAATCTCATCACATAATTTTCTTTTCCCTTCCACATAAACCTCATCCTTAATCTCACCATTTAGGAATGCTGATTTTACATCGAGGTGATTCAAATTCCACTTAAATTGTGCTACTAAAGCTATGATGATTCATGTAGATTCTGTTCTTAATACTAGTGAGAAAACCTCGTCATAATCAATTCCCTTTTTTATTGTACCCTTTTGCTACAAGATGTGCTTTATATCTTGCAACCTCACTCGTGGAGTTCCTTTTTACTTTATAAATCCACTTAACAATGATTGGCTTGCACTACTCAATGGCTTAACTAGATTCCAGGTTGAATTTTTCTCTTATGGCTTGTCTCCATGCTTCCTCCATAGCTGTTGATTCATAAGATGAGGGCTCTTCACTTGAAATAAAATTTTTTTCATCATTCTATGTTCCTTGTATCTCCTCATAGATCGATTGAATTGATCTGAGTCTCTCGGGTCTCACTTCTTGAGTAGAGAATCGACCTTGGTCAATGCTTTCATGTGGGGGCACGTTTGATGCTGAATTTGAGTTTTTGATTAACTGTTGAGATTTCATATGAATTTACCAAATCAATGGCCAAAGTGAAGGTGAAATCAACATGTTGACCACCTTGTTGACTGAAATCCCAACATTAAGATTCCTTAAAAATCACATCTCTACTGATAGATACCTTGAAGTTTAAAGGATCAAGGCACATGTATGCTTTAGTGCCTATTCATAGACGATGAAGATCATCACATTACTTTTGTCTTCAAGTTTACTCACTTTCTTAGTGGTCTTCACATGCACCACTAATCCAAATACTCGCAAGTGCTCCACATTTGGCATTCGCCACTCCATTTCTCATATGGAGTTACTTCTTCTAAACTCTTTGTGATGGATTGATGTAGGACATAAACACATGAATTTACTGCCTCAGCCCATAACTCAAGAGCTAACTTCTTCTCCTTCAACATGCTTCTTACACATGACATTATAGTTTTGTTCTTTTTCTCCACCACTCCGTTCTGCTGAGGTGAGTAAGGGGCAGTGAGCTCTCTCTTTATGCCATTCTCTTCACAAAAACTTCTAAATTCATCTGAATTGAATTCTCCTCCTCGATCTGACCTAAAACACTTTATCTTCTCACCATTTTCCAATTCAGCTAGGTTTTTTAACCTTTTAAAGTACTAAAATGCCTCTGATTTTTCTTTCAGAGTACTACCCACATTAATTGTGAAAAATCGTCAACAATTAAAAGGTAGTACCTTATTCCATCAAATGTTGATGGTTGAATAGGGCCACATATATCACCATGAACTAATTCAAGTCTCTTCGAAGCTCGAAAGTCTGATGCATTTGGAAAAGAACTTTGACTATGCTTTCCAGCCACACAACTTTTGCATAGATGATCAAAAAAGAAAAAATTTGGTAACCTTGATACCATGTCACCTCTTCTCATATCATCAATAGCCTGGAAATTTTCATGACATAGTTAATGATGCCACAACCACACTTCTTTGTCTTCTTCCCAAGTGAATTGGCAAAAATAAAAAAACACCCATCTTAAGAAGATACATACTACCACCTATCTTCTGAATTTTTGCAAATTGCCTTCCCTTGTTGTCAAATATGGACACATACCCACCCCCTAGGGTAGATGTAAAACCATCATCATCTAATTTTCCAAGACTTAGAATTTTTACCTTAAGGATCCACACATATAACATTCCTTCAACCTTTAACTCCTCCCCATTTGTATAATTAATAAAGATAGATCCCTTTCCCTAAAATACAACCAAGGATTCATCACCAAATCTTATTACACCATGCTGGTTTTCATCAAGTGAGTAGAAGAAAGATCTCTTGCTCATCATGTGTGAGCTAGCTCTGGTATCAAGATACCACACATCATCTTGAAGATCAATCTCCTAAACACCTTGCAGTAAAACATCCTTAGTAAATGCCATGAAAAGATTTGACTCTTCCATTTTCACTTTTGTGGTTTCTTCACACACTCTTGGCCTTTTCTCATTTTTACATTCATATGCAAAATGACCGAATTCTTGACAGTTATAAGACCTCACCTTAGATTTGTCAAATGGTTTTCTCTGTCCATCTTGTTTTTGCTCGTCACTTGACAGAGATCTCCTCTACCCTGGCCTCTTCCTCTACCAAGTGAGGACTGTTCTTCCTCTCGCTTAGTCTTCTTAAATTTATTTATAGCTCGAGTTAGTAATTCCTGCTCCTCTTCTCTTACATCTCTCTTGGATAATCTCATCTCATGAACATGTAGTGATCCTATAGCCCTACTAATGACATGGCATCCAGATCACCAAACTGCTCGAGAGATAGAGTTAGTGAATCATATCTTGGAGGCATTGACTGAAGCAATTTCTTGACTACTTCTTTGTCTTCAATTCTTTCACCAAGTTATCTAAATTTGCAAACAGTTCTTGAAAACATATCAGTAAAATCATTCACTTTATCTTTTTTTTTCATGGAAAGATTTTTGAATTCTCTTTTGAGGCGATGTGCTCTTGATTGGGTGAGGCGATCTATTCCCATATGGAAAGATCAGATGATCTTCCTTGTTCACCTTCCCCGACTTATTAATGTCTAACTAGACACCAGAAGTTTCCGGATTAGAAGCTGACATGTCAGATAGAGCTAACCTGTCTTTGTGCTTATTCATCTCCGTTCGGGCAACCACTTCCCACAAACCTTGAGCGTCGAGATGCACCTCCATTCTCATCGCCCAATACCGGTAATTTGTCATTGAAAGTTGTGTCAATGACGCCGATACCACTACCTTGATTTTCTTGATTGATTCATCGACATCGGATTTTTCTCCTTGCGTCGATGATTCTCCCCTTCTCGGCATCGTGGCAGATCACTCGATGATCTTTAGGCTCTGATACCAATTGTAAGCCCAAAATCCACTTTTGAAATTGCCTTGGTGCAAGAAACACTCACACGCGAAAGAATTAACTAAAGAAAATGTTCATACGAATTTTTATTCCCCGATCACTCTATCAAGCAAGACGTACACGCTTTTATTAAAGAAAGAAAAACTTTGCCAACAGAATTAATCGCCGCGGGTCCCACTCTTCTCCGTTAGCTGCATCTCCACCGTTATAACTCGATCTTCATGGACGGCCCGTGATTAAGTCTCCTTGCTCAGAGTGAAACTACCGTTAGGATGAAAATCCGACAGCTTAGATCTCACTCCCAAACTGACGGCCCGATATAGGTCGTTAATCGCTCACTGGGTTCTTTATTACGGAGTCTTGTTGGCACTTCTCCAACTAGCTGGGATACGATGCTTCCAAGGGCAGAGTTCGCCCGCAACAATTCCGTTCACCGCGTCACAGGGCAATGCCCTTTTGAAGTTTTATATGGCATACTCCGACGGAGTCTTGTGGATCTCTCACCCATACCAGAATTCCGCGCCGATGCTCAAGCTAGTGACGCATTTCCTGCCCAACTATCCCAACTGCATCACGACATCCACCACCGCATTTCTGACTTCAATTCCCGTACTAAAGCCAGAGTGAATGCCCGACGGCGCTCATTAGAATCCCAACCTGGCGATCTAGTCATAGCACTTCTTCACCCCGATCGTTTCAACCGTACATCCTCCAAATTACAACCTAAAAATATCATCTCACAAGATATTTTTCTTATAATTAAAGTTTTTTAATAATCTATTGAAACATTAATTTTCCTTTAATGAAAAATATATGACCCATGAGTGACGTGTTTGTGGGCAGCAGGAAAACTTTGACTTTTCCGGATTCAATTGCCAACGGTAGCTGCCTAGCTGGTCACGAGCGCCCGTGTGCCTCCTTTAATTTCTCCTTCATGGAATATCCGAAAGTTCTCCAAAAGTTAGTCTCATTTCATACCCAAAAGTTTTCTTGCCCATTCTCCTCCGCCGACAATCCAGTCAACGTCTGACATTGACGATGCTCACGACGGCGAATATCTCGTTGGATACTGCTGACGTAGACAACTTTTTTACGTCGTTATCCCTTTCCTCTGGTTTATCTTATTCAGAAGTGTTTAGATATAGAGAGAGAGTCAGAGAGAGAGAGAGATGACCAGGATGCAGAAGTCGATCTTTCATTTAGTAGAAATTAGAGAACTGCCGCATCTATTAGAGATTCAGATGAAAAAGGCGGGAGAGAGGGAAAAGGAAGATAGAACGAAGATGTTAATTCACTTGCAGTTGGGCAGGGGACTCCCGCAGAGACACTTGTTATGGATGAAGGCGCCCTCGGTGCGGTTAGCCAGAAACCCGCCCTGCGGGATCTGCCCGCAAAGACGGTTATAGCTGACATCCAGGAAGCTCAGGTTCTCCAGCTGATCCAGCTTCTGGGGGAGCTTCCCGTAGATCCGATTATGACTGAAATCAAGCGAATAAGCGTCGGTGAGCAGCGCCGCCTTCGAAATGTCGAACTCGAACAAGTTCCGACTGAGGTTGAAGGAAGTCCACGTCCCGCTTGTAGGGAAGAGAACAGAAGCGTCGCCGGTGAGCTGGTTCCTCGATAGATCGAGCTGGGTGATGTTCATCTTGGAAAAGGACTTGGGGATTGGGCCCGTCAGATTATTGTGACTCAGACGAAAGTACGGTGCGAGGTGCTTTCGACCGAGCTCCTCAGGGATAGTTCCCGTTAACTGGTTCCTGTCTAAGAAGAGAGCATCTAGAGCTGGGATATCGCCGATCGACGGCGGGATTGGGCCGGAGATCTTGTTGAAGGAGAGATTAATGTACGTGAGCTTGGTTAGTTTAGAGAGGAATGCCGGAAGCGGACCGGTGATGCTATTCCAGTCCATCCAGAGCATCCGGAGCTTGGTCAACTTGGAGAGTTCCTGAGGAAAGGGACCCGTGATGTTGGGAGACTTGCGGAGGATGAGTTTCTCGAGAAAAGGGAGGTGGCCGACAGAAGGAGGGATAGGAGTCGGCTTGGATAGTTCCATGTAGGAGATGACGATGGCGGTGACGCGGCCAGTGTGGGGGTCGCATTCCGTGCAATACCAGTTGCGGCAGCAGTCGGTGTCGTTTACCCATGTAGTGAGAGTGTAGGGGTTGCCTAGGTAATTTTTGAAGCGGAGGAGGGCGAGTTTGTCAGCGGGGTTGCAGGCGGCTGGCTTGGCGGCGTAGGAAGAGGGCGGCGCCGCCAACAGAAGTCCCAGCAAGATGAGGAGAGGGAGAGGATGGCAGGCCATGGAGACGGTGATGGGTCTGTCTTATCTCCTGGCTCCCCAAAAGCCAGGTTATATGGAGGTGAGAGAGAGAGCGCGTGACTTCCGCTTACGCGTGATAGCTGGATGGCAGTGGCGGAGCCTTTGAAGTCAACAGCATCGAGGATAAACCCGCAGATTCTCTTTAAAGGGGAATCCGGTGGCGGCTCATCTGGGAGGTGGCTTGCTCAGCCCGGTACAGCGTGTGAATGTGATGACTCAAGTTTGACTGAGTAGTCAAAAGTCGTGCAAGAAGAATTATCCTTAACAAAAGAAAATGGGTTATATATATATATATTAGCGTCAATAACCGATTTTTGTCATTCTCAATAAATCCATTATTTTAATAAAAAAATAATTATTTGACCTGCCTGAAACATGGAATGCACATGATGCCCACCACCTTAGTTCATCCAATCTGATCAAAATGGGGGCTGTCCTCGTTGGATCGCCTAAATTTCTAAGGAACAACTTCGGCGGGCAATTCTAAAATGAGGGAGAAGACATGGCTCAAGTCCAACCGAGCCCATTGAGTTGAAACTTAGACCGACTTCGATCATGCGAGTCTTTTTTTTCCATCATGCAAACCTGTACCAGTCCCACAGGGTTATCCTTCGCACTTGAACGTTTTCAAGTCAAGATTTTTGTTGCCTTTTTCTAGATGTAGCAATAAAACAAGTCTTCAAGCAAATGACTCTACGTAGGGTGGTAGAGAGAGAGAGAGAGAGAGAGAGATTTGGGATTGTATGCTTCAACAAGAAGAGGGCACATTCACATAATTTCATACTTGCTATGGATGGGTTGCTTGACTTTTCTTTTTTTCTTGCCCAAATATTTCCTCAAAGGAAACTAAAAAGGTCATTTTTTTCTTGATACTTGCTTATAAAATCTATGACTCTAATGCTCCTAGATAATGAGCTTGTCCAAGCTCATAATACATTGATTTATTGTCCAAAATATGAGGTGAATAATTGTCCAATTATTACATTTCTGGATTAATCCTCTAAATCAATTTTTTCCTCAATGGCTAGAGATTTGATCTTGTAAAAGTTATATCCTATGCAGTATGTGGTAATTTTGTGCAAACTAATGGATCCTTCCCAAAAATCCTTCCAAAAAAATTTAATGGATCTTGAAATTAGAGAAATGCCATTTGACCACTCTCATGAGGAAACTCTATATATTTAAGAATATTTATCATTTATAAATAATTAATTCTACCTAAATTTTGCATTAATCCATCACTTTAATCATGAGTTACTCGATAACATGGTTAGTGAGCACAAATCAAATGATAATCGCGAGTGAATAGCGAAAATTCTGGTTTGGAAAAATAACTCGCGAGTGAGGTCGTTCAGCTGGACAGATTTGGAAAAATAACCAAAATTCTTGATTCCTGATGAGAGTCTTTTTGAGGAATAGATTTTTTTTGATTCAGTAACACCCAGTTCTTGGATCCCAAGTTCCTTTCTCCTATGAACACTAACTTTTTACTCTGCATGGATTCGGCTCATCATGGTATCTACGAATTCTATTTGAAGTTCAAAATAACTCATATGAATTTCTAGGCTTGGCCGATCATGATTAGACTTATCTCTCGAGATCAGATGCAATCGGGATCAGACTTATCTCTCGGGTCGTCGATGTCATCGATCGATTATCGAATTGAGCGACAGGGTGTGTTCGCGTGTTTTTCTGCCTCTCCTGAATCTCAGTGAAAAAGACTAAAGGAGATGCTCTTCCGCCGTTTTTTATGAGCCTTGGCGGAGGCGCTGCTGCGCTGCCGAAGGCAGGAGATGGCAGCGTCTACGGCAGACAAACCGGAAGCAGTCTGTGAAAAGAAAACAAAGTTGCCTCCGTGAAATCAGAAGAGAAAATATTCGGGGGACAAGATTTGCGGAAATTACCTCCTGCTGATCAGGAGCAACTTTTTTTTTCTCCGCGGGGGTGATCTTTGGAGTCAGGAACTTTTCAGTTGTTTATCAGGTGAGGACTAAAAGTTTCGCGGGAGACGAAATTGCCGACGAACAGCAGTTTCGGGGTAGGAGCAATCGCCGGCCATCCTCTTTCTCCCAGAATTTTTCGGAACAGTTCCTTCAGACGGTACTTTTCGGGGGGAAAAATTCCCGACGGACAGCAGTTTCAAGGGAGGAGAAATCACACCAGACAAGCGGCCACTCCTGCGGGTGGCGTCGCCGTCGGCGTCAAATATCATGCCTTCCCTGTAGCAGAAGTCGAGGATGCTCAGCCACAAAGCAGAGACCGTCGCCCCTGCCACCCAGTTGCCCACCAAAGCAGCATCGTCGTACGTGCCCACTCGCCACTGCCGTCTGTTTGTTGAAGTTACCGTCGGGACGACAATGCGTGTCTTCTTTGGGCCACCATCATCTCTGAGCTCAGCAGCAACATTGCAGTCTCGCTTGGAAATGACAAAAGAATCGACTCTCATCGACGATTGATAAGAAAAAGGGTAAACATCTTTTTGTGGGGTGACCTTTCATTTTAGGTCCAGATTAGGGTTTGATTACCGTCATATGGTATGTCATCCGGTACCGGTATCTCCCGATACCGTCATCCTCTGACCGACACCCAGTACCCGATACCGTCATCCAGTTCTGGATGACGTTTATTGGATTACTGTGGAGTTCTGGTGCGGTACTGGATGACGCGTTCCGGTACCGGATGACGGTACTGGATGACGGTATCGGGAGAAGGGGAATCCAAAACCGGATCATATACTTGCTGTCAATATTTGAAGGTTGATCTCGAAAATGCCGCAGGAACCGTAAGATTGCGGCATTCAGAACATTCACCTTGTGAAACTACACGCAGAAGACTCTTGGGGGGAGACGAATATCCCGACGCCATGGATTTGATCCTTCGAGGAGAGGGGAGACGTCGCGCGAGAGCGAGGAAATCGGGAGAGGCTGAAAGGGGGGAGATCACCATTATCGTCTGAGTTCTTACCTTCTTTCTCTCAGAAACTAGATAATGCCTCCGCGCTTGACCGCTCTTGACCGTCACGCCACCGACGCGAATATCTTGCACAGGACGAGTGGAAAATCTCGATCTTCAGAGAAGGCGGAGTGCAATCTCTGAACAGCTACTGGGTGCTACTTTCGTCAGCATGTGCTGAAGCGCGTGACCGAATTTGATGAATAGGTATATTAGGTATTTAGGTTATTCGGGATATTGATATCGGATATCGATATCCGATATCGACATCTAATCGCGGCCGTTAGCGGATGTCGGTATCGGATATCGATATCGAAAACTGATACCGACACCCCGAAACCGATACCGACATGTAGATGTCGGTATCGGGATACTGTAGGTATCGGGTAACGTTTAGGACCCTAACGGTACCCGAATGCGTTACCGTAACAGATACCGGTATCTGAACGGGAGAACCCTAGTCCAGATTGTGGCACCACCTTTTTCTATGTCCAGATTGTGGCACCACGTCAACATTCCCACTGAGGTGGACGGTTTTGTTATTCCGTCCCCACCTGGGCTGCCACGTTTTTGTCCACGTCCTTCTTCATTCTCTCTCTCTTCATCTCACACGGTCCTCGTTCCTCTCTCTTCATTCTCTCTCTCTCTCTCTCTCTCTCTCTCTCTCTCTTCCTTCTCTCCCCCTATTTCCACGGTCTCTCTCACGACGTCTCCTCTCCCCCTTGCTCTCCGGCACGCACACGTGCGTAACAGGAGGAGGGGGAGATTTTTCTTTCCTCTCCTCTCTTCTTGCGCTCTTCTTCTCCTCTCTCCCTCTTTCTTCTCCTCTCTTCATCGCGAGAGGGAGAAATCGCTTCTCCCTCTCTCACTCTCTCCTTTTCTTCCTCGCCCGTGCGTCTCTCTCTCTCTCGCGACGGAAATTTCCGTCGCGAGGAGAGATTTCTTTTTCTCTCTTCTTCTCTTCTTTCTCTCACTCTCTCATTCTCTTCCTCACTTTCTTCCTCGCCTGCGCATCTCTCTCTCTCTCTCTCTCTCGCGAAGGAAATTTCCATTGCGAGGAGAGATTTCTTTTTCTCTCATCTCTCTCTTTTTCGGAAATTATTTCCTTCTTTCTCCTGATGAAAAGCGATTCACAGCTCATTCTGCTGATTACTGTTTGTATTCAGATCTGCTGTCTTGACGCTGATGCCTCACCAAACGCGGTGTCATTTGGTTCATCCGATCGATCACAAAATCCCTCTTGGTTGCTCAATGAAAGTCAACCCTGTCTCCAAGGAAGGATCTCGGCGAGGCGGACATGGCTGGACCTGTAGTGGGCTACATCGTGGGAAAAATCGGCGACTTTCTCATCGAAGAAGCTCCGCTCCTGAAGGATGCGGATAAAGAGGTTAGAAGGCTCCGGGATGAACTTCAGACGATGGAAATTTTCTTGGAAGACGCAGATATGAGGTGGAATAGAAACCCATTGGTGAAGGACTGGGTGAAGAAGGTGAGGGAAGCTGGTTATGAGGTGGACGATCTCCTCGAATTATTTGCACTCGAGGAGGAGAATCGGCGAGTGATTTAAGCGGCAGGTGATCTCCTGCTTTTGTTTCGCCGACCAGCTCCACGACCGCCACAACTTCGGTGAAAAGGTCCAACTGCTCGTGGAGAGGATCGATGACATCCGGAAGGGCAGGCAGATGTACGGAATCGCTGATCTCTCCGCGGGTGACGAAGGGAAGAACTACATTGACGAGAAAACTGCACGGCGGCTGAAGGCATCAAGCATTTAATGCCTTTTTCCAGAATTTTCTGGAAGGTGCGTGAGTTTCTTGAAATGACATCTTAGCAATGTCATTTCAAGATATTTCTAGATATCTCTCTCTCACACAAACTCTCTAGCTTATTCTAGAGAGTTCTACTTGTGTCTATATAAGGAGGGTGAGACCCTCATTGTAACTATGAACTTCAAGGAAGAAGTTTAGAGAGTCTTTTGTTTAGAAACTCTCCATTGTGAGTGTGCCTCTATTAGAGAAAGTTAAGTTCTTAACCTTGCAAGTGTCTTAGTGCCTACAATTGGTATCAAAGTGAGTCTGATCCAAGGGGAGCATCATGCCGAGAAGAGGAGAGGCGGCATCAGAGTTTGGTAGGGCTTCTTTTGAGAAGGAGTTTGGAGCTACCAATGCTGGTTTTAGTAGGGGGATGGGTGATCTAATCTCCCCAAGTCCTCTTCAGGTATTATCGAAGACATTACCCTATTTGGGCAATACGGATGCAAGTGCATCTAGAGGCATATGGTTTGTGGGAGGCAATCGAGTCCGACGCAGTGCCGAGAAAAAGATCGCCAAGCCTTGTCAGTAATATTTGGGGCACTATCAGAAGATATTGTGGCACAACTAGATATTTCCAAGACTGCCAAGGAGATTTAGGAATTCTTGAAGACAAGACATATGGGAGCTACTCGTGTCATCAAGGCTAGAGTTCAAGCCCTTCGACATGAGTTTGAGACTATGTTCATGGGTGAAGAAGAATCGGTGGCCGACTTTGCTGGAAAGCTTTCTAAGGTTGCAACTCAACTAAGAAGCCTCGGGGAGAAGATCGATGATGGGTTTTTAGTTGCCAAACTCCTTAGAGCATCCCCTGCAAAGTTTGATGCTATCACTTCATCTATTGAACAATTTGGTGACATGGACTCAATGTCACTTGAGGAGGCAATTGGGTCATTAAAGATCTATGAAGAAAAAGCTCCGAGATCGGGAAGCTCGGAGAGAGGAGCAACTTCTTCTCTCTAAAAGCCGCGGGAAACAAAAAGAAATATGAAGAAAGTAGCACTCGTGGAAGAGGTCGTGGCCGCGGATGGAGAGGAGGGACGAGGAAGAGGTAGAGGTGATGGCAAACAAAACGAGCATGGAGATGAAGAGAGGCCTCGAGACAAGTCAAAGGTAAAAATGTTATAATTGCGAGAAACTTGGACACTTCACATATGAATATCGTAAGAGTAAGAAAGAGGAGAAACTTCAAGTTGCTGAAGTCGAGGAAAAAGCCACAACCCACCCTTCGATGGCGATTATAGATACTTCGGAAGTTAGTTTACTCCAAGGAGTCAATGAGCAAGCAATGAACGAAGGTATGTGGTATCTTGATAATGGAGCAAGTAACCATATGACAGGTGATCGCCGCTTGTTTCAAGAGTTGAAGGAAGTCTCACAAGGAACAGTGAGATTTGGGGATGGATCTACGACAAAAATTGGAGGATGTGGCTGGATCATGCTTCAGTGTCAAGATGGAGGACAAATGATGTTAGATAATGTTCTCTATGTCCCCGAATTAAAAGCTAATATTTTAAGTTTGGGTCAATTCGATGAGCATGGGTGCCGAATATTAATGGAGGGCGGTTTTCTTACCATCTATGATCAACATGGAAGACTCCTAGTGAAGGTGAAGAAAACATTAAGCAGACTTTATCTTTTGAAGCTAAATCCAATATTGAGCTGCATGGTCGCAGAATGATAGTTCGAGTTAACTTGGACGTGGCATAAAAGGTATGGACATTTAAACTTTCAATCATTAAGGAGATTATCTTCTAAAGAGATTGTTAGGGGGCTTCCTAAATTAGAGATCCCAGAAAATATATGTCGTGACTGCATTGCAAGCAAGCAGCACAGAAGTCCATTTCCTTCTATAGCCTCATATAGGGCAAGCAGGCCTTTAGAGCTTGTCCATGGAGATATTTGTGGACCAATCTCACCTGCCACACTAGGAGGGAGTAAGTATTTCTTATTATTAGTTGATGATTACTCTAGACTCATGTGGGTAGCAATGATAAAGAACAAGAGTGAAGCATTTCAAGCTTTTGTTAAGTTCAAAAACTTAGCCGAAGCCGAGAAGGGAATGAAAATTGGGTGTTTGAGAAACGATCAAGGAGGCGAATTTACTTCATCAATTTTTTCAAAGTTTTGCTCCGAACATGGAATCAAATGACAATTTCAGCCCCATATTCTCCTTAGCAAAATGGAGTTGTTGAGAGGAGGAATAGGACAATGATGAATATGGTAAGGAGCATGCTAAAAGACAAGAATCTTCCACATGAGCTATGGGGAGAAGCCGTCAATACTAGTGTATATATATTGAATCGAGCCCCATCAAGAAGCTTGGATGGAGCCACACCATATGAAGTTTGGACAGGAGTAAAGCCAAACGTAAAACATTTTAGAGTCTTTGGGTCCCTTTGTCACGTGAAGGTACTCGGAGAAAAATTGAAGAAGTTGCAAGATAGAAGCAAACCCATGGTGTTTATTGGGTATGAAGTTGGGACCAAAGGATATAAGTGTTATGATCCAGAGACTGGCAGAGTATATATCAGTCGAGATGTTATATTTGAAGAGAAAAGCCAATGGAATTGGAGAAATTCAAGCATGGAAAAGAAGGAAGGTACTTTTTATTCTCCAAATTTCTTTGACATAGATGAGGAACATATTGTTCAAGAGGCTCCACTAGATGATTATCATGAAGACGTGAGAAGCCTCAATGACATTCGTGATAATGGGCAAGACGGTCATCTAATTAGAGAAGAAAGGTCGCCGAGAAAGTTTGCAGAACTTGATAGAATATACGAAGCGACAGAGCAGGTTAGTATAGACCCTGAATCATGTTATTTGACTCAAGAAGAGCCAAGTTCATATAATGAAGCATCCAAAGAGGGTGTTTGGAGACAAGCCATGGAAGAAGAGTTAGACTCAATTGAGAAGAATGAAACATGGGAGATGGTGACTCCTCCACCAGGATGCAAGCCTATTGGTCTTAAGTGGGTCTATAAGATAAAGAGAAACTCTCATGGTGATATAGTGAGGTACAAAGCTAGACTCGTGGCTAAAGGATATGTTCAAAAGTTTGGCATTGACTACGAAGAAGTTTTTGCTCCAGTGGCGAGAATGGAGACTATTCGAGTACTTTTAGCTCTTGCAGCACAAGAAGGATGGCAAGTCCATCACATGGATGTTAAATCTGCCTTCCTGAATGGCGAGTTAGAAGAAGAAGTTTATGTGAAACAACCAGATGGGTATATCAAGAAAGGGAGAGAGCATCTCGTGATGAGACTAAAGAAGGCACTCTATGGATTAAAACAAGCACCTAGGGCATGGTACACTAAATTAGACAAGTGTTTAAGATCTCTTGATTTTACGAGAAGTTCTCAAGAGCATGCGGTCTACTTCAAAAGATCAGGTACCTCACGCTTGATTATTGGTGTTTATGTTGATGACTTAATTATTACAGGGACAGAGAATCATCAGATCGAAGACTTCAAGGCTCAAATGAAGAACCAGTTTGAGATGAGTGACCTTGGTCTACTCACCTCATATCTTGGAATTGAGGTGAAACAAGAAAGAGGAAAAATCCTACTAAGTCAAAAGAGTTATGCGTTAAGGATCTCGGAACAAAGTGGCATGTCAGAATGTAATCCAGCACATACTCTGCTAGAGAGCCGATGCAAGTTTGGAAAAGAGTCACATCCAAGAGTAAACCCTACAACATATCGAAGCTTAATGGGAAGCCTCAAGTACTTAACCCATACAAGACCAGATCTTATGTTTTCTGTGGGGTATCTTAGTAGATATATGGAAAATCCGACATTTGAACATATGTCTGCCGTAAAGAGGATTTTGAGGTATGTAAAAGGTACATTAGACCTCAGTTTGGTTTATGAGAAAAATGAAGCAGGCATAAAGCTAGTCGGCTATAGTGATAGTGATTATGCGGGAGATCCAGATGATAGGAAGAGCACCACGGGTTTCTTCTTAGGAAACAATTTGATATGTTGGGCCTCTTAAAAGCAAAAGATCGTGGCCTTATCATCATGTGAAGCTGAGTATGTCGCAGCCACCACTGCAACTTGTCAAGGAATATGGTTAGCAAGATCAATTGGAGAATTGATGAACAAGGAGATGATATCTATGACGCTAATGGTTGATAATAAATCAGCCATTGCACTGTCAAAGAATCCTGTGTTTCATAATAGGTCCAAGCACATCGAGACCAAATTTCATTTCATAAGGACTTGTTTGGAAGAAAAGAAGATGGAGCTGGACTTCATAAGCTCAGAGAATCAACTGGCAGACTTGTTTACAAAGTCATTGGGAAGACTGAAGTTTGAAGAGCTCCGCCAAAGATTGGGCATACGTATAGTCTAGAAAAGGCATCATGCTTGGGAGGGAGACTGAAGGCATCAAGCATTTAATGCCTTTTTCCAGAATTTCTGGAAGGTGCGTGAGTTTCTTGAAATGACATCTTAGCAATGTCATTTCAAGATATTTCTAGATATCTCTCTCTCACACAAACTCTCTAGCTTATTCTAGAGAGTTCTACTTGTGTCTATATAAGGAGGGTGAGACCCTCATTGTAACTATGAACTTCAAGGAAGAAGTTTAGAGAGTCTTTTTGTTTAGAAACTCTCCATTGTGAGTGTGCCTCTATTAGAGAAGGTTAAGTTCTTAACCTTGCAAGTGTCTTAGTGCCTACAGCGGCGACGCGCGGTTCTGCACGCCCCCGACTCCGAAGTGGTGGGTGATAACATGCAATCTTAACATGATAAAACATGATTATTAATACAATTTAAGGCATAAAACATTACATTTATGTGCATGTTATCATACTTTGAGTGCATTTCTATCATTTCATGCAAATTTATGTTATAATCTCAAAATACACTAAATTAGGGCTTAATTGTGATAAATTAAGGATAAATGATTTTATAACCTATCTTTACTTGAGATTATAAGTGGTTTTTAAAGTTAAATAATAAGAGAAATTATTTTTATAAACATTCATTTAAATTTCTAAACTTAAAATCTTAAGGAAATGAGTGTATTTTTGAAATATAAATTAAATCTCTTGTTATTTAAATATTTTAAATTTTTAGAATGATAGATAATTAAATTTCAGATCAAATGAAAGAAATTTGGATTAATTTGGAGTTGTATTTTAAAAGATATGATTTTTACAATTTTAGGGATTTTTCTGGATTTTTCTGGATTTTTATGATTTTATTTTCTATTTAAAAACGTTAAAATAAATAAATAAAAATCGCAAAAAGCGCGCGGGACCCACGTGGATGCGACGTGGCACGCAAGGCCACGTGGCAGCGCCACGCGGACCCGCGCAGCGCATACGTGGCGCATAGTACATATGTTATTCATATATTACATATAGTCTAATGGATATTCAGCCTCCCGTATACCGGGAGGGTATTTAACGCTAAAGATGGTCGGGTCTTATAAACCCGACGATTCTCTTTTTTATTTTCGGTGTGGGACTAAAACCACACTCTACTTACCATGCAGGTGACGTGGACGCATGTTGAACGTCGGATCGAAGGCGCGATGAAAAGACGCGCGTCGATCGCGTGGACACCGGACCACGGAGTGATCATCAAGCACGTGCGCGATTTCAGGAATTATAACGGCCAGATTTCAGCGACGTGGCGGCATCACACGCGGCGATCACGTGGTGCGTGGACCACTAGATCAAGATCAACGCACGTGTTGATTAAAGGGGCGTTATAACGGCTACGATTCGATCGTGCGGATCGCATCTCAGCCGTCCGATCGCGATCCAAGGGGCGACATCAGAGGCATTTTATAAACAATCATCTACGCGATCATCCAGGCCGTCCATCTCAAATCCGACGATCACGACTTTTTAGAAACGATCCACGATGGACCCTTTCATCGTAACCGTTGATCAAAACAATCGGACGGTTACGCCCAAATTTTGTTTAAATAGAGATGTTCTTCGTCAATGTATGTATTCGAGTTGGATTTCAATCAAATTGACTTGTCTAGACACCGATCCTCTCGTTTCTCTTGATTCCATCCTCTCCCTCTCTCAATTCCGCATCCACAGAGGGGTTGAAATCAAGATTTGGTGGAAAATCGAAAGAGAAATCGCAGCTTGAAGCTCGTCGTGACGTTCTTGGCGTTTTGGTGATTAATCGGCTTAATCACCTCGTTTCGATCGCTAAACGGGTTTAGTGGAAGCAGTTTTTCCTAGATTATCTTCCTATTATCTTTAATTTTCATTTAGATTAGGTTTTAGATTTCAATTTCGTAAATTTTCATTCTAAATCACAATTTCAATGTCCGAAAATTTCTCTCCACTTCAAATTTCGATTTCTCCGCGAAATCAAGTCCAAATTCGATGATTTTTGATTCCGTGGATTCTTTTTGAAGTCTTCTTTCTAAAAACACTATTTTCCCTAATTTCTCACCTCAATTCATCGTTCAATTTGACCAAATTCCAAAAGATATCTCAAAAATACCTAAATTCCCTGTGGATTCGACCCTTATTTACCATTATACCCTTCAATTCTCTCATAATTCCCCAAATTGGTAAGTTCAGATTAATTTTTGACACGAGACCGTGTGAAATCGACGACCTCGCGGTCTCATCTCGTCAGTGGGCATGGTGGACGAGAAGGAGGCCATTCTGAATCTGCTTCTGAGGCGCGGCAGGCGCTCCGTCGTCTCCCTCGTGGGGATGGGTGGCCTGGGAAAGACCACGCTGGTCAAGAAAGAAGGAAATAATTTCTGAAAAATAGAGAGAAGCGAGAAAAAGATGTTAAGGATAAAAACGACTTCACGGACGATACTGAGTCTGTCGCACCCGACGCCTCACCTGCTCCCGGCCAACGATCGCACGTCTGATTGAGAGCGAAACGGTTGTAACCGTTTCGCCCTGTCGCAGGTCGCGAACAGACCGCCTTGGCCTGTCTCTCACCCTTCTCTTCTAGTCTATAAATTCAGTTGTACAGGACTTCATTGAGATATAGAAAAACCGATTAGTTTCACGCCGCTACTCTTCTCTTCCTCTTCATTACCTTTTCTTACATGGTATCAGAGCCACGCGGTCTTGTGAAATCGTGACAATGGCGGATCTCTCCTCAACCTCTCCTTCCGCCTCGGAAGTCCTGAAATCTGAGGTAAACAAAGCAGTTATTGCTCCTCAGTTGAATACGCCTCATTCGGTAGGCCTCCATGTTCCCCTCAAACTCACGAGAGAAAATTTTCTCCTCTGGAAGACTCAACTCTTCCCGTTGCTAAATTGCCATGGTCTTGCTCATGTACTTACGCAAGACCCCCCCGATTTCCTCACATCTTGATGATCGAGGTGAAATCGTCGTCAGCACTGCCTACCAAACATGGTGGCGTCAGGATCAACAGGTATTATCGCTGATTGTCTCATCCCTTTCCGAAGCAATTCTACCGTGTGTCATCAGAAAACTCACCGCAAAGGAAGCTTGGTCAGCCTTGATTAAGCATTGTTCCTCTACTAATCCATCCCAGATCATGCACCTACATAATCGACTTCACAATACACAGAAAGGATCTCGATCCGTCGCTGATTTTGTGCAGGAAATTCTGAGGACTTGCGATGAACTGGCTGCTGCGGGACAGCCAGTTCAAGAAACAGTATCTATATATGCCATCCTTCGTGGTCTAGGCTCATCGTATTCGGCATTTTTGCAGGCATCTCATGAAATCTCACTCACCTAAGTCTCGAAGATGTTATTGCAGAGGTCAATTCCTATGATGAGCTCCTTAAATTCTCGGCACCCACCAAAGATACCACTCTATCGGATTTCCCTCCTACTGCCAATCAAACTCAACTCACCTCCTCCGACCGCAGTAGAGGGCGCAACCAGGGACGCAACAACAGAGGCAGAGGCCGCCATGGCGGCCGATATGTCCCCCGCTGCCAGCTCTGCGGCCAATTCGGCCATCGCGTAATCGAATGCAAAGAACGCTTCAACAAATCCTTCTATGGTAACCAAACTCCGCCTTCTCACTCAAACACTCCCATCCTTCCACAGGCGTATGTTACTAATCTCCAACCAGTCCACTCCTCCTCCGATCATACCGCATGGTATCCTGATAGTGGTGCCACGCATCACGTAACAAACGATGCTCAAAATCTTGTTGATCCAGCGCTCTATCAAGGCCCCGATCAACTCCAAGTCGGCAATGGCGCAGGTTTGCCCATCTCCTCTACTGGATCTTCCTCTCTAATTTCTCGATCTCAACCTCTTAAACTCGTCAACATCCTTCATGTCCCTGCGATTCGGAAGAACTTACTCTCAGTATATCGGCTAACTAACGACAATGCGGTGTTTATTGAATTTCATGCCACCTATTGTGTTGTGAAGGACGAGGCAACCGGGAAACCTCTGCTCCAGGGCACGGTTAAGGATGGATTATATCTTCTTGCCAAAGCTCATCTCCCAGAGGCAAATGTCAGTGAGAAGGTCGGTTCAGAATCTTGGCATCATCGCCTCGGTCACCCAAACATGCGAGTTCTAATGAAAGTTATCTCCACCTATGGTTTTCCTCCTCTTTCGTTAATAAAAACTACTTCGTGTGATGCCTGTCTTGCCTCTAAATCGCATCGTCTTCCCTACTCAACATCTTCTCATCAGACCACTAAACCACTGGAAATAATTCACTCGGATTTATGGGGGCCATCACCTATTATCTCGCACACTGGACACAAATATTATGTTATCTTCATCAACGATTTCACCAAGTATACCTAGCTATACCCACTGAAACTCAAGAGTGACATTGAGTCCGTCTTTCTTAATTTTCAACTCCGCGTCGAACGCCAATTCGATCAGAAGATTATCAACTTTCAGTCAGACTGGGGAGGCGAATTCCAATCTCTCACTAAACATTTCACGCGGCAAGGTATTGCTCACCGGGTTTCCTGTCCCCACACGCCGGCTCAAAATGGAACCGCTGAGCGCAAACACCGACATATCCTCGAAACAGCTCTATCTCTCATGCACCACTCATCCGTCCCACTTCAGTTTTGGGACGAAGCCGCCTGCACTGCCGTTTACCTCATCAATAGACTGCCTACTCCTCTTCTACAAAATCGCTCTCCTTACACTCTCGTCTACAATCACGAGCCCTCCTATTCCCTCCTACGATGCTTTGGCTGCACCTGCTATCCATGCCTTCGCCCATATGCCACTTCCAAGCTCGACTCTCGATCCGAGAAATGCGTATTTCTCGGCTATAGTTCGTCTCACCTGGGATATCGGTGCCTCTCTCTCACAAGCGGCAAACTCTACATCAGTCGGGATGTTATTTTTCGAGAAAATGAATATCCATACAAACTCTCTTTCACTAATAGTCCTTCCAACTTATCCTCCTCTTCCGGACTTCTTGGGTCTTCTCCCGCCCCAGTCACAGCTTATGACCCGTCACTAGCTCTCTCTACTTCTCGAGACTTCCTCCATTCTATCTCACCAACTACTGACCTACCTGCGTCACCATCGTCTCCACTATCACCGCCCTCTGCCTCTCCGCTCCCTCTCGGGTCCTCCGAACCGGCTTCTTCCCCCTCTCATGAGCACTCCTCTACTCCCGACGACTCTTTAGAGATTCCACTCCCTGGACATATGCCTTCAACCAACCCTCTCTCTCCTTCAAACCTTGACACTCCTACATCTCGGACTAAAACCCGCCGCCTTTCAGACATTCTCCATGTCCTCGACTCCACGGCCGCCTCGTCCTCACCCAAATATCCTCTTCCCACATGCCTTCATACCTCCCTCTCTCTCCCTCCTGTGCCCACAAATTTTGCCTCAGCATCCACGAACCCGGCATGGATAGCCGCCATGAAAAGTGAATTCCACGCTCTCTTACGAAATCAAACATGGCAACTTGTTCCTCGACCTCTCAATCATCCCGTCATCGGATGCAAATGGATTTACAAACTCAAGCCCGCCCCTGATGACGTCTCTCATCAATACAAAGCTCGCCTCGTTGCTAAAGGCTTTCTTCAGGATGAAGGCATCGACTACCATGAAACTTTCAGCCCCGTCATCAAAACCACCACCATTCGACTTCTCTTGGCCCTTGCTATCAGCCACCGCTGGCACATTCGTCAATTAGACATATCCAACGCCTTTCTCCACGGTGATCTTCATGAGCTCATCTACATGGATCAGCCCCCTGGCTTTCACCATCCTCAACACCCTCACCATGTTTGTCTTCTTCGCAAGTCCCTCTATGGCCTCAAACAAGCCCCGCGGGAGTGGTATCAAAAACTCACTGGGCAGCTTCTTACCTTCGGCTTTCAAGGATCCAAAACTGATACCTCTCTCTTCTATACTACCACTGGCCCGCTCTATATTCTCATTTACGTCGATGACATTCTCGTCATCGGCCCTTCCTCCTCGCAAATCAACAACCTCATTACCTCTCTTCATCAACATTTCCAGCTCAAAGATCTCGGACCCGCGTCTCGCTTCCTTGGAATTGAACTTCAGCAACATCGTGACAGCCTCACCCTCACCCAACAACACTACACTCTCTCTATCCTTCAAATGCTTAAAATAGAGCAGTGTAAACCTCTTCCCACGCCCAGTCCCACGACATGCTCTGCTTCTTGCTCCCCTCCTCCCGATCATCCTCGCCTCTACCGACGAATTTTCGGGGCGCTTCAATATCTCACCTTCACCCATCTTGACATCTCCTATGCCGTCAACCAAGCCTGCCGAGCCATGCATTCCCCCACAATGGCTAATTGGACTTGTCTCAAACATCTTCTTCGTTACCTCAAAGGAACCATCACTCACGGCTTACACTATACCAGCACATCCCCGGTCCTTCTCACTTCGTTCAGTGACGCCGATTGGGCTGGCGACTCTTCTGACCGCCGCTCTACAAGTGGCTTCTTGATCTATCTTGGACATAATCTCATCTCCTGGAGCTCCAAGAAACAACCAATCGTGGCCCGATCCAGTACCAAAGCTGAGTATAAAGCTATTGCCAATACGACCTCCAAACTCATCTGGATCACCTCTCTCTTCCGGGAACTCCAACTTTGTCTCCCTCCACCAACTTTGTGGTGTGATAACATCGGCGCCACCTATCTCTCAGCGAATCCCATTTTTCATGCTCGCATGAAACACATTGAAATCGATTTTCATTTTGTTCGTGAACAAGTGGCTCTTCGGCGGCTTCGCATCGGCATTATCTCTGGCAAAGATCAACCGGCGAATCTTCTTACCAAATCACTTCCCAAGCGTCGGTTCTTACAACTCAGGTCCAAGCTCAACCTTCATCCGACGGTGAGCTTGCGGGGGGCTGTTAAGGATAAAAATGACTTCACGGACGATACTGAGTCTGTCGCACCCGACGCCTCACCTGCTCTTGCCCAACGATCGCACGTCTGATTGAGAGCGAAACGGTTGTAACCATTTCGCCCTGTCGCAGGTCGCGAACAGACCGCCTTGGCCTCTCTCTCACCCTTCTCTTCTAGTCTTTAAATTCAGTTGTACAGGACTTCATTGAGATATAGAAAACTGATTAGTTTCACGCCGCTACTCTTCTCTTCCTCTTCATTACCTTTTCTTACAAAAGAAATCTCTCCTCACGACGGAAATTTCCGTCGCGAGAGAGAGAGAGAGAGAGAGAGAGAGAGAGAGAGAGACGCGCGGGCGAGGAAGAAAGCGAGGAAGAGAAGGAGAGAGTGAGAGAAAGAAGAGAAGAAGAGAGAAAGATCGTGAGAGAGGGAGAAGCAATTTCTCTCTCTCGCGATGAAGAGAGGAGAAGAAAGAGGGAGAGAGGAGAAGAAGAACGCGAGAAGAGAGGAGAGGAAAGAAAAATCTCCCCCTGTTACGCACGCGCGCGTGCCGGAGAGCAAGGGGGAGAGGAGACATCGCGAGAGAGACCGTGGAAATAGGGGGAGAGAAGGAAGAGAAGAGAGAAAGAGAGAGAGAGAAAGAGAGAGAGAGAGAGAGAGAGAGAGAGAGAGAGAGAGAGAGAGAATGAAGAGAGAGGAAGGAGGACCGCGTGAGATGAAGAGAGAGAGAATGAAGAAGGACGTGGACAAAAAAGTGGCAGCCAGGTGGGGGACGGAATAACAAAACCGTCCACCTCAGCGGGAATGCTGACCTGGTGCCACAATCTGGACAAAGAAAAAGGTGGTGCCACAATGTGGACCTAAAATGAAAGGTTACGCCACAAAAAGATGTTTACCCTAAGTAAAATCTGATTCATGAATGTCGACATTTGATAGATGGATCGATCATGAAACGTCAACTCGGATCAAAATTCACCAAATCTATGAAGAGTAGATGTCATTGTGTTTCTGTGTTTTGATTGGAATCTATGACCAAATCGGACTTTGTGTTTCGATTGTAAATTGAAATATCAATGGAAATTGTCTTTTCAAATTTTATGCTCCAAATTTTCTTTAAAAATGTTCTAGAGAGTCATTACAAATATATGTTTTACATAGATCACGTAGAATCTAATATAAATAGAATAGAAGCCACATGAGTATATAATTTTAAAATTAATTACTAAGAAATGGAAAAATCAGGAATACACATTTTTAGACCTTGATCTTATACTGATTTGGATTTTTAAGTAGAAAACCTAAATCTCTTTCTTACTATATTGAGAAAGAATTGATTATTTAAAATAATAAGTACATCCAATTGCGAATCAACTCATCATAATAATAATAATTATCAAATCCGTTGAGAATTAGGGTTAACTCTAATGAATCTATGAACCAGCTATTGAATTAAATTGAATTGGAGGTTCAAAAGTGGATAGAAATTGGGCAAGAAATAAAATTAGAAAATAAAGAACATTAATCTAATGAATCAAATCCAAGGTCAATTTGATCTAAATCAAAGGAAAAATAATAAAATATGCTTATACATGTTTTTAAAGATAAAAATAATGGAAATGAATGAAAATCATCTAATGAACTTAATCAAATCAAGGTAAAAGAACATAAAAAACTAAATATGCCTTTACTGCGAGTAGAATATTACTCTAATAGGAATCAATCAAAATTAAAAGAGATGAATCTCCGACCATTGATTCAAGGATTTTCGTCCAAAATTTTTAGAGCTAAAGAGGAGAAATGTTGATGACGTTGTGAGTAATAGACAATTGTTCTCTCAATTTTCACAAAATTCATGGAAGAATGCAACCCAATTGTTGAGTTGGGAACACAAGGATATTTAGAGCTCCAATTCATCTTAAGGTGTTCAAAGACCAACTAATTTCAATTGAGAGAGAGAGGATATTTAAAGGAATTTATGGGGAGTTAAAGCCCTAAATTTTGATAGCCATTAGGTGAGATCCAAAGGCTAGGACTAATTTGCACCAATCATAAGAGAAAAATGGCACTATTGAATAGTGCTCATGAGATATTTTTTTATGGAGATCAAGTACATGTGCCATGTAGAGTAAGATCCATCCCCTTTCCTCAATTTGACCTCAATCCACCAACTCAGTCATTGGATATTGATCACACTCAAGTAGTCAAATCCCCCCTTCCCCACTATCGCCTTTACTTTTAAGGATTGACAACACTTGTTAAATGTTTCCATTCAAAATCCTAGATTTTCCTTTAAGGATCCTACTTAATGATCATACTCTCTACATATACACCTTACACTAATCTCACATTGTATGATGGATCTTATTGTTCCATGTCATTTGAATATAGTAAAAATTTAAAAGCATATATGAACATTGTTTATGTAAAGATTCTAAAAGTAATCTAATCAAGCGCTAAAGCATCATTATCTCCCAAAATATATTGGAGGGTGGCACCTAGCACAGCATAAGCACACTAGGTAGTTTTAGTTTGTTGGTACCCTTATATATTCTATTTTAGGCCTTCAAAATTTATAGAAATTCCAGAAAAATCTCAATGCATCTTTCAAATATTAAAATTTTGAATCCAATTTTTTTATGAATAAATAATAAAACCAATGAAAGGTTAGTGAGAAAAGCCAATATTTAGAATCATATCAGTGTCTAGAATTTATCATTTATTCTCTAATTTTTTCTATGGCTCATATAACAGAAATATGACAATCATAAATTTGAGATGATCCTCCTAAGGCCATCTTGGACCAATCCTTCTGGTCCATGCTCTAAACCCATTTATCATTAGGTCTCCTAACCACTTCACCATAGATATCTCTTTCTCCTCACCATAGAATGATCCTTCAATAAATATTCATTTAGTCAACCCCTTGGATATATGGATTAAGGAGTTATCGTACACTATAATCTCTTTCCTTTATCTCTTTACATGGTATTAGAGCCATCTCTCTTCTTGATCTAACTATCTTGTTGTTGTCTCCACAGCCCTAGTGTCCACATGGTTCCATCTTTTCATTCCTTAAGCTAATTCAGTCGTCACCTCTGCTACTTGACATCCTTTTTTTGTTGCTTGCATTGCTTAGTAGTCTTACATGCATTGTCGAGTGTTAGTATCATATCTCATATTTTTTTCTCTTGGAATCATCTTTATGTGCACTGCCTCATGGTGTCGTCATATCCTCTAGCTTTGGTTTTGCTGCGTGATAACATGCAGTTTCATGCATTAATATCATTGTATTTAAAACATAATCATAAATGCATGTTATCATGATTTAAAATGATTAAATTAACAGTTTTATATTTAAAGGATATTTTTTATTTTTCATAAATTAATAACATTTTATGAGAATTTAATGACCTTGATTCATCAAAAATATAATCTTCTTTTATTATAAAATGAAATTTCTAATTTAATTCCTATCTAAAATGCCTTTATTAACTGAATGCATTTTATCTTGAATTTTCTTGAATAAATTTATTTCTATGAGGAATTTGACATTTTTCTAGATTTTTTGGAATTTTATGGGAATTTTAGAGAAATTTAAATCAATGAGAAATATTAAAAACATAAGTAAATAAAATAGAAAAAAAGAGAAGAGATAGTCTCTCTCTCTCTCTCTCTCTCTCGCTCGTCACCTCTTGCTCGTGCCATCTTATTTGTGACGAGATGAGGAGAGGTGTGATGGAGAGACGCGCCTTTCTTCTGCGCCATCTCCTCTCTCACGCCTTCTTTTTCCCTCCTCTGCCTTATGTGACTCTCCTAATCTCCCTTTACGCACGCGCGTAAGGGGGAGGACGAGAAAATTTTCTCCCCCTCTCTTCCCTCCCTCTTTCTTGTGGGAAGAGATTTTGTGTCCCTGTCTTCCTTTCTTCAGAAAAATTTCCATCTCTCTTTTCTCCCACTCTTCTCCTTGCTCCTCACTCCCTAACACATTCTCTTCACTCTCTTCATCTGCCTTGTCTTTATGCCCCTTTCTATCGTGCGAGGAGAGGGGAGTCTCCTCTACGGGAGTTCTTATATATGTACATGAATATTTATAGTATTACGTGAATGAAGGATTATTTATATATGGTTACGGATGATGATAAGGTTCCATACATGAGTTCTTTTATACTACATATCTCCTAAAGTATGTGGGTGTAGTTTGGTACCTAGCAAGCTGGAAACTCAACCTATCAATTAGGTTAAATCAATCTTTGATTAATTAATCTATATGTTGATGTAGATGATTAATAAAGTTGACCAATAAGGTGTTATTGGGTCTATAGAGTTATTAGATAGTGAGATACGTGGACTTAGAGGGTAACACACGTAAGGTCTGTGAACATTGGTGAATATAGATATAATTATGAGGATTTTTATGAAAAATCCTCATACCAAATGTTTATAAATAGATGGAGAATTATCACAATTCAAGGTGCCCTTGTAAGCCTTGTGAGAACTATCTATTTTCTTCTCTTTCTCTCTTGGTGAAGAACTTTGAAGAGGAAATCCAACCATCTAGCAATCATGTGGATACCGCTAGAGACTAGAAACCTAAATAACTTTAAGAACTCCTTCAAGTGAACCTTATAAGTATATTTTATCATACATATTAGATGATAGGATCATCAGTTCTTGGTGCCTTGATGTTTTGAATATCTAATTTTATATATTTTATTATGTTCGATATTTGATCAAAATTTTGGAAGACTTATCACCCTCAAATCTGAACACCTACATGTATAAGAGATGAACTTGTGGCCACATTAAGGATTTCTTGTGACATAGAAAATATGGTCAAATTGCCCAAAAGAGAGTTGTCTTAAATATTGGTAAATTAAATGGTCGAGAGGAATTGACCAACAAAAGCTCATCATTTTCATGATTTTACCATTTATGGGCTCGATAAAAAGCTTAGACAATAAATTATAACAAAATAAGTTTCACATAAATTTTTTTTATTTTTTCATTTTCATGATAATTTTTGGGCCTACAAAAGTATCTCATTAATAAAAAAGTACAATGTGCTTCAATACCTTGTTGAAGTTTTTATTTGATCATACGTATTGAATTGAGAGCTTTGATCAAATAATGAGAAATGAGTCATAAACAAAAAATGTGGTTTGTTGAGAATCATTGCCCCCATGGCACAAAAAATGATATCTTTTAAGCAAGATGATGCTTCTAGTGTTGTGCCAAACATTAAATAGATGTAGTCGTTGTTTGCAATCGATTTGATGTAACAATATTTATCTATCCTTACTTAGTATAGTGATTAAGCAAGGTTTGGAACCTCAAGGAGCTTAGGTAATGAGATTAGGTTCTTCTATGGAGAAGGGATGCCTAATACATAGAAGATGATCTAGAAGGGAACGTGGAGAGTATGAAAGATAAGGATGATGAAATAAGATATGGATGACATTATAAATATCTATATATATATAAATATTTTATTTTGATGGTGAATGAGATGGAGAGTAGAATCAAAATGATAGGATGGTGAGGTAAGAAGAATGGAAGTGTGTTTGTGTGATGATGATGAACGGATGAAGGACATATGAGATTTTTGTGATAAAATGATGACAATGCTACTACATAAAAAATAAAATAGGTTATAAAATATATATTGAGGGGATTAAAAATAAGAAATGGATCTGAGTCCTCACAAGAACCCTATTTTTTATGCAGTCTTAGGCCAAGTAATGTTGGACTCACTTTGACCTCATTCTTCCACTTGACCTTGCCTCCAAAACAGGCTTCAACACCAAATAATGTAAAGTTTGGGGCTAAGCGTCTCCTTTATTTTTGGTAGCCTGATTCTAAGAGAGAGAGACAAAATAAATAAATAAAAGAATAAAAATCTTTTATATGCTGAGGTTAGAGGTTCTCTCAAATCGTGTAGAAATTTAATATCTTTGAGTGCCACGTAATGAATGTTAGATAGCTAATCTATAGGTTACAAGCATAACCATCTCCTAAGGAAGTGGATGGGTCTCACATAAAGAGGTGGGCCCCACAACTACCTCATGAAGAATTGGCATGACTACTCTCTAAGAGCTGGTAGCCTTGCCACTTCCTAAATAGGTGGGCCTCCTTAAGAGTAAGGTGATATCCCTCTCTCTTATAATAAACATGGATTCTTCCTAAAAAAATAGGAAGATATAAATTTATTAATAATCGATATGATCATGATCAAATTTCAAGAAAAAGGGACTGACTATTCACCTAAAAGGGTGAAATGGGTTGACCTCCCTAGAAACATCTTAAAAAGATGAAAAGGTTTGACCAACCGCTTGATAATTTCTATCCACGCTGTCACCTTAGTGATGGCGAGTGGGACCCGTCTCCATCAGCTCAAGAGATAGTGACAGCGCGAGTTCAGCCCGACCGACGTGCGAAGATGAAGGAGCCAGGCTTTCGTTACACGGCTTGACACTTCAGGACCTCATCCATCCTCGCCTCGACATCGGGTTGAATTCACCTTGTCTTCCATCCTTTTGTCCTCTTTGCTTTGTTATTTTATTTTCTAGGTTTTATGGGCCCTATGTGTTTTAGGGGGCCCATTTATCCCCTTCATCTTGAGCTTAGGGTTCATTGGGATTCCTTTTAAGCCCAATTGAGCTCTAAACTTAGGGGTATGTCCCTTTCTTTTCGGGCCCTTTTTTTGGGTTTCGGCCTCAAGTGGGCTTCCTCCTCCCAAAGGGAAGACACCCCACCCCCACCCCCCAAGCCCCTAAGCGTCATAGTTATTGTGAATTTAGATAAATATCTAATAATTTATATATCTAATGTTGAGCTAGATAGGGTATTATTATAACTTAGGTCTACTTTCGGTTACACTGTCCGCCTGTATAAGACTATTCTGTGCGGGTTTGGGGCCATATGAATGCAGCCCGGATTTATTTCTCTCTCACTCTTTTCTTGATTCAATAACTGCCTCTTTGATCGATGACTCATCTCTCTCGGTCTTCTTGAGCAACTGCAATCTTCTATATCTCTTCAATATAGATTGATCTTGATTGCTCAATCTGGTCTGGAGGTGGCTGCTAAACAACCGGAGTAATCGTGCGACAGGAGGATCATCTCTCTCTCTCCTCAAGAAGGATTGTGCAACTAGAATCTAGAAGCTCCTGCCAAATGAAGTCAGATCTGATCATCTACTCTCAAGTAATCTGCTTAGATCGTGATCACGTCTTAAACATTATCATGATAACAATCCTAATGTATACCATGAGAGATTAAGATCCAATTACATTTATCGATAGTTAATAAATTTGACATGGTATCAGAGCCATGTTTGCTCTTAACCTAAACCTGTCAATTAACAGTGTTTAGGATCATCATTAAATTGGTGTCTATATATATCTTGATCTGTGCATATTCAACAAGGATGTGTATTACCTCGGTTGTTTAAAAATTTTATGTTTCAGAGTCATGATTTTACAAAAAGGTTAAAGTGATTATGTGGAAGGTTATTGTCTGATCAAGAACGAAGTCAAGAAGGGAAAACAGAAGACGAAAAACACTAATTCCCAGCACTCGTCTGATCAGAGTCTTATTACAGATCAAACTAAATTGACTGTGAATGATTGCCTTGTCTATGACCAAAAATGGCTGAATACTCTCACCAAAGTTCCAGAGAGAGAGTTGTTTACAGGTCATAATTTGTTTCAATGGAGCAACTATATCACTAGACAATTGTTTGCAAGAAACCTGATGAATCATCTCACTAATGAGAAACCAAAAATCGAAGATAAAAATTACTTCGAGTAGATTGGAAGTGAAACTATTTTGCATGGATGGCTCCTTGATTCAATGATTCCAACCATTGCTGATCTTTTAAAATTTGAAACCTCATGCAAGGAGGTGTGGGAAGCAGCCCACAAAAGACACTCAAAAAAGGAAGATGAGTCCAAAATCTATGAGCTAGCGTCATCTACTTATGGTATAAAACAAGTGCAAAATTCAGTTCTAGTGTATGCTAATGAATTAGTGGCTATCTGGAAAGAGTTAGACCATTATCGTCCTCCAAATCTGAGTTCTATTGACCGAGAATACACATTGAGGGATAGAGTATATCTATTTCTATTGGGACTTAATTCTGCATTTGAGAATTTTAGGGGTCAGATCTTCAATCGACCCTCTAAAGTCTCTCTTGAAGATGTTATTACCTTGGCTATTCACGAGGAGAGCAGACTAAAATTACAAAACAGACTTCCTCAAGGTCCAGATCAGAGATCAAACTCAGCATTTGTGGGACAGTCCCATGATAAAAGGGTACAACCTAATTCTCAAAAGGGTACAAACTCTAGATCAAAATGACTCTCTATGGTGCACTCATTGTAAGAAGACGAGGCACACAAAGGAAACCTGCTGGGATATTCATGGTCGACCAAATAAATTTGGGAAAAGCTTGGTCACTTATGAAGAATCAGATCAAGAGATATGTCAAGCCCCAGCTCAAGCTCCAGACCTTCATCAACTTTCAGACCATCTGAACTATAATTTGAATGAGCTTGCACATATCAAAGAGTTCATCAATAGCTTGAGCAAGAACAATTCAACATCCATTCAAGATCTAGTTGCCATGACTAACCTTGGTAAGTGTTTACACTTAAAAAATTTCTTTAATAGCTCTCATGATCAATCAATTTTGTGGATCGTGGACTCTGGAGCCTCAGATCATATGACTTGTAATTCAAATCATTTCATCACGTAATCACCGTGTGCTAGCAATCGTAAAGTAAAAACTGTTGATGGGTCTATGTTAACAGTAGCAGGTATTTGTAGAGTTAAAATTGATATAGTTGGAATTTTGGAGGATGTCCTGCACATCCCAAAACTATGCATCAACTTGATATATGTTCAAAAATTAGCTAAGTTACCAAAGTATTCCATCATTTTTGACAACGATGAATGTTTTTAATAAACAAGTGGTCAAACCAGAAGATTGGACTGGCTAGAATATTCAAAGGGCTGTACCATCTTCAAGGGAGAGGGACAACTGCATGTCTGAAGGCTCTTTCCAACAAAAAAGGTACTAATAAGTCATGGTCAAACTATCTTCTTTTGCTTAAAAGATTGGGTCATTCTTCAGTTTTAGTGTTAAAAACCTTGTTTCCCACTTTAAAAATTCCTCATCCTCTACCATTGTGTGAAGTTTGCGAGTATGCTAAACATAAGAAATCTACATATCCTTCATCACTAACCAGGAAAAGTTATCCATTTCAACTTATACATAGTGATGTGTGGGGTCCCTCTCAAGAAGTATCTATTCATGATCATAGATGGTTTATAGTATTGGTTGATGATTGTACCAGATTTACATGGGTATTCCTTATGAAAAAAAAAATCATAAGTGTCACAAATTATACCATATTTTATTAATTTTATCCAGCAACAATTTGACACAAAAGTCACAGGATTTAGGACTGATAATGCAAGAGATTTTGATAATTATGTGTTAAATAGTTTTTTCAGCTCAGAGGGTATAATACATGAAACTTCATGTGTATATACACCTCAACAGAATGGTGTGTCTGAGAGGAAAATTGGACATATATCTAAAAAAGCAAGAGCACTACTCTTAGACAGTAAAGTTCCTATAGCTTTATGGAGTGAAGCTGTCCTTACAGCCACTCAGTTAATCAATAGACTACCTACACCTAGCTGTGAAAATGACTCTCCATTAAATAGACTTCAGAAATTTTATCCTAGTGTAACTCTTAAAAATAATCTAATACTGCGGATATTTGGGTGTATATGTTTCATTCACAATAATAAAATCGGGTTGAGTAAATTTGAAGCAAGGTCCATAAAATGTGTATTTATTGGATATTCAAATACAAAAAAGGTTATAAATGCTATTCACTAGAATTAAAGAAGAGTTTTATATTTAAAGATGAAACATTTCATGAGAATATTATGTATTATTCTCCAGCTCATGATGATAATGTAAACTTCTTGAATAAGAACTCCATAGAGAGTCAAGTAACCAATATACCTTCAAGCTGTGAACCGTGTGAAACCTTATCTAAAGAGACTATTGAAATCAATGAAAATGATAATGTCACACAAATAATTGGGGAAAATGCCACTGCTGATAACCTAGCCCAAGAGCAAGTATGTAGTGAAGAGTTAAGTGAAAATATTACTAACAATGACCAATATGTATTGAATAGAGAAGGTGAGGAGACTGCAGAAAATGAAACCGAAGGTGATAAATCGAATACTAAGGGAAGACAAAGTAGTAGAGTAAGAATGCCAAAAAAATTATATCCAATTGAATATTATGTTAATTACAATTGTTTTAGTCAATGCTCAAAAGTGTATGTTTCTAATCTCATCAATGAAAAAATTCCTAGAACTACTGAGGAAGCCCTTATGGATAACCAATAGAAGTAAAAAATAAATGAAGAAATTAATGCTCTAGAAAAGAATCAAACTTGGGAAATTGTTGATAGACAACAAAACAAGAAATCGGTAGGGTGTAGATGGCTATTTACAATTAAATATAAGCCTGATGGAGATATAGAAAGGTTCAAGGCCAGATTGGTTGCCAAGGGATACACTCAAGTGTATGGAATTGATTATCTAGAAACTTGTTCACCGGTAGCAAAAATGAGTACTGTTAGAATATTAATATCACTGGCCGCATGTAAGAATTGGGTCTTACATCAGTATAATGTAAAAAATGCATTTCTACATGGGGACCTAGAAGAAGTATATAAATGGACTTTCCTTCAGGATATAAAACTCATTTAATTAACAAAGTATGTAAATTAAAAAAGATAATTTATGAATTAAAACAATCCCCAAGAGCATGGTTTGGAAAATTTACCAATGTTATGAAATCGTTTAATTATAATCAATGCAATCAAGATCATACCTTATTTTACAAACCTAATAGTGATAATAAAATTGTACTAGTTCTTGTTAATGTAGATGATATAATTGTCACAGGAAATGATGAAGAAGAGTTAAGTAATTTAAAAGAAATTTTTTTTAAGCGGTTGACATAAAATATTTAGGAATCCTAAGCAATTTCCTAGGAATGGAGGTTACCTATTCAGAAGATAATATTTGTCTATCTCAACAAAGATATATCTTTAATATATTAACAGAAAAAAGGTTTCTTGATTGTAAACCAGCCACTCACTCCATTTGATCCTAACTCTAAACTTTCCCTAAATGAAGGCGATTGATAACATGCATTTATAACGTGAATTCTTATCCTAATTAACTCATATTCATGCTTATTTTATGTGAATATGATGCATGTTATCATACTTTTTAGGAATTTTCTCCATTGGCATGTCATTTCACTAAAGTTGATATTTATGCATAAATTAGGGATAATTTCATGCTTGATAGATGATTAATCTTTTGTTAAGTTTAAATTAATGGAAGTTAATCTCTTGTATTGAATGATTTTTGACTTTAGTAAATGTTTGGAAGGATAATTTCAAGATGAATTTATGATTTAGAATGTTTAGTGAGAAATGATTTAAGTAAATTCTAATTCATCTTGATTTCTTCTTTCAAAATATATTTTAAATGACATGATGTTAAAAAGGAAGAAATTTGTGATCCAATGGAGAAAATTTGGATTAAAAAGGAGTTATATATTTTAAATTATGAATTTCTGAAGTTTTATGCCTTTTTCCGATTTTTTATATAATTTTAAATTAATTTTTCTTTACTAAAATCGCGAAAAAGAGGGTTTATTACCTGCAGGTGCTGACGTGGCGAGCAGGAGCCGCGGGCGCTGATGTGGCGTGCGGGACCACCTCGAAGGTGCAACGCGGCACTGAGGCCACATGGCAGAGCTCAGGTGGCCTGCGCGAGGCGCCCGTGAGGGGCGCCACGTGGCAGACAGACGAGCTGGCAGTTGGAGGGCCCACGGGCATAGTGGGACCCTGGTAAGAGGGGGCGGCAATGCAATTAATGGATAATTGCGCCCCCCTATTTAAGCGCAACTTTTTCCATTATTTTCTCCGTGTGGGACTATGTCCCACACGATACTTACCTTTTGCAGGCGACGTGGACGCACGGCAGGCGTCCGATTCGGTCAGGACGGCGGAGATTGCGTGGACCCGAGTCCACGCGATCTTCAAAGCAACACGTGCGTGTGATCGGGGTTAAGTGATGGTGATTGAGGGCTTACCTGTTGCCACGTGGAGCTTTTCGGAGCGTGGATCCTCCTCGAACGGACGACGATCGTAGCGAGGTTTGATCGCGCGATCGAGACCGCCCAACCTACCTGATCTTCACCGATCGGACGGCTGGCGGTGGACTCTCCTTGCGATCACGATCCGACGGCCACGGTGAAGCGCGATCCTCTCCTCTTCGTGAAGATACCTAGAGCGTCAGATTCCAATCTTACGGCGTAGAAGACTCGTGGAAGAACACCACGATTGCGGTTCGATCGAACCTTGATCGCCGCGCGATCGAACCGCGATCGTGGATCCTTCAGCGTGGAATCGATTCCACGATCCTCAGATGATGTCCAAGGTGGATCGCGATCACGATCAAACCACGATCGTGGCTCGATCGTGGTGCGATCGTGGCTTCTTTTGAGGCTAACTTAAGGCCAATTCACAGCTAAATCCGAGCCGATTCGTCGCGGAATTGAAGCCACGATCTATGCCCACGGAATCGTCCCCTCGACGCCATCAAACCACTTCCACGACCGCTTCAATTGCCCACGTTCCGCGCGCTAATTTTCCCTTTAAAAACCCATGTATTCTCCCCTTGTTCTTCAACTTCTGATCGATTCGTGAAGGAATTAAGAAAATTTCGAGGAAGATCTCTAGTTCATCGTGATCCCCCCACATTTAGACTCGATTGCAAAGCAGTTGGAGCGGGATTGATCGCGAATTTCTCCTTGCTTTCATCAAATTTTCCCCTTGAATTCCAAACGTCCGCGAGGAAGAATCCGAGCAAATTCGCTTCAATCCATGAGAATTGAAGCCCCATTCTTGCGACAATCAGGTTAGTAGTGAGATTCAATTGATTGTCAGGAGGAAATTTGAGTTTTTATTAGATTTAGAAGTTTAATTTTGCAAATTAGTTCATAGTGTTCTTCATTTTCCCCAAATTCGAGTGCAAAAAATTTCTGATTTTGAAAATAGGATATCTCTCTGATTATAATTCCAAATTATTTTATTCTGGTTTCAGTGGATTCCTCTTTCCCTCAGCTTTCCGTGGATAGAAAATTCATCGAATTCCGAGTTCATTTGACCCTCCAATTTAACGTTTGACCAAGGACTGTTCATCTTTCATCATAAGTCAAACTTTGACTTTCGGGGTCAATTACTTTTGATTTACAAATTAGAATTCGATAATTTTGGTCTTTTTATCTGGTTCTTAGCTTTCCATTGACATAGAAATTACAATATTTGGATTTCATTTGACTATTCAATTTAAAGATTTCCTCTGAGGTGTTAATTTCGGGGATTTTCTGATAGTTGATTTTCAATAATTCATAATAAATCCATTTCTTATCAAAAAATCACGAATTATATATCAATAAATTCCATTTTCTCTCTAGTTTCTAAATATTTAATTTTAGTAATCTTATGACGCTGTTTGATTCTCTGATTTTACAGAACACCGACTGTTGGTCAAAGTCAATGCTTTGACTTTGACTTTTGACTTTTCTCTGTCAAATTCAAGAATTAAATTCTTAAAAATTCTTATTTAGCTTATTTATATCCTTTCCATTCCTTACATCTTATTTTCTCTTATTTAAAACTCCTTTTAAACCTAAGTTTGCCGAAGTCAACTCTGCGATTAAAGTCAACCCTGCTCTTTGTGGATCGATCCGATACTTACACAATACTTGATTTTTATATCTTATCTTTGTGAGTTCGGTTTTATAAATTTTATTTGACCAACGTTTTTTTGTGTTTTTAACGACGCACGAAAACGATCCGTCACTGACCCAAAGACTGATCAAGGAGAATATTAGAGGCTTGTAGGGAAATTGATATACCTTGCCATCACAAGGCCTGACATTTCCTATACAATCAATGTACTAAGTCAAGTCATACATGATCCTAGAATGAGCCATTTACAAATTGCACATAGAGTATTAAGGTATTTAAAAGGAACAATTGGGTATGGAATTAAATTTACTAAAGGAAATTCATTAAATATTAATGTATATACAGATGCAGATTTTGCTAATTCTAGAATTGATCGAAAATCAATCGCAGGTATGTATACATTTCTCGGGAATAATCTTGTTTCATAGAAAAGTAAGAAACAAAAATATGTATCCTTATCAAGTGCTGAATCTGAACTCATTGCTCTAGAAACTGGGGTAAAGGAAGCATTATGGATTAAGAATTTATTTACTGAATTAAATATTAAAATTGTATTGCCCATAACGTTAATGATTCATGATCCCATCCAACATGAATTAACTAAGCATATAGATATCTATAGAAATTTTATTAAAGAAAGGATAGAATAAAAAACATTATGTACACCTTATATACCATCTGAATATAGTTGTGCAGATATGTTCACTAAAGGAGTGACTAAACCTCATCTAGATAGATTTCTAACCAAGCTGAAAGTCGAAAAATTCACACTTAGCTTGCAAGGGGGTGTGAATTTAGATAAATATCTAATAATGTATATATCTAATATTTAGGGTTTAGGTCTGCCCCCAGCGGAAGCCTTAACACTCACCTTTACTTGACCCTACGACACTGCCCTCTAGGCCTCGACCTCCTTGTCTCTTTGATGTCTTGACTCCCTCAAGCAGATCTCCACACAATCGTGCGTCCCTTCAAGCCCTGTTGTGCCTCTCCCGCTAGTACTGTCGGCCTCCGGTAAAACGAGACTTCGTCTTCAGGCTCCTCTTGGTCTTCTTGCTCCCAAGTCTTAACTCCTTCTCGTCTCAAACTAATGAGACCCTCCTGATCTCCATGTGTGTGAATGCAAGAGTATGTTTGTCTAAATGTTGATATCTATAAGAGTTGATGATTGCTAGTAAAGAGAGAATGAATTCAAGAATAACATAGACACACAAACAACAACTACCAAAATTGATTTTCTGACCTAGGGTTGACTCTATGACTTATGGTTGACTCTGATGAAGGTTGACTTTCTACCTTAGGGTTGACTTTTTGACTTAGACTACTATAGTTGACCTTGACTATGAAAGGCTGACTTTGACTTTGACTACTATGATTGACCTTGACTATGAAAGGTTGACTTTGACCATGAAGGTTGACTTTCACTACTACAGTTGACCTTGACTACTTAGGGTTGACTCTGATCAATTGGAGTTGATTGTAACTTAAGGAGTTGACTTTGAGCTATAATAATTGAGTGTGTCTGTATGTGGTTAGCTGTAACTTAAGGAGTTGACTTTGACCTATAGAGTTGACTCTGACTATATGTGGTTGACTTTCATACAGATAACACACTTTCTAATTACCCTTGAATAAATTAATATGAACAACTAACTAATTGACAATAAATTTAGTGCAAACAGGGCCCAAGGTTAACACAGTAAGTAGGAGTAACTTTAATTCAAAATAAGTGAATTATGAGATGAACTCGTTGAGTGAGATAAATAAAATACCTCTTGGTCTTGACAAGAAGAGAAGAAACAAAACAGACAAGTTAACGAAAGATTAGAATAACACTCGACTAGATACTAGTGAACAAATGGATTTCAAAACAGATTAATGAGAGACAAACGAGGTTTTGTTAACAACAAGCGGGAAGAAGAAAAAAACAAGGGTGAAGACGCAAATCGAAGAGATGAGATTTACGGACGAGGAGTGACCGAGAAAAGGGTGAGAGATTTGTTGTCAGCTAAATGTCGAAGAAGCTTATGTAGATCGATGTAAGAATGCTTCGGAAGGCGTTGTAGGAACCTCAGATGTTCATTGTCACTTTGATTGCAAACAACCAGAGTGTTTTGTTTTCTTGGAGTCCTTCCCTTGCAAACAAACCCTAATTACTCTTATAGTAAGTCAGTTTAGGTGGAGGGAGAGATAATTACAAGAATACCCTCAATGGTAACACCGACAATGTGGAAGAATATTTGGTGAATTAGCTAGTCAACAACAGCTGAGCGTCATCTCAAATCCGCACACGATATTCGCAGACAGAGAGCCGGAGAGGGCCATGAGCCCTTGTCACAAAAAGCTGGCAAAACTCTTCTCCATCGCAGTTGACTTTTTGAAGAAAGGGGCCCGCTATGATTGTGCCCCGACTTACAGTCAAGCATCATCCAGACCTCATGGACAAGCATGATAGTATCTTCTACCGGTCCGACAGAGACTGACGAACCCTGCCTAGGGTTTGAGAAGGAAGAAGAGAGATAAATGACATAAACCCGAAAAGTATACATGAAGGGTATATATACCCAAGATGAAGAGAGAGAGAAGGGGGCATATTAGTCTATAGAGGAGAGAGAGAGAGAACAATATCGCTAACACCCCCCCGCAAGCTCAATATGGATGTCGTCCATGTTGAGCTTGGATAAAGCATGTAATAAGAGGGGATTGGGCAGCCCCTTAGTCAGCACATCAGCAGCCTGGTCGGATGACGGAACAAAGTCAAGATCAAAGAGGCCATCATCCATCCACTCCTTGAAGAAGAAGCGGTCACGTTCCATGTGTTTTGATCCGACCCGTCTGACCCGGATTCTTGGCTAAAGCAATCGTCGACTTGTTGTCGTAGAAAAAATGAATTGGTCCACGATACTGGACCCGAAGGTCTGATAGAATACCGTGGACCCACTAGGCCTCGGAAGCCCCATCAGCAAGTGCACGATACTTGGCCTCAGCACTCGACCGGGACACTTTGTCATGTTTGATGCTCTTCCAAGTCACCAGGCTGCCAAAAAGAAAAATACAATATCTAGTAGTGGAACGGCAATCCACAATCGACCCAGCGAAGTCCGCATCGGTGTAGACCCGCACCGTCTTATCTGTGGTCAGTGAGAAATGTAGACCTTTCCTGGGGCAACCCTTCAGGTAAGCAAGAACCCTGTGGGCAGCCTGTCTATGAATCTCATGGGGAGCGTGCATAAACTGACTAAGGAGATGAACAACAAAGCTAATATCCGGCCTCGTATGCATCAGATAAAGAAGTTTACCCACTAACTGCACGATACTGATAGTGGTTGACAGGCGGCGAATCCTCCCCGGCTCCCAATTTAACATTGGGATCAATAGGAGTACGAACAGGTGCACAATCTGTCATACCAGTCAGCTTCAGCAAGTCCACGGTGTACTTTTGCTGGGAGACAAAAATACCGCTAGATGAATAAGCGACCTCAAGACCAAGAAAGTATCTGAGAGGACCCAAGGCCTTAATCTCAAACTCTCGGGCCAGGGCAGCACTAAGACGACGAGTCTCATCAGCATCAGACCCCGTAATAAGAATATCATTAACATAAACCACAAGAATGGAGACACCAAATGGACTGTGGCGAAAGAAAAGAGACGAATCCCCATGGACTGTAACTCTTCTTATTGATTTTCCGAGAAGGGACTTTATCTGAGAGCAAGAGAGGAGAGAGAGAGAGAGAGAGAGAGAGAGAGAGATAGGGATGAGAGAGTAGAGAGATAGAGATAGGGATGAGAGAGAGTAGAGAGAGAGAGAGATAGGGATGAGAGAGAGTAGAGAGAGAGTCAATGGATGGCCATGTCAATGGATGGACCTCGCTTGACAACGCGAACATCATTACAGTTAGCCTCAGTACAGCCGCAGCCGTAGGTGACGCCATTCACACCGCAGACGGGTTCATAAATGAAACAATAAATGTGACAGTGTGGGCGGGGAACAGCGTTCGGCTTCAACCGGCACACATTCGGAATGACGACCAGCTCCTTTCGCAGCGCGCAGGCGTGAACAGCTGCGAGAACGAAGACGACGAGGAAAATGGAGACTCGGGTTAGAGAGGTAGCTCCCATGGTGTCCTTTACCAAGAACCGAAAGCTTCTTCTCTTACTGGCTGTTGGAGGTTCCTTACTCCTTTAAATAGGCTCCCAGTCGTGTGACTACGCATCGGGTAGGAACCTCGGGTTTTGGATTAGTCCGGAGAACGGAGAGCTCATTGCCTCGTTTGTCAAAGCTCCTTTGTCCGATCTGCGTCGAAGTCAGCATTCTTCCTTTTACTTTGAACAAGAAAGGGTTATTATCACCAGCTACCCCAGCCTTTCCCCCAACTGCCAGATCTACCCCAACCTTTTAAAACCCCCAGATCTACCCCAACCTTTCAAAAAACTAGTCAGATCTAACCCAGCTGATGACATGGCAAAATCGGATTCCAATGTGCATCGACGTGAGTCCACGGCGGAGGCTGACGGGGACGGAAGCCGCCACGTCAGCAGATGAAGAAAATAAATCCAGTCTTCTTCCTCGGCATCACCGAGTCTTCTTCCGATAGTCTCCGTGCCCGTCTCCCAAGTAGATGACCCGCTTCTTCTCTCTTCCTTCTAGAATCCGGTCGACGATCAATCCCTGCGGTCAACCAAATCTTGAGCTTCTTCTGTAAATGAGACGAAGAGAAGGAAGAGTCGTACCTTGCACAAGTTGGGAGGGCAGTTAGGGCAGCCGTGGGGGGATTTACGGAAGTCGTGGTGAGGGGAAATCCTGAGCTTTCCTCGTTCATCGACGGAGCTGGGGTTGGTGACGATCTCCGAGAAAAACCGGAGAAGGCCGTGGTGCTCGAGAATAGTCTCGATGAAGAAAGTGTTTGCGTCGCTCACGATCTTCAGCTCGCATCTGGAGAAGAAGATAGGAAGGACATATTCCGTTGGAAGATGTAGAGGAGGGAACTGTTTTTGGGTTTTTGAAGGGAGCAATGAAGGAGATACGGCACCCTAGAGAATGGGCGGATTTGATGGCCGCGGCGACGAGGGGGTGGAGGTCGACTCTCTTCAGGACGGCGGCGATGTCTGTGAGGGAGTATCCCGCAGCGTGGAGCTCCTCCATCATTCGATCCTAGAGGGAAGAATGGGTATTAGTGTCCTAGATATGATATTCGTGCTGAATAGAGAGAGTATCCCAGAAGAAAGAAATGAGAGAAAGAAGAAGAACCTTACAAGATAATGATGGTGATAGTGATATTGATAATGATAATGATGGTGAAGAAGCACATGATGATGATGATGGTGATGGTGCTGATGAACAAGAATAATAAGAAGAAGATGGTGATGATGAAAAAGGAGAAGATGACGAAAATAACAATAATAATAATAATAAGAGGAAGAGGAAGAGGAACCCTGTAAATATGATGATGATGAAGAAGATGATGATTGTTAGAAGAAGAAGAAGACGACGACGACAGAATCGGTACCATGAGAGAGTTCCATGGCATCGTGGGGAGAAGACGCTGAAAGATCTCTGTGGCACCAAGCTCGTCAACAACCCAGTTATTGCTGTCACAGTCGATTATCGTCTTATCGAAGTCGAACAGACGGGCGGAATCCTCGACGCGAGAGTATCGACGGCGCACGCTGGTGTATCGCGCAGGCGGTGGCGCGAAAGTGCTCAGACAAGTCGCGAGGGCATTCGGTAAAGATGCGTGAGCAGGGCGCGCGGGCGTGCGGGTAAGGCGTGGGACACGCGAACTAGACGGCAAGGTATGAGCGGGATGCGCGAGCACACTAGTAGGGGCGCTCGCGCTCGGACAGGGCACGGAGAGGAGTGCTAGCGCGAGCGGGGGCGTAGGCTCGGGCGCGAGTAATATTGCTGGCACGAGATAGAGCAACTGAGGCGAACGGGAGTGCAGGCGCGAGTCAAATGGGCGCCTAGGCTTAACTGGGAATGCAGAAGTCACGTACAGGCCCGGTCCAAGCAGGGCGCAGTGCGCACCCGGGGCAGAAGGGCATCGCGGCCCAATTCAGGGAGTGGACAAGGTCTGATGGAGCGCGTGGGCGAGCGTGGCTGGTGGACAGGGCTCGGACGCGTCCGCCCGGGTGGTTGACCACAAGCGAGATGTTGACCTCACGACTGGAGTTGATTGCAGGCTGGTGCGAGCGAATAGGAATGGCGTTGGCGGTGCTAGTGTGATCGAATTTGGTAGTGGAGGAGGGCCAGGCGTAGATGATGAAATTCAGGAGACAGACTGGACTGTGGCCTGGGTGGAGGGTGGGGAATGGCCGAGCGAAGAGAACGAGTGTCTGCAGGGTAGGAGGTTGGGAAGTGGCAGGGCGTCGCAGGCGGGGGAGTTCCCCGTGGCGATGGATTCCGGAATGCCTGCAGGAACAAAGGAGGGAGCTTCCGCGGGGCGTCAGAATTCTGCGGGCAACGAGTGGGCGTCGAGGAGAGAACTCGGCAGGTGCACGGGAGGGGTGCGGGTGATCGCGAGGACGAAACTCAGCAAGGAGGTGAGAATTAATTGGTATGGACGGTGGGTGATGGTGAAATTCGAGAGGATGACAGGTGAGGTCGAGCGGGTTCGCTGGTAGGGTGGACTGGGTGAAGTGGGCGTCAGTCTGGTAGTTGACCGGGGATGGGAAGTCGGCAGAAGACGGGATTTGCTGAGCGATGAGGCGAGGCCGATTTCTCACTCGGCAGTGTCCCGCAGCGATCTCGATTTCAGCGGGATTTGACTTACGCGGAAAGATTGAAGGCCTGCGGAATGGAAATTGGCGAAGCGCAGGTTCGCGGATTGGATTCTGCGGGGAGGTTGAGTTCCGCGGAGGAAGGGGAAGGTTCAGAGATTGGAGAGGAGACGAGCAGGGAATTCAAGTGGAATCCGTGGATGGGGGAAGGTATCGCCGGATTTGACGATGGCTGGGCAAGGGAGGCGGGATGGTTTCGCGATAGAGAGAGAGAGAGAGATTTATTTTCTGCATCTGCTGCTGATGTGGCAGCTTCCGTCCCCGTCAGCCTCCGCCGTGGACTCACGTCGATGCACATTGGAATCCGATTTTGCCATGTCATCAGCTGGGTTAGATCTGACTAGTTTTTTGAAAGGTTGGGGTAGATCTGGGGGTTTTAAAAGGTTGGGGTAGATCTGGGCAGTTGGGGGAAAGGTTGGGGTAGCTGGTGATAATAACCCAACAAGAAATTTTAGGTTTGATTTTTCGTGCGTAATCATCTGGAATTTATTCCACGTTTAAAAATGTAAAAACTTAGCCTCCGTGGAAAACTATACCACGAAGGAAAGAGTAAATGTTACGAGGAAGAACTTTGGAGTAAATGTGACGTCTTCGCCGTCAAGATCCGTTCCCTCCCGAAGGTCTACGCCATCGTCCAGTTCACCACTCACCAAGCTGCTGACGTCATCCTCGAAAGAGCCTCCGGCGAACTCTGCGTCGCCCGCAACCGTCTGATCGCCCGCCGGGCTCGAGACGTCGTTAATCATCCAAGAGTCCCCTGGTTCGAGCTCGGTGACGTCACCCTCCATCTGGGTTGCCCACTGTTCGAAGACCGTTTCTCCGTTCTCTTCTGATCCAGCAAGGTCCAGCTCAACTTTAGCCGCAATCTGAGAAAGATCGTCTTTTTCCTCTCCAGGGAAAAACACTTATACAAGCTCGAGTGTTCTTACGAGAGCATCTGAAGACGCGGCGCCAAAAATCCGAGTCTCAGCCCCGAGACGTCGTGATCAGGGTTCTCTCTCTTTCTCTCTTTCTCTTTCTTTCATGAAAAACTTTTTGACTTTTGGTTTCTTTTTTGGGTTTCTTCGGTGAAGGTGGTGGCTGCTCCTCGGATAGTCGGATATACATGTTGCCGGACGAGGGTTCTCTGTTTGCTTGCCCGAAGTTTAACTATTACAATGATCCTAATCTCGATGAACGCTGGATCAGACCGACGGATTTCACCGAGTCCTGAAGTGTCGGGGAAGCGTCCGCTTTCTATCACGACCTCCCCCCGGAATCCAACCTTCCGAATATCTCTAAATGTTCGTTTTCCACAAAGAAGTAACCGTCCTCTGCGATTGCAGCGCGGCTTCTCTCACTCCCAGGACCTCGAACTCGTCCCCATAGTTCGACCTAGAGGTGAAGTCTCTGTGCCGTACGAGACTCCCTTAAAGTTCACCACATGGTCCAGAACGGGACGCTCTCCGGGCCAAGGCTGGATGATGATGAACTGGAGAACTTCATCCGGGTCTCGTTGGTTTATGTTGAAAAAATGCTCTATAGTAGGCTGTTCGAGGTGTGACAAGAAATTAGCTTCATAAAAACGATTCTGAATGTTGGGGAAGCACCAAGAGAAAATCTTTGGGAGAAATGAACATGCTGTTAACAGATCAGTTCTTGATACCTCATGAGATCCCATTCCGTTTTTGTCCATAAGACTTCATAATCGAGCAGATATAACTCCGTTTATTGATTTTTCTAAGGACTACATCTGAGCGTGAGAGAGAGAGAGAGAAGAGAGAGAGTAGAGAGAGAAGAGAGAGAGTAGAGAGAGAGATATAGGGATGAGAGAGAGTATAGAGAGAGAGTCAACAACGGATGGCCATGTCTCAGCATGGACCTCGCTTGACAACGCGAACAGCATAACAGTTAGCCTCAACGCAGCCGCAGCCGTAGGTGACGCCATTCACACCGCAGACGGGGTCATAAATTAAGCACTGAATGACACAGTCTCGGCCGGGAACAGCGTGCGGCCTCAACCGGCACACATTCGGAATGACGACCAGCTCCTCCCTAAGCGCGCAGGCGTGAACAGCTGCGAGAACGAACACGACGAGGAAAATGGAAACTCGGGTTAGAGAGGTAGCTCCCATGGTGTCCTCTACCAAGAACCGAAAGCTTGTTCTTTTCCTGGCTGTTGGAAGTTCTTTCATCCTTTTTATAGACTCCCAGTCGTGTGAATTCTCTTCGGGTAGGAACGTCGCGTTTTAAATTAGTCCGGAAAACGGAGAGCTCTTTGCTTTGTTTGTCAAAGCTCCTTTGTCCGATCTGCGTCGAAGTCAGTGTTCCTCGTTATACTTTGAACAAGAAATTTTAGGCTTGATTTTTCGTGCCGTTTTTCTAGAATTTTACTCCGCGTTTGAAAACGTAGAAAATTAGCCTCCGTGGGCTGGTTCTCCTCAACCAGAGGACCAAAGAACAGAAAAAATGCGATCCGACCGCGGCAATCGCGTAGCTCGGTTGACAAATTCATCCTGCTCGATCCTGTCAGACCATTAATGGGCTTGAGAAAACTTTATCAGGAACGAAAGAGCAAAAGTTACAATGGGAAAACTGAGAAATACGCGCAGTCGGTTCTTCTAGCGAAGATCAGATATCCATCCTTCCCGCGAGTTGTTAATAAAGATGTCCGATACACGACGGGCGGGATGACATGATCGCGTTTGGACGGCTTCAATCGATCACAGATCAAAGCTAACAGATCGATTGAAGGAGGAATAAATTCTGTAACAGAAGAACAATGCATCAAATTAACGATCTGATCGTCGATTAGATCGATATTTTTCAAACTTCTTAATTTTGAAATAAATCTGAAGATCATGGGTTTAGTTAAACCCTTGCAGTGGTATGGAGTTTGAACAATAGCTGTCTGAACTCCCCCTCCTGTTTAGTCCCACAAGGGACAAATGCAAAGGATTTTTTCCTATGAAACAAAGAACTTAAAAATAGCCTCTCTAGCCATGCAATAACTTGGGTCCCCCGTGCAATGTCCTCTTTCACCGTTTTTAACACAAATTAAACTTCTAACAGACCTTTAAAAATCCACAAACAATCCCAAACTTCAAAATGTCACATTATCAACGAGCATTGAGACCAAATAAAAAATTATGAAACATTATTTTTCCTTATTCAGACATGTAAGTAAATGTTTTCACCATTTAATTGCAATGAATTTATCCATCTTTACATTTTACTGTGGTCGTCTTAATGGAAGGACAAATATGAAACTAGTAATGTTTAATGGTTCATGAGTCTTGTAAATTATTTATGGAATTCCTCAAAGAAGTATTTTTAGTTCAGTACGTAATAAATTAATACAACCTTTTTAATAACCCTTATGTTAGAAATTAATTGATAGTAAAATTTAAAGGTTGAAGAACAGTCAAATGGGCTTTCATGTTCTTCATCCTTGATGCATATTATCTCTTGTTTGAATGCTTACTTGACAAAGAATAGTTGGTAATATGAAACTCATTGATCAATACCTCCAACAAAGCTATTGATTTTGACTTAAAAATGACTTGGTCAATAGAAACATTCATGAACGATAATCTTGATTGGATAAGGCATAATATTACCATTCATGGAAAACATTTATTTGACATGCCTAACTACTCATTTTAGTTAACCAAAATATTTCTTTTACCATTGGGCCTTTCAATTAGAGAAACAAATTTTGTAAGAAAATTCCTAAAAATCAAATAAATTTCTGTTATATTTCAAATTTTTTATTTTAGAACATTCTTGATTTATCTCATATTGAATAAAATCTTTTCTACTCTTTATCCCCCAAAGATTTAATCATATAGGTAGATAGAGAGATTGACATAAAGAGAGATGAATTGCTTGGTAGATAGATATAAATATAGATGAATAAAGAGGTAGAGAGATAGTAGTTAATTTTAAAGTAAATGGTTAACGAATCTAATTTTCATGTGTTAATGTTTTAACTGTATTTTTAAGGCATAGATGATAATTTCCATATAAAAAAGGGTTTTTATTTTATTTATGATGTTTATATGAGGCTTACAAGCCAAATCACCCTTCTATTTATCTTCTTTATATTCATTGAAATAAAATTTAGTCATTATTATTTTTGTGTGATATTTATAATTAAGTTCATAACCATATGTAATAATTAAGCAAATTATGATGAGATCATAATACATCGATCATTAGTATTTTACTATATATTATAAATCTTTATATTTGAGGATATTCAAGTAAGACATCAAATTATCTAGAAATAATAACATTTTATTATCTGAATCATTTGATAAGTATAGTTGATCCCGATCTTATGACTTCATTAGGAATGAAGACAAACCTTGCGTGTACAAGAAGATCAGTGGAAGCACGATCACTTTTCTAGTCTTATATGTGGATGATATCCTACTCATTGGGAATGAAGTAGGTATATTATCGTCAGTGAAGGCGCCGCTATCAAACGACTTCTCTATGAAAGATTTAGGAGAAGCAAATTACGTATTGAGAATACATATCTATAGAGATAGATCGATGAGGTTTGCTTGGCTTTTCTCAATCCAAGTACATAGACAATATTTTAAAAAGGTTTGGCATGGAGAACTCCAAGAAAGGTTTCATACCAATGAGACATGGAGTTCATAGATCTAAGGAGCATTCACCTAAAACTCCTGAAGATAGAGCATTAATAGAGAAGATCTTGGCGATTGGATCTATCATGTACGCTATACAATTTACAAGATGAAATGTGACACTTGCTTTGGGTGTTACGAGCAAGTTTCAGGCTAACCTAGGTGAGAGACACTGGGAAGCCATTAAATGCATCCTTAAGTCTTGAGAACAACTCAAGATTTATTATAGTCTATAGAGGAGAGTAGCTTAAGTTCCAGGGTTACACTGACTGGAGTTTTCAATCAAACCTAGACAATAGTAGATCAACATATGCATTCATGTTCACTTTGAATGAGAAAGTAGTGTCTTGGAAGAGTTCCAGGTAGCCCCCAACTGCAGATTTGATGACAGAGGCTGAGTACATTGTCGCGAGTGACGTCACCCAAGAGACAGTTTGGTTGAAGAAGTTCATTACAGAACTTGGCATCGTCCTTATCATCGCATACCCTATTCGATTGTTGTGTGAAAAAATTGGTGAAATATCACAAAGCGAAAGAGCCAAGGTCTCCTCAAAATTCTAAGCATATTCTAAGGCACTTTCACTTGATTAGGGAGATCGTCGCTTGAGGAAATGTAGTGGTGGAAAGAGTTCTATCAACTAACAATATTGCAAATCCATTAACAAAGCCTTTAGCTCAAGAAGTTTTTGAGCATCATTGCACAACTATGGGGTTGGTGCAAAAGGGTAATTGGCTTTAGTCAAAATAGGAGATTGATGGATATTATGTGGCCTATAGGCCAATCACACTTTTCTGTATCTCATTTATGTTCATTGAAATGAAATTAATTCATTTTCATTCCTATGTGATGTTTTTAATGAAGTCTATGAGCATATGCAATGACTAAGTGAGTTATGATGAGATCATAATACAATAACAAGTAGTCTTTAAATAGATGTTCTAAATACTCCTATATATGGAATATTCGAAAAGGATATTAAATTATTTAGAAATAATAGCACTATCTGATCTTAATCATATGATGACTATGACTAATCCTGTAGCCATCGATGTGGAGACACTAAGGATAGATAGTGGGTACTCTTTAGAGAAAGAAGTCACTGAATTAATCAATATGAATCCATGAATGATATTATACCTAATTGTCAACTATTGTTGAACGCGGTGCGATCTATGATGAGTTTCTCAAAACTTTCAATATCCCTTTGGGGATATGCACTCGAGAGAGTAGTGGATGTCTTTAAGGTCTTACCTAGAAAATCTATAGCTTCTTCTCCATATGAGATATAGAAAGGGAAGAAGTCAGCCTTCTCTTACTTTAGAGTATCGAGTTGTCTTGTCATGTTAAGAAACATGATACAGATAAGCTTGAGTTGATGACTAAGCTATATAGATTTGTGGGATATCTAAAAGGAACATCCACATTGATAACGTGCAATTTCATGCATTAGTATCATACATTTTATGCATTTTTCTTGAAAATCTAATTATAAATGCATGTTATTGACAGAACAAATCGATGGGGTCGTTAATTGCACACCGATTCATGTCAACAATAAAGCCAAATTTACCATTTAATGATTTAATTATGAATAGAGGGGTATAATAGTAAATAAGGGTTGAATCTACAGAGAAATAAGGGATTTTTGAGAGATCTTTTGGAATTTGATCAAATCGGACGATGAATTGAGGTGAGAAATTAGGAAAAATGATAGATTAATAAAGAGAACTCAAAGATGAATCCACAGAATCAAGAATCACTCGATTTGAATCAAGGTTCATGGAGAAATCGATGAAATGAATTAGAGAGAAATTTTAGAATGCGATTAAGAGAAAAACCAAAATTAAAGATTAAATTAAACTAAATTATGATCCTAAATTACAAATTGATGATGCATGACGAAAGATAAGAGGGAAAACACGTAATCTAACCCGAGAGAGTGATCGAAATGATCCAATTAATCGCCGGATTCAAGGCTTTTCATTCCGCGATTTTGAAAACGATCGTCGGTGTTCAAGAGACAAATTCTCCTTAATCGATCGACGAAATCTCACTTTTAAACACTTTGTGGACGCAGAAATAAGTCTAGAAGTGATTAAAAGCGAGAGATTCAAGGATATACATGTATAGATAGATCAATTTAGCGAAATCATCCAAGAATACATCAAAATGTCGAAGAACATCTCAATTTATAGTGAATTTGGGCGTAATAGTCGGATGGGGCATTTCTTCAGCGATCAACGGCTCTGATTGATCGCATTAATGCGAATCGTTACTGTTAAGTCGCAGCTATTGGATTGCTGATCAACCGCCGAGATTTCGCCACATCGCGTGCGTTATAAAAACACATGTAATGTCCGCCGTTTATTCGCGATCGGACGCTCAGATGCGTTTCTCATCCGTTTAATCTCAACCGTTATAACTTGGTTGATGGATGGCTGAGATTAAGTCATTATTAAAACGATTTCGTCAAAGAGTAATATCGCGCCACTTAATATCATTTTTAAGTGAAGATCAACGCTTAGATTCTTCGCGCAATCGAACGCTTCACAGGCTGCCATGTCGCCTCCCTACCTCGACCCTCGATCGCGATGAGATCGGACAATCCAGATTATGCCACGTTTGCTGTGGGCTATTAATAAATCAAAAATTCAATTTTAAATTAGAAAAATTTATTTTTAATTCCAAAAAATCCGTAGAAATTCATCAAAAATTCAGAAAAATTCAGAAAAATTCTAGAAAAATCCCTTAAAATTAGAAAATTCATAACTTTCAAAATACAACTCCAAATTAATTCAAATTTCTTTCATTAGATCAGAAATTTAATTATCTATCATTATAAAAAGTCAAAATATTTAAATAACAAGAGAATAAATTATTATTTAAAAAATACACTCATTTTTTCTTGAAAAACAAAACTTTAGAAACATAAATGAGTTGATATAAATATTTTCTCCTATTATTTATCATTAAAAACCTAATTATAATATCAAATTTAGATGGGAATAATTTATTCTAAAATATATTCTTAATTATGCATAATTATCCCTAATTTAGTGCATTTTGAGATTTTAACTGAAAAATTGCATGAAATGATAGAAATGCACTCAAAGTATGATAATATGCATACACATGGAGTGTTTTATGCCTTATTTTGCATTAATAATCATGTATTATCATGTTAAGATTGCATGTTATCAGTTATCATGATTTAAAATGTTTTAATTGATAATTTTCATGTTTAAGAGAATATTTTTGGATTTTGCATAAATTAATAATATTTTATGAGCATTTAATGACATGATTCATCAAGAATATAATTTTTGTAAAAACATATGAGATTTCTATTTATTTTCTAGATTTTCTTAGATTTTTTCTAGTTGTTTTAAGAAATTTAAATCATTGAAAAATGATTTTTTAAAGAAAAATTGATTAAAGAAAATAGAGACAAAAATGAAATTAATTTAAAATAATTTCTCTCTTTGTCTTTGTCTTTCTCTCTCTTTCGCACTCTCCTCTCTCTCCCATGCTCTCCCTCTCTCTCTCTGTCTCTCTCCTGCACTCTCTCTCTCCTCGCATCTCCTTGCAACGGAAATTGCTTCTGTCGCAAGGGGAGGAGTTCATCCTCTCCTCTCTTCTCACCTTTCTCTCTCTCTCCTTGCATCTCCTCACGACAGAAACTGCTTATGTTGCGAGGAGAGGAGTGAGGAGAGCCGAACAGTCTGTCTTCCCTCTCTTACCTCCTTCTTCCTCCTTCCTCCTCTCCTGCATGCACGAATGCACGTGCGTAGGGTGGAGGATGAAGGAAATTCCTTCCCCATTGAAAACATGGATATTTAATTTAAATTCTTATCTTATTTAACTAATATTCATGCTTATTTTATGTAATTATGATGCATGTTATCATAGTTTTATGAATTTTCTCCATTGGTATGCCATTTTACTAAAGTCCATATTCATGCACTATTTAGGGTTAATTGTGTGTTTTATTGATGTTTGACCTTTTGCAAGGTTAAATGATTAAAAATTAACAACTTTTCTTGAGTTATTTTGACTTTAGTAGATGATTAAAAGAATTAATTTCAAGAATAAAATGATGGGATGATATAAAATAGAGTTCTTAAGGGATGATTTAAGATTATTTTGAATTCACCTTATTTTCTTGTTTAAATTTATATTTTTAGGTGTCATGATATTAAAAATGAAGAAATTTATGATCCAATGGAGAAAATTTGAGTAAAAAAGGATTTTTGATTTTTTTAGAATTTTCTAGATTTTATTTTGAATTTTTACAGTATTTTTTCGATTTATTTCTTTATTAAAAATCACAAAAAGGGTTTTTATTTTCGCGTGGGACCCGTAGAGCTGACGTGGCGCGACGCGCACACGTAACGTAGCCATGCAAGCCCATGTGGACGCCTACATTGCGCAAGGAGGCTTTGAGCTGGGAGATGATGGGCCCATGGGTTAGTGGGCCCAGGTAATTGTATTGGGGCGTACTTGGCCTATATGGGCGACACACTGCTTAAGGGGGTTCTCCCTTTTATACCTGTCAATTCCCTCTATTTTTCTCTGTGTGGGACTATGTTCCCTTTATTTCTTAAGTTTCGTAGGACACGTTGCAAAGCGTGGCGCGTCAGATCGATCACGTCAAGTGAGGAGCGTTAATTGGGTGGATTCCGGTCCACTTGATCATCATCAAGACACGTGCTTAAATCACGATTTAAGTAAGATCCTACGGTCGCGATATAATCGCATATTCGACGACTAATGAAGTGACACGTGGCTTCGTATGGACGCTCTGATCAAGATCGGACAGGCGAAAAAATCAGGAGACGTGGGATTGTGGCCCATCAAAATCGTGCAATCTCAGCCATTCAATCTCCTTCACCGAATTGGAGGGCCCGCGTTTTTTGCGCCAATTTTTCTATAAATAGATGTTCTTCCTCTTTGTAACTTAACTTTCGATTTAATCATGAAGCAATTAAGCAATTTTGGAGCAAAATCTTAAGTTCTTTGTGATCCCCTTGCACTCTAGACTCAATTATGATCATATTGAGGCAAGATTGATCATGAATCATTGCAAGAATCGATCAGAATCTCCCATTGAACGCCGAACACACGCCGAAGAAGAAATCGAGGAAATACTCTTCAATCAACACAAAATTAAGCCAAATCTTCACGTCAATCGGATTAGTAGTGTGATTCAATCGTATCTCTTGCAATTTATGTAGTTTAGATTAGATTTAGATATGTAATTTCACTTTCAAAATTCTATTTTTCATCACTTCACCCAAATATGGGTGCGGATTTTTTCAGATTTTGAAACAAGGATTTCTCTTTGATCTTAAGTCTAAATCATTTAATATTTTTTTCATTGGATTCCTTGTTTCATCAGCTTTATGTAGATATAATTCGTAAAATTTCATCAACATTTGGTCCTCGAATTTGACGTTTGATCAACGACTCTTAATTTTCAATCCAAATTAGGGCATTGACCTGCAAGGGCAATTTCTTTTAAAATAAAATGGTAAAATTTGACAAGTTTGGTCTCTTTGGGATCCTCTGGTTGTTAGCTTTTTATATATATGTGAATTGTAAGATTTGGATATCATTTGGTTAGCCAATTTTGTGATTTTGGCCGAGGTGTTCATTTTGGGATTTTTCTGATCATTGATTTTCAATAAATCATAATAATTCCAATTCTTGTCTAAAAATCATGAATTATATATGAAAATTTTTCTTTTTCTATCTAGTTTCTAAAAATGGAATTTTTGTAATATTTTACTCTCTTTTCTCCTCTAATTTTATAGAATCTCAAAGTCTGGTCAAAATCAATGCTTTGACCTTGACTTTTGACTTTTCTTCGTCAAGTCATTTTCTAAATTTCTTAAAATATATTCTCAGATATATTTATGCCATTTCCATTAATTAAATATCACTTTCATTTCTTAAAATCCCTAACTAAACCTAAGTTTGATCAAGTCAACCGTCCGATCAAGGTCAACTGTGTTCTCTGTGAATCGACCCGATCTTTACACTTGATTTCATATCTTTATATCATTGTGAGTTTGGAATTATAAATTTTTTTTGATCGACAATTGTGTGTTTTCAGCGACTGCATATATTGTTACGCCACCCATCCTCTCCCTTTGTCCGCTCGCGCTCTCTCTTTCTCTCTCTCTTGGAAATTCTATTCTCGTCGCGAGGAGAGGCGTGAGGAGAATCGAATTCTCTCCTTGTCTTCTTCCCTCTCATTTCTCCTCTTCCTTCTTTTTCATTTTTCTCTTTTTCTTCTCATCTCTCCCTCTCTCACGACAGAAACCGATTCCGTCGAGAGGAGACGTGAACCTCTCTTCGTTTCTCTCTATTTCCTTCTCTCTCTCCTGCAATCTCTCTCTGTCTCTCTGGTGTAGGATAATTTAGAAAGATTGATAATATTCCTACAAACTAGGGGAGGACCTATGAAGTGATATCATTATGAGAAGATAGTAGGAAATCAGTGAGAATATAGGGTGATATAAGTCAAGAATATAAAAGATATATTGATTTAGTAAAGATGATAAGATGGTTAATATTTATAGTAGAAAATATAAAATATAGAATATAGGAAGGAGGAGAAGATCGGATAGTGACAGAGATGGTAGGTAGACGAGGAGAGATAACAGGGAAGAATAGAATATATATTATAATATAGAGAATAGAGAGAGTGAAACAGCGACGAAAATAGATAGAGAGACGGAGAGAAGATGAAGAGAATGGATAAAGCGGGGTTAACGGAAGTGATATGTAGGAAATAGAAAGAATAGATAAGAAACGCATCTAATGTGGACTTACGGATCTTAGAATAGGAACTATTAACTACTGTAAAAGAACTGAGGGTGAATACCTGACGGAAGGAAGAAGCGATGCTCCCGAATCGCTCCACTAATCCAGATATTCCTCGAGACAACCTCTGACGGTAAATGAGTGAAAGAAGACAGAACGGGAGGGAGAAAAGAGAGGAGGATAGAACTCGGAGAGATGGGTGCGGAAGATTCACGGGAAGACGATGGAGATACGTGAACGCGATGAACACGAACACAAGGTAAGTAACCAGTAACCAAATTTTCATTCAAAAATATCATCCTGTCTTCGTTTACAACCTTCCGTTTTATAGAAATTAGAAGAAGGGAGTTACGTGAGACGTCGCTTCGCGTCGTCTTTGTCCGCGATGAGCAGTTGCGATCCGTGGAAAGTTTTAATTTTAGACTCTGGAAGATTCTGCGACGACAGTCCACGTGTTCGTATCGTCGTGAATCTCTTTTATTGGCGGCGAGGTTGACTGGATTTCCTTTGGGAGCTCCGGATTATCGTTGAGACGGTGGCAAAGGAAAACTCGTGCAGGTGAGTCGTGTTCCCGCAAGGCACGTCCTCAAATGACTCCTGCTTCTTCTCATCCAGTTCACCGTCCGAAAGCGAAGAGTCGATCCTTGTCAGACGCTGGAGTCATTTTTGACACGTAAAGCATCCGAGGTTATTCGGAATCGTAATTCCTGATGGCATTCTCCTCGAAGTCGTCCCGCAGACCCTCGAACAGAATTTCAACACGGTACTTCTGTGCTTTAGCCGGTGACGGCCGATGGAAGATCATCATCTGAAGAAACGCGTCGCTCGCGACGGCCATGTCTGCATCACGCGCTTCATCAAAGGCTTCCACATCAGCTCCTTCTTCTCAGACTTCATCGTCACGTGCAGCTTCTGCAGCATAGGCCGCAGCTTCTCTTTCTGGTCGTTCATGCAGGCGTTGAGTTTCTTCAAGCATAGAAGCCTTGTTTCACTGGGGAAATAGTTCTCCGTGTGACATCTTTTCGTGGAAGCTTCCTTCCGAATAGCTGTCAAATATATGAACGTTCTTCAAGGTCTGTAGAAACCATTGAGTCCTTGATGTAGCTGTCTTCATGTTGAATGGTCTTCATATTAGTCTTGGTCAATTAGGAGGTTGATCCTTCATATAGATTGTCCTTGTAGATGCATGGTTTACTTCATGCCAAACCTTTGATGACTGATTTCTTTAGTAATATTGTTTTCATTTTGTGAAGTAAGAAGGTAAATTCCTCCTTTAGATCTCACCTAAATTCTAACTAAAGGTGGTTTCAAAGAAAAGGGTTCATAACAACAAAGATGTTTCTATTATTTTCTTTTGAGATCATATATTCACACAAGGCACCTAAAATGTAGTGGAGGTGGTTTGGAAATTAGGATCCTATATCAAGGTAAAATGGTGGTTGACTTGGTCCATTCAAGGGATTCTAATTATCTAAGGTTAAGGCTAATTTCTTTTGACCAAGTCAATCATTAGATCAATGTAAAATAGAAAGATGAGGGAAGATAATTCCCTTAAGATCTACACTCTCTTTATTTATTTAGAGAGGTCTTCTTCATCCATTTAAGTAATGGATAATTTCTCAAATTGGTAGATAAGGAGGAGGAGGAGGAGGAGGAGGATAGGTTCACTTAGAACCCTAGTGTTCATGTTTCAAAATAATTCTCCATCACTCTCGCTTCTCTCGTGATGAAAAATCTCCATGGCAAAGAGAGAAGCGCCTCCGCCAATCTCTCTCCATCTTTTGTGTGAAGGGGAGAAATTATTCTCCCCCTATCCACTCCTCTTTCTCGCGCGACGAAAATCATTTCTGTTGCGCGTGTCTCTTTATCTTTTTCCTCTACTCTCCTCCTCTCTCTTCTCCTCCCATCTTCGAACTCTTCCGCGCCCTTCTACGCCTTCTGCTCGCAATGAGAGGCACACGTTTTCTGCAGCCTCTTCACTTCTTCTGCCCCATTTTCTCCCTCTTTCTCTCGCGCACGTCCTCCGTGTTTTTTATGATCACATAGAGGGAGGAGAGAGGCGAGAGGAGAGAGAAAATTACCCATTTTTGTTGTTTTTTAAAATGCGCGCAGTTTGACCGCGGCCAGAACGGGTTGACCGGCGCGATTTGAGGAGAGATAAAGGATATCAACAGTCCAAATTCATCTAAATTAAAATCTTGATATCTGACAATCTTGATGGAGTTAGGAGCTGAAATTTTGTGGGCATGATTTTCATTTCAAGCTCTAAGAATCTACTGGGGCTGATTTAATTTCAAAGGCAAAAAAATTAAGGTTATGATTAAAAATTAAGGTTTTGTGATAACGTGTAATTGATGCATTCATTTTCATCATCATACATGGATTTTAACGTATAATTCTTTCTAATATAATACACGTTATCATGTTTTTGTAATATTTTTACATTCATCATGTTATTCCACTCATGTACTCATTTTGCATTTAATTAGTGCTGATTATGCATAAATATGAATATGTCTTGTCATACATCGTTCCTTTTGGTTTTTATATCTTGAGACTAACCCCATTTGACTTCTTTGAAGTCAAGTGGAAGAATTCTCACATTTTTAAGAGTTTTCTGGATGCAAGGACAAAATCCCACAAGTCAAAGGGTGTAATTAAGGGTCAAGGTGGTCAAAGGTGTGAAGCAAGGTCAAAGGTGATCAATTTCATCTTTTAAATAATCATGAAGATCATCCTATCCTTTTGGAGACAACCACTTCACTAAGTTAGCCAAGGCAAGTCCAAGTTGGTCAACTCTCTATTTTAGGTAAAGTTGACCAACTTTGACTTGCCTTGGCTTACTTAATGAAGTGGTTGCCTCCAAAAGGATAGGGTGATCTTCATGATTATTTAAAAGATGAAATTTATCACCTTTGACCTTTCTTCACACCTTTGACCACCTTGACCCTTAATTACACCCTTTGATTTTTAAGATTTAGAGTTGACTTGGCCCTTTAAAATATTTTTAAATTAAATTCTTTTATATCTAAAATGAAATGGAGGTGACCCTCTTAAGGTGGACGTCCTCTTTACTTAAGGAGGAGTTGGGAGTCACCTCTTTTAGGAGGTGGGGCCCATATTTAAGAAATGGAAGGTTATTACCTCCTTTTGAGGAGGTGAAACTCTTTCTTTAGAAAGGAGTGAGGCCACCTCATTTAGGGTTAAGATTACCCTTGGACGTCCTTGGGGTGGTGCATCTCCAACCTTCATCATAAGAGTGAAAGATCTCCACCCTTGTTCACCTAGAAACCTAAAAGACCCTCTCTATATAAGGCTCTATTTTCTCTCTCCTCTCTTGTTTTTGGCTCTCTCTTAGCAATAGGCTACCAGAAGGAAGAGGAGAGGAGGTCAAGGCCCAAAGAGAGAATTTCTTGATGCTCAATTTTGTGGTGGAGAAGAAATCAAGCTAGCATTGCGATCAGAGCGGATTGAGCATCACTCGGCCTAGGATGGGCATTGCGACGGGGTTTTTGCGACGATCCGGATTGAGTTCTTGATTGTGTTCATCTCCATAAGCAGTAAAGTTTTATCTTCCTTTTATTTTTATTTCTTATTTTATTTTAATGTAGTGGCTTTGACATCATCGACACTTGAAACTCTCTCTCCCTATCGCTGCACATCGATTTGTCCATCCGTCGCTACCACCGACCAGTCTCCTCATCTTGTCATCATGTCATCCCCATTACATTTATTTCTACATTGTTTTTCTATTAGAATTCATATTTATCTCTTAATTAGAAAAGAAACCTAAAAACTATCACTCATATTCATCTCTACATGCCCCATTTACGTTCACACTTCTTTCCACGCTTTCTAACCTTTCATTTGAACGTCTAATTGCTAGGATCTAAGGCTCGAAAAGCTCTCAAAGTCTTTGACCAAAATAATGATTGCAGCGGAAGGTGTTGAATCAAAACATTCAACAAAGTTGAAGCACCAATAATAGATGATCTCATTATCCATTCTAGGTGATCCTATCATCTAGTATAGAATAAAATTCATACTTATATGGATCATTTGAAAGAGTTCTTCAACCGTTCAAGCGTCCGGCCTCTAGCGGTATCCACATAGTCTCTAGACGATCGGATCTCCTCTCGAAGACTCATCACCATGAGAGGAAGAGAAGAGGAAGAAGAAGTTCCACTAGGCTTGCATGTGCACCTCTATTATGGTCGTTCTCCCCCTATTTATAGACTTTGGGAATGTTAAATTTTCATAAAAACCCTTATTATTATGTCTATATCCACCGAAGTCCATTGGCCTTATGTGTGTGACCCTCTAGGTCCATATATCTCACGAGTTAATGACTCTATCAACCCAATAACACTAATTGGTCTTCCTTATCAATTAACTATATCAACATATAGATTAATTGTCTAAGGATCGATTTAACCCAATCAACAGGTTGAGTCGCCAGCCCGGTGGGTGCCAAGCTACACCACGTGCTCTAGGAGATGTCAAGTATATTAAAAGCTCTTTCATAGAACCCTTGCCGTCATTGGTTACCATGTACGTATAATCCTTCATCCACACGAGACTCATAAATGACTTAGGTTATGGTTAATTGTCAAACCCTAATCGATCACTCAATTTAGCACTGATGCGAGTAGGAAATCATTGAGAACAACTTCTCTAATATTTCCACTACCTTGGCCAAGGATTTAACCGCATCTCATTCCTTAAGTCGATCTCCTCATATACCGAGGGCGGATGATCCCATCTTAACCACTCAATCACTTTCAAGGACATCATGTCGTATCCAATCTATGACGTTTTGGAGATCCCGTGGCTAGGGATTCGTAAGTCATAGTCAAAACATGATCATCCATCCACAAGATGTCTTTGGTGTCTCAAGTCAAAGGACCACATACACAACCGTGATATGAATCAACCCGATTGACAATTTGGCATAATACCATTCATGGATTCATACGGATCAAGTCAGTGAAATCTTTCTCCAAATAGCACCCGCTATCTATCCTTGGTATCTCAACACCGATGGCCACAGGATCAACCATACTCATCATATGAGTTAGATCAGATAGTGCTATTCTTTCTGGATAATTCAATGTCCTTCTCAAATATCCCACGAATAGGAATATTTAGAACATATGTTTAAAGACCAGCAATCACTGTATTATGATCTCATCATAATTCACTTGATCGTTGCATATGTTCATGGACTTCATTGCAATTATCACACAAGAATGTCAATGAATAAAAGTTCATTTCAATGAATATAAACAAAAGATGAATGTGTGATTGACTTGCAGGCCACTTAATACCCATCACTAATCTCATTACCTCAGCTCCCTATGGATTCGACCCTTGCTTACACTATACTAAGTAAGGAAATATAAAATTTTATTGCATGAAATCGATACACAACAACGACGAAAAGCACACATAATTGAGTTCATCAATTGGCTAGCGAGAAGGAAAGAAGGCAGCGATTTACCATTCTTCATGTATGGACGGTTGAGATTGCGCGATCGATGAATTCGATCACACGTCTCCGTGATGAAGGATGATCACTCCGTGAACACGAAATAGGTTGCTTCCTTGTACGTCTTCGTTGAAGCTCTAGGGGTGCATCGAGTAGAGTCAATCCGGGAAATCTCTAGGTCCACGTCCACGTGAACATGGGGCCGCAAGTCGTCGAGGGTAGTTCCACGATCAACGAGACGGATTGGGCCACGGTCTCAATCCACTCGTATCATCCTACTATCTACCCTAGTCTAGGTCCCAACGGTTGTGGAAACAAGTGCGGGAGGTACTGAAAGAAGTAAAAGGAGCTTCAAAGTAAAGAGGAGGGGATGCGTGCCTAACCTGCAAGGTGCGAGCCTGGTCGTTCGTGACGAGGGAGGTTGTTCGTTCACAGCACGAACGGTCGGCAGAAGTGGGCTGGATCAATGACGTCGAGGGGACGGCCGGTAGGGCGTGGATGACTAAGCGCGAGCATTCAGGGTGGTAGGACGACAGGGCGTGGGGCAGCCGAGCACGGTGCACGGGTCGTAGCCGGTGCGAGGCGAGAGATACACGAGCCCATGCTCATGGTGGTGCGCGCGACCGCAATCAGGAGCGGGGTGCACGGACGCGGCCAAGGTGGATGTTGCGCGGGGCGGTCTGGACCGGGCACGGGTGTAGGTTGGGTAGGGTGCGGGGCAGTTTGGACTGGGCACAGGTGCTGGTTAGGTAGGGCGCGAGCGTGGGCGTGGCCTGGGCAAGGTGCGAGCGCTGCCTGGGCAGGGCGCAAGCGCGGCATGGGCAGGGCGCAGGCGCGGCTTGTGTTGGGCGCTGGCGTGACCGGCAGGGCACGACGTGCACGCACAAGAGCGGGTGCGGGGTGGTCCAATTGGGGCCAAGGGCGCGTCCAAAGGCGGGCACGAGAGCGGCCTGGTTGGGGCTTAGGCGCGACCTGCTTGGGGTGCAGGTGCGTCCTTGGGTGGGACGCAAGCTTCGCTTGAGCAGGTCACAGGCATGGTCAGGGCTAGGTGCGGGCACGACATGGTTGGGCAAGGCGCGACCTGGGGGTGTCCAGAGGCAGGTGTGAGCGCGGTTGGGCGGCGAGGGGGTGTGGTCGGGCGGCGTGCAAACGCGGTTCAAGAGGTGCGGGATTGCGGTCGGGGCGACGAGCTAGCACGGGGATGGGGTTAGGGCGGCACACGAGTGCGGCAGGGCGGTGCGCGTTGTGTGGCCATGGGCTTCATGGGCGCGATGTGGGCGGTCTACAAGCGAAGTAGGGCTCGTGCGTTGCGGTGGGGCGGCGCACGGGCACCGCGAGGTGAGCGCACGGGCACATTAGGGGGGGGGGAAGCGGAGCAGAGGCTTGGCGGCAGCAAATAGGGCGCAGAGGCGGCGAGTAGGATGTGGCGGTGACTAGTTGGGTGCAGCGATGGCGGGCTGGGGGCGGCGGCCGCGATCTGAGCATGGCGGCGGCGATCTGGGCGCGGCGGCGGCGGCGAGAAGAGCGTGGCTATGGCGATTTGACTGCAGCGACGTAAGCAATGGTGGAGTTGTGATCGAGGCAAGGGGAGGCGGTGGTGGGCGTGGCGGCAGCATGAGTTCGTACGGCAATGGCGACGACGGCGGCAGTAGGTCTCCTTCCTCGATCTTCCATGAGCAGTCACTCGAGAAGGAGTTCACTCCTTTCTTTCTTCAAATGATAGCTCGGGTTTGTGCGGGGTTCCTTCTCCTCTTAAAGAGCCCAAGATTGGCCGAGAGGGGAAAGGGCCCACTGGAGGCCCACGAGCGTAATAGCCCAACATATCATAGAATAAAAGGTCCCCAAATAGTGGGTTTCTTAAGTGGGGCCCGAAAGGGAGGGTCCACTAAGAAACCTAAAGGGGAAAGAGAGAGATGAATAAGATTCGCTAAACACGCGCGGTCCAAAAAGTTTATAAGTAACAAAGGAAGATAGGTCCACGCGCGAGAGCTCGGAGTGTGCGAGACAAATTCCTCAAGCAGTGTAGCGGAAATCAGCATCCTTTGTCTTCGCCGGTCATGGGGGCTAGACGCACCAGGGTGTCGGCTCCTCCGGCGCCGTGGTGTCGTGCCTTGGTGGCGACGGGGTCATACGCCACCAGTTTCTCTTCTAACCCAGCAAGGTCAAGCTCAACTTTAGCCACAATCTGAGAAAGATCGTCTTTTTCATCTGGAGGGAAAAAGATCGTCTTTTTGGAGACGTGGCGCCAGAAATGAGAGTCTCAGCCCCGAGACGTCGTGATCATGGTTCTCTCTCTTTCTCTTTCTTTCATGAAAAACTTTTTGACTTTTGGTTTCTTTTTTTGGGTTTCTTCGGTGAAGGTGGTGGCTGCTCCTCGGATAGTCGGATATACATGTTGCCGGATGAGGGTTCTCTGTTTGCTTGCCCGAAGTTTAACTATTACAAAGATCCTAATCTCGATGAACGCTGGATCAGACCGACGGATTTCACCGAGTCCTGCAGTGTCGGGGAAGCGTCCGCTTTCTGTCACGACCTCCCCCCGGAATCCAACCTTCCGAATGTCTCTAAAATGTTCGCTTTCCACAAAGAAGTAACCGTCCTCTGCGATTGCAGCGCGGCTTCTCTCACTCCCAGGACCTCGAACTCGTCCCCATAGTTCGACCTAAAGGTGAAGTCTCTGTGCCGTACGAGACTCTCTTAAAGTCAACCACATGGTCCAGAACGGGACGCTCTCCGGGCCAAGGCTGGATGATGATGAACTGGAGAACTTCATGCGGGTCTCGTTGGTCTATGTTGAAAAAATGCTCTTTAGTAGGATGTTCGAGGTGAGACATTAAATTAGCTTCATAACAACGATTCTGAATGTTGGGGAAGCAACAAGAGAAAATCTTTGGGAGAATTGAACATGCTCCCATTAGCTCCCTCATGAGCTCTTGATACCTCATGAGCTCCCATTCCGTTTTTGTCCATAAGACTTCATAATCGAGCAGATATACCTCCGTTTATTGATTTTTCTAAGGACTGCATCTGAGAGAGAGAGAGAGAGAGAGAAGAGAGAGAGTAGAGAGAGAGCGTGAACATCGGACGGCCATGTCTCAGCATGGACCTCGCTTGACAACGCGAACAGCATAACAATTAGCATCTGCGCAGCCGCAGTCGTAGGTGACGCCATTCACACCGCAGACGGGGTCATAGCGGAAGCACCGAACGGTCGCACAGTCTCGGCCGGGAACAGCGTGCGGCCTCAACCGGCACACATTCGGAATGACGACCAGCTCCTCCCTAAGCGCGCAGGCGTGAACAGCTGCGAGAATGAAGACGACGAGGAAAATGGAGACTCGGGTTAGAGAGGTAGCTCCCATGGTGTCCTCTACCAAGAACCGAAAGCTTCTTCTTTTCCTGGCAGTTGGAAGTTCTTTCCTCCTTTTTATAGAGTCCCAGTCTTGTGAATACTCTTCGGGTAGGAACGTCGCGTTTTGAATTAGTCCGGAGAAGGGAGAGCTCGTGGCTTCGTTTGTCAAAAAGCTCCTTTGTCCAATCTGCGTCGAAGTCAGCGTTCTTCGTTTTACGTTGATCAAGAAATTTTAGGCTTGATTTTTCGTGCCTATCATCTGGAATTTTATTCCACGTTTAAAAATGTAAAAAACTAGCCTCTGTGGAAAACAGTACCACGAAGGAAAGAGTAAATGTTACGAGGAAGAACTTTGGAGTTGGCTCCGTCTTCGCCGTCAAGATCCGTTCCCGCCCGAAGGTCTACGCCATCGTCCAGTTCACCGCTCAGCAAGATGCTGGAGACATCGTTAATCATCAGAGAGTCCCCTTGTTCGAGCTCGGCGACGTCTATTGAGACAACATGGCAGCTGAACCATAGTCCAACTTACGAAGAAAACTGCATCAACTGGCCAACCTTCACGATCCATGTCATCGGTGAATCAAGCACACACCTGCTCTCGATCTACATCTACATAGATATAACATCATATTATAGGGACATAATTTTCTAGTAAGTCCCATTTATGTATCATCTAGATTAGGAACACATATAGATGGGTTCCTACTGTAGCAACGGATCATTGATCCAACGGACAGGATATCGCATAGGTTGGATTACTTTAATCTAACGATATATGTATAGTATCACATTTAATCATATGGCTGTATACCTAGTATAAATATACAGAACTGTGCCGATGAACAGAATTAATGAAACAATGATCTTGATCTTCTCGGCAGCTCTTCTTCCTCTTTCCTGTTTGTCTTCTCTGTTCTTTCTACTTTTACAAAGTCACCCTCACTCTGGTCATGCAACAAGGTCAAGCTCAACTTTAGCCGCAATCTGAGAAAGATCGTCTTTTTCCTCTCCAGGGAAAAACACTTATACAAGCTCGAGTGTTCTTACGAGAGCATCTGGAGGCGCGGCGCCAAAAATCCGAGTCTCAGCCCCGAGACGTCGTGATCAGGGTTCTCTCTCTTTCTCTCTTTCTCTTTCTTTCATGAAAAACTTTTTGACTTTTGGTTTCTTTTTTGGGTTTCTTCGGTGAAGGTGGTGGCTGCTCCTCGGATAGTCGGATATACATGTTGCCGGACGAGGGTTCTCTGTTTGCTTGCCCGAAGTTTAACTATTACAATGATCCTAATCTCGATGAACGCTGGATCAGACCGACGGATTTCACCGAGTCCTGAAGTGTCGGGGAAGCGTCCGCTTTCTATCACGACCTCCCCCCGGAATCCAACCTTCCGAATATCTCTAAAATGTTCGTTTTCCACAAAGAAGTAACCGTCCTCTGCGATTGCAGCGCGGCTTCTCTCACTCCCAGGACCTCGAACTCGTCCCCATAGTTCGACCTAGAGGTGAAGTCTCTGTGCCGTACGAGACTCCCTTAAAGTTCACCACATGGTCCAGAACGGGACGCTCTCCGGGCCAAGGCTGGATGATGATGAACTGGAGAACTTCATCCGGGTCTCGTTGGTTTATGTTGAAAAAATGCTCTATAGTAGGCTGTTCGAGGTGTGACAAGAAATTAGCTTCATAAAAACGATTCTGAATGTTGGGGAAGCACCAAGAGAAAATCTTTGGGAGAATTGAACATGCTGTTAACAGATCAGTTCTTGATACCTCATGAGATCCCATTCCGTTTTTGTCCATAAGACTTCATAATCGAGCAGATATAACTCCGTTTATTGATTTTTCTAAGGACTACATCTGAGCGTGAGAGAGAGAGAGAGAAGAGAGAGAGTAGAGAGAGAAGAGAGAGAGTAGAGAGAGAGATATAGGGATGAGAGAGAGTATAGAGAGAGAGTCAACAACGGATGGCCATGTCTCAGCATGGACCTCGCTTGACAACGCGAACAGCATAACAGTTAGCCTCAACGCAGCCGCAGAAGTAGGTGACGCCATTCACACCGCAGACGGGGTTAGGGATGCACCGAATGGCCGGACAGCTTCGGCCGGGAACAGCGTGCGGCCTCAACCGGCACAAATTCGGAATGACTACCAGCTCCTCCCTAAGCGCGCAGGCGTGAACAGCTGCGAGAACGAAGACGACGAGGAAAATGGAAACTCGGGTTAGAGAGGTAGCTCCCATGGTGTCCTCTACCAAGAACCGAAAGCTTGTTCTTTTCCTGGCTGTTGGAAGTTCTTTCATCCTTTTTATAGACTCCCAGTCGTGTGAATTCTCTTCGGGTAGGAACGTCGCGTTTTAAATTAGTCCGGAAAACGGAGAGCTCTTTGCTTTGTTTGTCAAAGCTCCTTTGTCCGATCTGCGTCGAAGTCAGTGTTCCTCGTTATACTTTGAACAAGAAATTTTAGGCTTGATTTTTCGTGCCGTTTTTCTAGAATTTTACTCCGCGTTTGAAAACGTAGAAAATTAGCCTCCGTGGGCTGGTTCTCCTCAACCAGAGGACCAAAGAACAGAAAAAATGCGATCCGACCGCGGCAATCGCGTAGCTCGGTTGACAAATTCATCCTGCTCGATCCTGTCAGACCATTAATGGGCTTGAGAAAACTTTATCAGGAACGAAAGAGCAAAAGTTACAATGGGAAAACTGAGAAATACGCGCAGTCGGTTCTTCTAGCGAAGATCAGATATCCATCCTTCCCGCGAGTTGTTGATAAAGATGTCCGATACACGACGGGCGGGATGACATGATCGCGTTTGGACGGCTTCAATCGATCACAGATCAAAGCTAACAGATCGATTGAAGGAGGAATAAATTCTGTAACAGAAAAACAATCCCTCAAATTAACGATCTCATCGTCGATTAGATTGATATTTTTCAACCTTCTTAATTTTGAAATAAATCTGAAGATCATGGGTTTAGTTAAACCCTTGCAGTGGTATGGAGTTTGAACAATAGCTGTCTGAACTCCCCCTCCTGTTTAGTCCCACAAGGGACAAGTGCAAAGGATTTTTTCCTATGAAACAAAGAACTTAAAAATAGCCTCTCTAGCCATGCAATAACTTGGGTCCCCCGTGCAATGTCCTATTTCACCGTTTTTAACACAAATTGAACTTGTAAAAAACCTTTAAAAATCCACAAACAATCCCAAACTTCAAAATGTCACATTATCAACGAGGATTGATAAGGCTGATATTTTTCTTGCTAAAGATAATCTTCATCAATACTCCATAGGATTTGTGGACCTTACACTATTTTTCTAGGATTGATTTTGCTTATTAATCCGGCAAATTAACTCTCTCCCAAAGGACATTACCCTTGATCTTCTCCTAGAAACAAAATTTCTTAGGTGTAAACTTGAGATTCATCGATGGAGGCTTAGCCTAGATTTTGAAACACTGATTCTCTAGCACTGGAGGATGCTAATCGTTATCGACAAATCCTAAGGAAGAAGATATACTTGACAGTGGCTCACCTTGATATTGTCTACGTGGGTAGTGTCTTTAGTTAGATTATGCAGGAGCCTCTTGATTTTCATTGGGCCAGCACTTTACGGGTTCTGGCTTATATAAAGTGAGCACCCTGAAAAGGACTCATCTATAAATTACATGGTTATCTTCAATCAAAGTTTATTCAAACTCAAGATTTTCTAGGGATCAAGGAGATTAGAGGTCTACTATTAATTAGTATACTTTTTTTTTGGAATCAATCTAATCAATTGGCACTCTTTAAAGAAAAAGGTTGTTTCACATTTTTAGTATAGAGGCAAAATATTACGTCATAGTAGACATTTCTTGTGAGATAGTCTAGCTTCAGTCTCTTCTTCAAGATTTGGTTGTTATCTCTCAAAAAAATATATATGCCTATGTATAGTGACAACTAAGTTGTCATCTATATTATGAGAAACCTTACATTTCTTGAGTGAACGAAGAGCATTGAGCAAGACTATCACTACATCTTGGATAAGGTCCTCAAGGGTCTCATCTTCATGCTTCATATAACTAATTGGCTCACATCTTCATCAAGCCTCTTCATACTATCTCCTATGACTCTTGGGGTACTAAGCTGGGCATGTTTGATTTTTCGTTTCTACTTGAGGGGGAGTGTTAAATTAAATGTCAATAAGCGTTTTAAAGGCATTAGTCTCATAAGGGAATGTTTTTATTCTCTCTATTCTATCTTCTATATGAATACATTTACTTGTTTTTCTATTTCATCTATTACGGTTTTCTCTCTCCAAAGGCCTATTAAGTAAATGTTTTCGGACATGTTTTTAGCCAAAATATAAGGGCATGTTGTTGACCAAATAAAAAATTATGAAACATTATTTTTCCTTATTCAGACATGTAAGTAAATGTTTTCACCATTTAATTGCAATTAATTTATCCATCTTTACATTTTATTGTGGTTGTCTTAATGGAAGGAAAAATATGAAACTAGAAATGTTTAATGGTTCATCAATCGTATAAATTATTTATGGAATTCCTCAAAGAAGTATTTTTAGTTCAGTATGTAATAAATTCATACAACCTTTTTAATAACCCTTATGTTAGACATTAATTGAGAGTAAAATATAAAGGTTGAAGAGCAGTCAAATGGGCTTTCATGTTCTTCATCCTAACATGATGCATATTATCTCATGTTTGAATGGTTAATTGACAAAAAATAGTTGGTAATATGAAACTCATTGATCAATAACTCCAACAAAGCTATTGATTTTGACTTACAAATGACTTGGTCAATAGAAACATTCATGAATGATAATCTTTATTGGATGAGGCATAATATTATCATTTATGGAAATGATTTATTGGACATGACTAACTACTCATTTTACTTAACCAAATTTACTCTTACAATTAGGCCTTTCAATTAGAGAAACAAATTTTTTAAGAAAATTCCTAAAAATGAAATTAATTTCTGTTATATTTCAAATTTTTTATTTTAGAAAATTCTTGATTTATCTCATATGGAATAAAATCTTTTCTACTCTTTATCCCCCAAATATTTAATCGTATAGGCAGATAGAGAGATTGACATAAAGAGAGACGAATGGATTGTTAGATAGATATAAAGATAGATGAATAAAGAGGTAGAGAGATAGTAGTTAAGTTTAAAGTAAATGGTTAACGAATCTAATTTTCATGTGTTAATGTTTTATATGTATTTTTTAGGCAAAAATGATAACTCCCTATAAAGAAGGGTTTATATTTTATTTATGATGTATATATGTGGCTTATAAGCCGAATCACACTTCCATTTATCTTCTTTATATTTATTGAAATGAAATTAAGTCATTATTATTCTTGTGTGATATTAATAATTAAGTTCATAACCATATGTAATGATTAAGAAAATTACGATGAGATCATAATACATCGATCATTAGTATTTTAATATATATTATAAATTTTTATATTTGAGGATATTCAACAAAGACATCGAATTATCTTGAAAGAATAATATTTTATTATCTGAATAATTTGATAAGTATAGTTGATCCAGATCTTATGACTTCATTAAGAATGAAGACAAATCTTATGTGTACAAGAAGATCAGTGAAAGTACGATCACTTTTCTAGTCCTATATGTGGACGACATCCGACTCATTGGGAATGATGCAGGTATATTATCATCAGTGAAGGTGCCGCTATCAAAGAACTTCCCCATAAAAGATTTGAGAGAAGCAACTTACTTAATGTTTTATCTCTTAAATAAATAAATAGCCTGTACTATGGCCAATCAATGATCTACAATCAGATTGAGGATCTCTGATCGATGATCAATGATCAGTGATTGGATTGATCACAATCGACCTGTTATCTGATCGATGATAATTGATCAAAATGTCAATCGGACCATCAGGGTGATCTATTACCATCCTTGGTTGATGGATGGAATCCATCAAGTACAGAGGATTGACGGCCATCAATTACATAGATGGAAAATAGCGTCACCAGTCGCCTGGCTTCTCTTATTCTTCTGGGTTTGTGGGTCCCATTCCACGTCATAGCTGTCCCAGATTAGGTTAATGATGACAAATCAGATTAGAAAACTCAAAGAAGACGACAAAATCAAGCGATGAAATTGAGGTAAAACTAACGTGTTCTATCATTTATTTACTCAAATATTAAAAATATCAGGGTATTTCGTCAGATCGAAAAGTTTAGAGGAGAGTAACTGAAATATGCAACTGAGGTTTCAGTAAAGAAACCGGCATGCACTGGAATCTCCAGCGGTTCGACTAACGTCTCTCTCTCTCCCTCTGCTTGTCTTTGTCTCTGGAGAGATTCTAACTGGTAGAGAGCGATCACGATGGCGTCGTCGATGTCTCTGTCCTACGCCGCAGGAAGTTGCAGAATCCCGATCCTTCAATCGGGCAGGCGTCAGTCGAGATTAGGCATCGGAATCAGGGCGTCCGGATCGGAGAATGGAATTGCGGAGCCGGATCTCAGCGTTACAGTCAACGGTCTACGGATGCCGAATCCCTTCGTGATCGGATCGGGGCCACCTGGGACCAATTACACTGTCATGAAAAGAGCTTTTGACGAGGGTTGGGGTGCCGTCATCGCCAAGACTGTATAGCCTTGTTTTTTCCTTATTTATTATTATTATTTTCATCTCTTTTATTTATGCATGATTTTTTTAGAGCTATGAACTTTAGAGCGGTTGAAATTGTTTTAGGTGTCTCTGGAAGCATCTTTTTTCATAATTGTATTCCTTTTAAAAAAAAATTGCTGAGGTGTCTAGTGAAACCTCATTTTTTTTAAAAAAAAATCTCTTTTTTATCTATGCATGAATTTAGTGTTATATTTGTTTCAATATGAGATTTTTGAAGAAAATTTATGAACTTTAGAGTGTTTGGGTTGTGGTAGATGTCTCTGGGAGCCTCTTTTTTCTTTATTTTTTAATCCACTCATCTCTTTCTTTATTCATGCACTAAGTGTCAATTTTTGTCTCATGATGAATTGTTTTTTGAAAGTTATGAACTTGGGAGTGTTTTTGTTGTGGTAGGTGTCTCTGGAAGCATCCAAGGTTGTGAATGTGACTCCAAGATATGCTCGGCTTAGAGTGGGTTCGAATGGCAATAAAGGGGAGGTTATTGGATGGGAGAATATTGAGCTCATCAGTGACAGACCGCTGGAGACTATGCTCAGTGAATTCAAGAGGTTGAAAGAGGAGTACCCGGATAGAATTCTTATTGCTTCAATCATGGAGGAGTACAATAAATCTTCTTGGTTTGAACTTATTGAAAGAGTTGAAGAGACTGGAATAGTAAGACGCGATACTCTTCTCATCCTTCTGATTTAATTTATGAACTATATGAATGAAATTATTTTACAGGATGCTTTGGAGATAAACTTTTCATGCCCTCATGGCATGCCAGAACGCAAGATGGGGGCTGCAGTAGGGCAGGATTGTGTTCTGTTGGAGGAGATTTGTGGGTGGATAAATGAGAAGGCTACTGTCCCTGTGTGGGCTAAGATGACTCCAAATATTACTGATATTACACAGGTAGGCATCATTGAATTCATGGGATTATCCTTCCCCACGATGAAGTTTCTTTGGGTTAATGATATTTGATTAATACGGGAGGAAAAATCAGACAAATGATTTGGAGTTTTGCTTCTTTCTTCAATTAGCCCTCCAGGATTGCCTTGCAAAGTGGATGTGAGGGAGTGTCTGCCATTAACACGATAACTAGTGTTATGGGAATCAACCTCAAAACCTTACGTCCAGAACCTTGCGTTGAAGGGTCAGACTTAGATTTCTCTATATTTCATTAATTTTATGGAAACTGAACTCTATGGATACATGGAGAAAATAATATTTATAAACTCAGGTATACTACTCCTGGAGGGTACTCCTCAAAGGCAGTTCGCCCAATTGCACTCGGAAAGGTTATGCAAATAGCAAAAATGATGAAGTCAGAGTTTGACAATGAGAGCTACTCCCTTTCTGGCATTGGTGGGGTTGACACAGGCGGTGATGCGGCTGAATTCTTACTTCTTGGGGCCAATACTGTTCAGGTTGAAATCTTCTCTGTGTGTGTGTCTGTGTGTGCACGCGTGTCCATATTTATATATATGTGATTACCGAGGATGAAAATATTGTTTTATGAGTAAACGCCTTCCAAATATTAAAGATGATTGCTCTAGAACTTAGTGTTAGGTAAGAAATTGAGAAGATTTTACTGGGGATATTGATAAAAAAACTTATTTTTGAAAAGTATTTGAATTTTCTATTCATTTTTTTAATGTTGATTTTGTTACACAGGTGTGCACTGGGGTGATGACGCATGGTTATGGTGTTGTTAAGAAGCTTTGCGCTGAGCTGACGGAGTTCATGAAAATGCACAACTTCACCTCTATTGAAGACTTCAGAGGGTGAGAGATAACATTCTTGCTATCCTCTCTCTCTATCTCTCTGTGTATTTCAGGAGTTCAATTCAGATTAGAAGAATTTCTTTCCCATTTAATGTTTTAATGTGGAATGAATCATTTCTGTGGGTTTAACTCTCAGGGCTACACTTCCATATTTCACAACCCACACGGATCTGGTGCGTAGGCAGAGAGAGGCCATTGAACAGAGAAAGGCAATTAAGAGGGGATTGCAGTCTGACAAGGATTGGACAGGAGACGGGTTCGTGAAGGAGACAGAGAGCATGGTTTCAAATTGATGGGCCCTTGACTCGATAAGGGAAAGATCCAGGCTTTGATGTTCATATCGTTCTGGGGTTCATGTTCTATGTAAATTGAGCATTTTATGCAGGATGGACCTGCAAATAAACAGTCATTGAAACGCTTTGGATTTAATAAATTGGCTGTGTTTGATGGCATGGACTTGTAGAGAGTGAGAGTGTTTGTGGGTGTGCATTTGTGGAAGTTTGAATTGTGAAATTTGAAGGTTGTGATGTTATTTATATGAATGATAATTATTCGGGGCAATCAAATGCCATGAAATTCTGCATTAGTTCAGAAGTATAGAACTAAGTGCTTCTGAAGTAGTGCCAGAAAATGTGGTGAGAGGCCCCTGCTCACCAATGGCAGAAGAAGAAAGAACATACTTTCTAATGCAATGACCCAGAAATCTGGGTGGGAAATTGAGGACATGTTCTGTCAAGGGTGAGCTTGCACCCTTGCCTATAACCAAGGAGACTGTCCAAGATACTGGTACCTCTGTGGCAAGCTTGTATGGGGTCTCTAGAACTGCTTCCCTAGAGCTGCCGCCTTGGCAGTTTCTTGATCTCTCTTTTTTTCTCTCTTTTCCTTCCCTTCTACTGTAACCTTTCTCATTGTGGCAATTCTAGAATTTTTTTTTCTTCTTCCTCTTGGGGTCCTGCAAAAGGGCTTTCAAAGGTTGTCTTTTTCTTTAGGAAAAGGAAATCAAGAGGATGAGGGAAAAACATTTGAACTACTCTTAATCTTTTCAAAATAGGACTGAACCTTGATAGAGTTCCAAGTGATGTGTATTGTTCTTGAATAATAATAAAAAGGGCTAAATTGATATTGGCTTATCTTTCAACATGATTTAAACAAACAAGAATTGACACGTGGTTACCTATCCCCGGTGCTCCTTTTTCATGTGCAACGAGACCTTAGCTTCGAGTTAGCTCTCAATGAACTCTCAATTGCCTTATCCTTGCGGGCTCAAAGGTGGTCTTATTTATGGGATGATCAAACCGCTTTTCATAACGTTATGTTGAGAATCAAGAAATAGAAATGCACAATTTCTAGAGAATGGACAATTAAAAAGGAGACTGACAAACCACACGCTTGTCCACCAATTTGACACTTAAAGCTCATTGCTGATTGAGTAACCCAAGGGAACTCTGGAGGGGCATGAGGAAGAGGCATCCTACATGTACATACATGAAATTTTCTATTTGACTTTTCCTTTACTTTTTTTTGTTGCATTTTATAGACTAACACCTCAGCCAAGAGTATGATGATAAATGATGGTTTGCTCGTTTGCGGGGGATACAATCTAAACAATATCATCCAAGAATCCAAGTCACGCGTGTTGATTGATATGTTGGGTGCAAGTTCCTGTTCGAATTGGCTGCTGAGGAGCACTTGGAAGGACATACATTCGCTATGTTAAGAAAACAAGGCAATGGATGTGCTCACTAGTCATGTGATCTGCTTGCATGTGTTTTTTGTCTTTTCTAGTTGGTAGGAAATTCTTGCTAAAGCTCGGGGTCAAAATCACCTCAAGCAACTTGGCATGCCATCTCTTTGCACACAATGGACACTTGTACCTTCTGCCCATCAACAGTGGTGCATTTCTTGAAGCTGCCCAATGCTAGCACATAATACAACATCTGCAAGGAGTTCCGTTGGCTGACCCATCTCTAAGTTGCAAATGATAACATGCAAATCAATGCATTAATTTCATGCATTTCATGAATTTCTTACATAAAAATGCATGTAACTATGGTTTTAAGTCACTAATTCTATGTTTATTAGGATATTTTGATTTTTCATGATTTAATGATATTTTTGAATGAATTATCTAACATTAAACTGATCTAGGAGAAAATTTGTTAAGTCAGAAAATGATTTTTATATTAAAATACATTTATTTTTAAAAATATATTTATGAATATATATTATCATGGTAAAATGCTTAATATCAATTTTTAAACAAAAGTAATGAATTTTTTTGGATCTTTTGGTCTTTTTTGGGAAGTTTTGTTAAAACCATTAAGACATCAATTTTTAAAATGCGAAAATAAATTTTCTACATAAGAAAATAAAAATGATTTTAAAAAAATATTTTAGGGGCATTTACGTGAATGGCACCATGTGGCATGGTCACAACCGTCAGTTTAATATTATTTTTAAAAGGCAAGTGACATGGCAGAATATGGTTGGCTATTGTCATTTTAGAAAAGGAGATGATTGGTGAGTGTAATGTAGTGGTCTTTGTTTGGTGCTGCAATTTAAATAAAATGACACCACAATATTTTTATCTCTCCTAGCATGTTAGGTTAAACATTTGGTGCCACCGATATGTAGACATGTGGTGACCTTTGAGTGGCAGCCACACTTTTGATTTCAAATGCTCCTATACGAGCATGTGGCAGCAATTCACTAGCGAAATTTGATGTAGATTTAATGGTGGCATGAAGAGAGAGAAAGTAGTCAACGGTATAGATTGCTCCATTTTCTAGGCTTGATATCTTGTGATTCAAAAAGAGTTTTGACCCGACATTTCATGGGTAGATTTTTCTTTTTATCCTCTATTATTCCATACACTATGATCTTAAAGGATGCCATAAAACTAGGATTTTTTACATTTTCTTGTCAGCTCCTAGGATTGGCTTGCCGCAAGAAAGAGATCAGTGATGGTTCATAATTTTTTTTATCAAATTATCATTTTCGTGAGTTTCTTCCTTGTTCTATCATTTTTCATGTTAGATGCAAAACGTCTTATTAGGGCAAAATGTATGATTAAAAGATGATAATTGCTTGAGAAATTTTTTTGGATTACACTTTATTTAAAGATAGATTAGGATCTTTTCACCTCAATATAGAAACTCATTTTCTCACCAAAAACCTTCAAAAATATCATTTCCGTCCATGATCTTAAAAATTCTCTTCTAGAAACAATATCTAGAAATTTTAGATCTTTGCTTTGCATTGCTTTACATTCATCTCAATGCTCCCATCGAGCTCATCCTATTTCTGCACATAAGGCTTTACACTTTTATTGAGATCTAATGGCCTTCATCGATGTGGTTCAACTCCTTACTCGCTCTATGTGTGGTGATTTATGATTAAGGTGAAATCCTTTAAGTATTATTGCATAAGTCTAATTTTCCAAAACGACATATGCAAAACCTAAAATTTGACTTATCAAGAATCGTGGCCCACTTATCTATCAAGAGAATCAGTCTTCCTCACATTCCACCAAGCAAGTAAGTAAAGATGAGTGGCTTGGATTTAATATCTAGTTCCAAAGTTTGTCATGGCACCATGTGTCCCTACATTTAAATAATCCCACATTAAAATAATTTCAGAAACTTAACTAATAAAAATAAACTAGTTAATGAGAATTCAAAAGTCATTTTGGAAATATTATTAAAATTAAAACTAATAATTCCCTTGTCAAGTGCTAGGTGCCACGTGTGCACCATTTGATCCCCCCTTGGTTTTGCAGCCTGTTGTCTTCTGTATGCGTGATGAACTTGATTTTAGAGTTATAGTTAGTCATTTTTATGAACTGAATTCATGCAAAAATTGTATATTTACTCACTTTGTACTATGGTTAAGGGTTGATGATTTGGGTGCCCAAGTAATATGAACTAGAGTAGAGGGAAATGATGCTACTGGTTAGGGAAAGATGGAAGATGAGAATTTTATTTCATGAATCAGTGAAGGTGATTATAGAAAAGAATATAAATGGTGATTTCATGGATATATATATATATATATATATATATATATATATATATATATATATATATATTATATGAGAAAATGGATAGAGATATCTAGTTTCAGATTTAGAAAGGTAAGGAGAAAGATTAGAGATGAGAATGGAGATGATTGGGAAGACTAGAGAGATGATAATCATAGAGGATGAATAGATAAAGAAATATTGTAATACTAAATAGAAATATCAGTTTTTACACTCTTGTGGAGGGATTACAAGGATGTTCTTGGTCCAAATGTTGCATAAACCTCCTTTGCAATGCTAGTCCTAGGCCTAGTGATGTTTGATTTGTCAAGATCTTGAATTGTTGTTTGATCTAGTCGCTAGAACAACCTTTAACAAACAAGAAATTCATTAGATTGGGTCTTCATCCTCCCCTTTCCTTTTTTAGGCTGGTGCAAAGAGAGAGCCAAAAAATAACCAAAAATAAGAAGAAAGACCATTTATATCTAGATTAGAAGCATCTTTTCATCTAGGGTGGAGATTTAATCTCCTTGGGCGCCATCCAATGGGGGTTGAAGACTAAATATCCAAGTGGTGCCCTTATCATTCCTTGAGGAAGTGGGGTGCCTCCTAAAAAGGTAATGCCCCTCGCACTTCCTAAGAAAGTGGGCGTGCCTTACTAAACATGTGGCACCCTTTCCACATCCTAAGAAAGTGGGGTGCCCTCCTAAAGAGGTGGCACCCTTTCCACATCCTTAGGAAGTGGGACACCCTCCTAATGAAGTGGCACCTTTTGCCACTTCCGAAGGAAGTGGGATGCTCTCCTAAAGAGGTGGTCTCCATTTCAATAAGTGGAATAGTCACAAAAAGTAGGATTACTGATATAAGTGATTAAAGAAATGAGGTTGACCTCTTTTGACCTTTCAAGAATATTATGATCACATCTGGCGACCAAGAAAAAAGGTTAACTTGCCTCCTAAAAAGGTAGAATGAGTTGACACAGCCAAGGAAATGGTCGATAAACCTCATAGAAAAGTGAAAAAGTTTAACCAAACTCCTAAAATGATGGAGGACCCATTTTCTTCATCTCCTTGATCATTTTCATCCATGTTCTCTTTTCATTGCACCTAACCTTGAATCCACATAAACTCAATAGAGTGCAATAAATATATCATTGGACTTCAAAAAAGCCAAATAGGGTTAGTCTCATGATGTACACGAATATAGGAATGATCAATCTTAGTACTTGAATGCTAAAATCATGCATAAACCATATTTATTTACTAAGAGGAGATTTTTTATGTTTGTTAAGGTAGCTATTAATACTAAGATATGAAATTTTGATGCATGGATGGAATGTATAATTCATGATTTTAACCCTATATTAATATGAGAAAAATCTAAAAATTTTGAAAAATTAAGAAAGGCATTAAAAAATCATATATTTTAAAATATGAGGCCTTTTAAAATGAAACTTGAGGAATTTTTTTTGGAAATTACATAGTCTATTTGTAATGCCATGTAAAATAAAATAAAAATAAAAATAAAAAGAAGATTTATATTTTAACTTATTTTGATAAAAAATCTATCTTAGTGAAAATCAAATATATAAATCAGTAATTTTCTTGTTCTTGCATCTCCTTTGATTCCATGAATCCACTTTAATCTTGCAATCATTAAAAATATAAAAAAATAAAAATTATATTTAAAGTGCTTGAACCTTTTTATACTTTTAAACACACCTAATCTAAAATTAATATTCAAATCACAATAGCTGAGCACTTAGGTAAACATGTCATATGATAATTCTAAAAAAAATAAGTCATATTCATTTATCATGTTTGAGTACCGAGAAAGACTATAACAATTAGAATATATATTTCTATATGACTGAACGTACTAGAAATGTGACTAAGTCCTATCATGCATCATTTTCTATATTTTGGTTATATTATGAGACTAACCCCATTTGAATTCTTGGAAGCCAAATGGTTGAATTCTCACATTTTTAAGACTTATGTGGATATAAGGACTTAGGTGAAGTTTGACGAGACGAGACCGTGAGGTCGTCGATTTCACACGGTCTCGTGTCAAAAATTAATCCGAACTTACCAATTTGGGGACTTAAGAGAAAATTGAGGGGTATAATGGTAAATAAGGGTCGAATCCACAGGGAATTAAGGTATTTTCGAGATATCTTTTGGAATTTGGTCAAATTGGACAATGAATTGAGGTGAGAAATTAGGGAAAATAGTGTTTTTAGAAAGATATCAAAGATCTATCTGTGGAATCAAAAATCACTCGATTTGGATTAGTAATCACGGAGAAATCAAAAGATGGAAGTGGGATAAAATTTTTGAAATCACGAAGAACACACATTGAAATTAAAATGAAATTAAACTTAAATTGAAATCCTAAACCTAAAATTGATGATACATGATGATAGATAAGAGGATAAACTTGTTTTCTAACCCGAGATAATGATCAAATCGATCCAATTGATCACCGGATCGACATCTATTCATTTCGCGAATTCAATCGTGAACATCGGTGTTCAAGAGACAAATTCTCCTCGCACGATCGTCGAAATCTCTCTTATAAACACTCCGTGGACACGATTTCGAGTCTAGAAGCGATTGCAAGAGAGAGATTCAAGAGAGAAGGGGTTTAGATAGGTCGATTAGATCAAATCCCTCAAGAATACATAGAACGACGAAGAACTCGTCTATTTATAGGGCGAAATGAGGAAAACCGTCCGATTGATGCGTTTAATCCGCATCAATGGTCGAGATTAAACGCATCAATTCAAAACGGTAAGGTTAAATCGTGGCCATCAGATTGCAGATGGACGCTCCAGATCGCTCCGCTTGATATGCGTTTAAAAACGCTTTGATTTGTGCCCCTTGGATCGTGATCCAATGGTCCAGATGAATAACGCACGATTTAATCTGGACCGTTATAATCCACCTTTAAGTTGCACGTGTCTGATTGATCTCCGGTGCACCACGCGTCCACGCGATCAAGGCGTATGATGCCGCCACGTCGCCTCCAATCTGACCGTTATAACTCCTTTTATTTGGCACGTGTTTTGATCAGATCAGGTGGTCCGTGTCCACGCGATCGACGCGTGGATCTTCCGATGCACCGCCGATCCAACGCTCCTCGTCGCACCACGTCACCTGCGTTATAGAAGTCGTGTGGATTAGTCCCACACGGAAATAAATAAGGAGAATCGTCAGGTTTATAAGACCTGAGTATTTAAAGGGTTAATAACCCTTCCCATATAGGGAAGGCTGAAGACCCATTTTCTATATACATAATAGAATTGGTGTCCGGCGAAGCTCTTTTTTCTTCCGACTTTACCCCTCTATATACTTATATACATTAGTAATAGTTATTTGTATATGATGATATGATAGGTTACATTAGTAACGGTATCTCATCTTTCTCTCTCCCCGACTCTCTTTTTTTCTCTCTCCCCGACTCTCTTTTTTCTCTCTCCCCGACTCTCTTTTTTCTCTCTCCCCGACTCTCTTTTTTTCTCTCTTTTTTTCTCTCTGATGGCCTGCAAACTCCGGCAGTCGCTCGCTCTCTCCGACGGCCTCCATTTTCAGAAGAAGAAGGTAGGTTTTTCGCAACCGAACGGAATCTCCTCCCAACGGAAGCTCTCTCTCTCTCTCTTTCCGTGGCTGATTTCTGATTTCATTTCCGTTTTTTCCTATTTTTGTGGCTGAATCTCTGTATCAGATCTTTACAGACCGTTATTCTCATTCCGAATAGTGTCTTTCCTTTTATTAGGGTTTTCGAGGTTTTGCGGTTTCTATTCCAAGGTTTTGCGGTCTTGGCCCAGAGTTATTTTTATGTAGGTCATTTCCGTTTTTTTTATTTTACGATTTTCCTATTTTCCGTTTTTTGTTTTATTGATTTTCCGTTTCTCTGATTGATTTTCGTTTTTCATTTTTCTTTTCTGAATCAGAGATTACATGTTTGATGGCGTAAAAGTGGAACAAAAATTTGTCTGATTTATACGAAGAAGATGACCGATTCATTTTCGCTGGTGGCATCTATTGTCCATCTGGATCTGATGGCCGGCACTCCAGCAGCACAACCGTGCACCAGCATGATGTCGGCTCCACGAAGGCCGCTCTAGACGATAAACAAATGTCCCGATCCGTTTCAGATCGAGCAAACCTCGAAGCTCCGCCGCATTGGCTGCCAGAAACCCAGCAAGCGCCGCCAATTCATGGACGTCGTTATGGGAGGCGGCGCCAGCCCCGCTAGGTAAGAATTCGATCTTTCCTCTCCCTCCATAGTCCTTACTCCTTACTCCAAAAATATAATATGTTTTCTCATCCTCGCCTCAAAATTGAATCTTTTCGTGTTTCAGTGGCCCGTACGCAGCCGGATTTAATCTCACAATCTCAGCAGAAATGACTCGCCTTACCGGGCGAGTTCTCTCACTGCCAAAACTAAAGCTTGGCGACGGTGGCCACGTCCGAGAGCTAACCCCCAATCGCCATGATCGTCAATGGAGCTTCCTAGACAGCCACGTGGCAGACGGCTCCAAAATCCGTCGCTGGGCTCTCATCAGCTTCGCCAACTACCCTGATCAGCACTCCTCCATTTCCCGCTTCATCTCTCAGCTTTCAGTTTGCTGCCACCAACTGGGCATTTTCCTAAGCCGGACCACAGCGGCGCCTCCAGTATTCGAGCCGTTACAGACCCTCTCCAGTGCCGCCACCCTCGAGTCTAAGCTGCGGCAGCTCCACTCAGCCGGCGATCTCGAACTTCTCATCTGCGTCATGGAGAAGAAACACCGAGGATACAGCGACTTGAAGAGAATCGCGGAAACTGAAATCGGAGTCATCACCCAGTGCTATCTCTCCTCAAATATCTCAAAACCCTCCTCTCAGTTTCTCGCTAACCTCTCTAACCAGGAATATTTTATCTACCAATGATCCGATCCAACCGACCAAAACGTGGAATACTTCCCGTCATGACACGAATGATAGTCGTGCTCGGAATCAAATCATCTCGCTTCTGCAGCCAGTGAGACGTAGAATAGGCAAATGGGAAAGGCGCAAGAAGCGCTGGAGTGAGTACTAACGCTCTCTCTGCAGCTCTCTGACCGTTTAACAGCTGAAGAATAGGGAAGAGGGGCGGGAATTTTGGTTTGACTATTTTTCCCACGCGAGATAGAATTTCTTCCCCCGCGCGAGGGAGAGAGAGACAGGAGAGGGAGAGAGGGGGAAGGGGGAGGGGGAGTGATAGAATTTAACGGCAGAAGGTAACGCAACGGGGAGAGAGGGAGGGAAAAGGAGAGAGAGGGGGGAGGGAGGGCAGGAGGGTGAGAGAGAGGGAAGGGAGGCGGGAGAGAGAGGGAGAGGGGCGGGAGGGACGCGGGAGAGAGAGAGCGAGGGAGGGAGGGCGGGAGAGAGAGAGGGAGGGAGAGCGGGAGAGAGAGAAAGGGAGGGGAGAGAGAGAGGGAGAGAGGGAGGGAGGGCGGGACACGGGAGAGAGCGAGCGAGGGAGAGTGGGAGAGAGAGAGAGAAGGAGGGCGGGAGAGAGAGGGAGAGAGGGGAGAGAGGGAGGGAGGGCGGGAGAGAGAGAGAGGGAGGGAGAGAGAGAGGGAGGTAGGGCGGGAGAGATGGAGGGCGGGAGAGAGAGAGGGAGAGAGACAGAGGGAGGGAGGGCGGGAGTGTACACCTGAAACCTCTTAGCCGGACGCTCCCGGTTACAAACAAGACAGAAGACTTACTATTTCATTGAATCAAAGTACATTTTATAGAGGAAGAAAGCAACTGTTGTAACTATTAGTGGCTCCACGTTTCCACTATTCATCGTGTGTCCACATCACGATTATGCTGGACGTGCAGACATCGTGGGTTCACTCCACGATTTGTCCAACAATCTCCCCCCTAATCCTGGAGTGGACCAAGATAACGCATACCGAGTAGATGTCGCATAATTCCTAGCTTTGCCGCCGATAATGCTTTCGTCAAAAGATCTGCTCTTTGCTCTTCTGTTCGGGCGAATTCCACGATAATCTGACCTCCCTCGTCACATTCGCGAATGAAATGAAATCGAGTGTCAATGTGCTTGCTGCGTCCATGAAATACTGGATTCTTCATCAGGGCGATGGCCAATTTGTTATCGACAAACATCTTTACTGCCTTAGGTTCTGCTCCAAGTAGCTCTGCTAGCAGACTCCGGAGCCAAAGTGCGTGACCTGCCACGAAAGTTGCTGCCATGAACTCAACTTCGCACGATGAGAGTGGGACAGTTTTCTGCTTTTGTGAATTCCATGCAACAAGACATTCGTTCACATAGAACGCCATGCCACTTGTACTCTTGCGATCATCCATGTCTCCAGCCATATCACTATCCATGAATCCTGTGATTTCCTCTGTTCCTCCTCCTCTGCCATACACTAGACCAAGATGAATTGTCCCTTTCACATATCTGAGGATTTGCTTCATTGCCTTGTGATGCATCACAGTCGGCCGCTCCATGAACCTACTCGCCACGCCAACTGCGAAAGAGAGGTCTGGTCGAGTGTTTAGTAAGTACCTGAGACACTCGATGACTCACCGATACTCAGTGACATCCACCGGGTGACCTGCTCCATCCATTTGAAGGTGAGCTTTGGGTTCCATGGGGTACTTAGTAGGATTGCATTCCATCATCCCGAATTGTTCTAGTAATTTTTTGGCATATGTGCTTTGTTTAATCGAAATTTTACCATTACCTTGCGTCACCTCGATGTCGATATAATAATGAAGCAACCCGAGGTCGCTCATATCAAACTCGTCCAACATTTGTTGCTTAAATTCCGCGATAGCAGTTGGATCCTTGCCGGTCACGATTAAATCGTCGACGTATACTCCAACGATGACGCCGGAGCAATTCTTGCCCCGAATATACACCACTTGCTCTTGAGTACACCTTGTGAAGCCCAGCTCCTTCAAACTTCTGTCGAGACGCATATTCCAAGCTCGCGGGGCCTGTCGCAACCCATACAACGCCTTGTATAGTTTGTAGACCAAGGATTCTTTGCCTTTCACCTCATACCCTTCCGGTTGAGTTACATATACTTCCTCTTGGAGCTCTCCATTCAAAAATGCTGATTTTACTTCCAAGTGGTGCACCTGCCATCCTCGATTTTCCGCTATTGCGAGCATGACACGAACTGTGTCAAGACGAGTAACTGGCGCAAAGACTTCATCGAAGTCAATGCCTTGCTGTTGGACGTAACCTTTCACCACTAGTCTCACATTATGCTTGATTATTTCACCCTCAGAGTTCTTCTTGAGCTTAAACACCCACTTCAATCCAATTGCTTTGTGTCTAGCGGGAAGTTTCACCAACGACCAAGTTGAATTCTTCTTGATAGCTTCAATTTCTTTATCCATGGCATTCTCCCACTCTGGCTGGCCTGCAGCCTCGCGATAGCAAGATGGCTCCTCTGTCACAATCAGCATAGCCTCCTCCTCAGCAAATTCTTTCTCTAGCTCCACTCGGCGTGTATCTTTCATAATGTCATCCATATGTCTATAGCGGATAGGCCCATCATGGGAGTCGTCCCCATCTACTGGGAGTGGTGAGGCATCAGCTAAGGAAGTCTTGACCGTATCACTCGCCGCCGTTCTCCTTTCTGGTGTGGCAGGTAAGGTATGCGGTGTCCTCGCGGTGACTGATGCCGCGTGTACCGTAGATGGTGATCTAGTTATCGATCCCGGAGTAACTTGATCAGTTGCGCCGGTGTCATTGTCTGATACGGAATCCTTAAGTAGTACGGATTGTGAGGGTGAGGTCTCCTCAAAGATAACATCCGATGATTCACTGATTACTGCACCTGCATTCCAATTCCACTCTCTATTTTCTTCAAATTTAACATCGCGACTTACTTGGATTTTGTTCTGCCGGGGATCATACAGACGATGTGCTTTGCTCCCGTCCTCGACGCCGAGGTAGATCATCATATGACTCCGATCGTCCAATTTCTTCAGGTGGGGAGTAGTTACTTTAGCATGTGCAGTGCACCCGAAAACTCGTAGGTGTCCCACATGTGGTTTCTTCCCGTACCAAGCTTCGAATGGAGTACGGTCACCCATCGCCTTCGTTGGCAGTCGATTGAGAAGATACACGGCATGCCTCACCGCCTCCCCCCAAAATCTTCCAGGTAGATTCATACTTTTGAGCAAGGAACGGGTCATGTCCATAATAGATCTGTTTCTTCGCTCCACCACCCCATTTTGCTGCGGAGAGTATGGTGCGGTGTAGTGCCTCTCGATCCTAGTTTCTTCGCACAGTTTGGTGAAGTTGGCTGAGAGGAATTCTCCTCCACGATCGGTGCGAAGCGTCTTGATCCTGCATCCACGCATGTTTTCTTCCAAAGTCTTGAACTTGGTAAAAGCTGGCAGCGTTTGGTCTTTAGTCCTGAGGATATTCACCCACATCCAGCGAGAATAGTCATCCACGTTCAACATAAAATAGTGGTTTCCCCCAATTGTCGCTGGAGTGATCGGACCACAGAGATCAACATGTAGTAATTCGAGCGGCGCATCTGCTCGATAACTTGTTTTTGCTGGAAATGACTCTCTAGATTGTTTAGCCACAAGACAACTGTGGCACAATTGATGTGGATGCTTGATCGATGGCACTCCCACGACCATCTCCTTGTCTGCAATTTTCTTCAGAGATTGGAAATTTACATGTCCAAATCTCGCATGCCACAGCCATGCCGGTTCCTCCAATTTTGCTAAGAAGCACGTGGGAATAGCGAGATGGAGTTTGACTTTGTAAAGGCGGTTTTGAGAGCGCCTAACTTTCATGATCAGTTGAAGTGGACTTTTGGCAAAAACCTCAAGTTCATCAATATCCATGATCACTTTGTGTCCTGTCTCGGTGAGCTGGCCAAGACTGATCATATTGCTGCAAAGGCTTGGAATGTAATACACTTCCTTAAGCGTCCATTGTTCACCGTTCTTGCAGCTAAAAAGAATTGATCCCTTTCCCTTGATCTCCACTGATCTGCCATCACCGAACCTCACTTTGCCTGTGATAGTCTCATCAAGTTCTTGGAATTTTTCCTTATCACCAGTCATATGATTGATGGCCACATTGTCGAGATACTGTAGTAGCTCGTCGACGATGGACCTTGCTCGCTTGGTGCGCTCCACTGCATCCTTGTCTCTCATTTAGCAAGACGAGTTCTTGTCACGAGCTCTCCTCGATCTCGTGAAGAGTAGTGCCGGCTCACTATCATCAATCCGCGCTAGGTGTGCTTCATCTTTTTCTTTGGAGCTTTTAGCACGTGTAGAATAGTGCCCCATTTTCTTTGCTGCAATTATAGCAGCGTATATGGCTTTTATCACGGCTGCCACTTCCGGAGCTACCTGCCCCGTTGGTGTGTTGAGTATCACCACGACCTCCTTTTCCACGACCGCGGCCACCCCTGCCATGATTATTATATTCTATGGATGATCTTACCTTTTGATTCGATGAATCACCGTTTTTCTTCCGTCTGGCCTCCCAGTCAGCTTGAGTGAGGAGAAGCTGCCCCTTGACAGTAACGCCACCACCGGGCGCGCGCGAGCGTGTTTGTTCCTCATATGTTTTTAACCGAGATAGGGCTTCCTCAAATGGCATCATTTCGATATTGCAGAATTGCTCGATGCCAGCAATGACGTTGAGGAAGCGATCCGGGACAGTGTCGAACAACTTCTTCACCATCGCGTCATTCTCTAAAGTTCCTCCGACATCCGAGTACTTTACGGACATACTTACCATCCTCACAGCATACTAGTCAAGGGACTCTCCATCAACCATTCGCAAGGCGTCTAAGTCGCTCTTCAACGACTGAAGACGTGCGTTCCTGACGCGATCAGCTCCGACGAACCTCGTTCTCAAGGATTCCCAGATTTCCTTGGACGATACCTTCTTTTCCACCTGCATAAGAAGGTCTTCCTGAATAATCGAAGAAGATGTGCTTTGGCTTTCCTATCTAGTTTCAGGTCGACGGCTGCCTCACCCGGCCTACGGACTCGACTGCCCGCACGCCTTGATCCTCCATAATAGCTTGGACACGGATAGCCCAGCTTATATAATTCGATGTAGTCAGCTGCGGATACTGATACATACTTGTACCTCCGCCACTGCTGCTTCCCCGCGTCTCCTCACCTTAGACTATCGACATTATCTCTAGCTTTGCTATTGAGGAAGATAAATGGCTCTGATACCAAATATACACCTGAAACCTCTTAGCCGAACGCTCCCGGTTACAAACAAGAAAGAAGACTTACTATTTCATTGAATCAAAGTACATTTTATAGAGGAAGAAAGAACTGTTGTAACTATTAGTGGCTCCACGTTGCCACTATTCATCGTGTGTCCACATCACGATTATGCTGGATGTGCAGACATCGTGGTTTCACTCCACGATTTGTCCAACAGGGAGGGTGGGAGAGAGAGGGAGGGAGGGAGAGAGAGAGCGAGGGAGGGCGGGAGGGAGGGAGGGAGAGAGAGAGGGAGGTAGGGCGGGAGAGGGAGAGTGACAGAGGGAGGGAGGGCGGGAGGAGGGAGGGAGGGAGAGAGAAAGAGGGAGGGCGGGAGAGAGAGAGAGGGATGGCGGGAGAGAGAGAGAGCGAGGGAGGGAGGGAGGACGAGGAGGAGAGAAGTAGGGAGAGCAAGAGAGAGAGAGGTAGGGAGGGAGGGAGGTCGGGAGAGAGAGAGAGAGAGGGAGGGAGAGCGGGAGGGAGAGAGGGGGAGGGCGGGAGAGAGGGCGGGAGGGAGATAGAGAGAGGGAGAGGGAACTATATCCTGAGTTCCTGTGAAGCGTTGAGAGAGTATAGATGCGAGAGGGAGGGAGAGATCTGTGAAGCGTTCTTTCTTACTCAAATACAACGACGAGCATGCTCAGGGTACAATGACAGACGAAGAAATACTCCATAAAATCGTGAGCTCTCTCTCTCTCTCTCTCCAATCTGTCTTTATATCTATCTTGCTGTGATCTCTCTCTATTAATCAAGAGATAAAAAAATCGATCACGTAGATTCCCTGAGATCTGCGTTGAGGATGGCCAACTAAAGGCACGGTCTGAAATTACACACCGATCTGTTTCAGATCGGGTAGACACTAGAATTGAATTGAGAGAGAGAGAGAGGACGGAGAGAGAAAGATAGAGAGATATATATGTTTACTATTTAAACTTTTGAGAGATGATTTTCAGAGGCGATAATCTTTTCATCTCCCGATCTGTTTCAGATCGGGTAGACACTAGTATATATATAATAATAATAATAATACTATAGATATAAAACTGCGCCACATAGGCGCTGCGCGGGTCCGCATGGCTCTGCCACGTGGCCTTGCGTGCCACGTCGCACCCGCGTGGGACCCGCGTGCTTTTTGCATTTTTTTATTTATTTATTTTAAACATTTTTAAATAGAAAATAAAATCATAAAAATCAGGAAAAATCCCTAAAAATTGTAAAAATCATATCTTTCAAAATACAACTCCAAATTAATCCAAATTTCTTTCATTTGATCTGAAATTTAATTATCTATCATTCTAAAAATTCAAATTATTTAAATAACAAGAGATTTAATTCTTATTTAAAAAATAAATCCATTTCTTTAAGATTTTAACTTTAGAAAATTAAATGAATGTTTATAAAAATGATTTCTCTTATTATTTAACTTTAAAAACCATTTATAATCTCAAGTAAAGATGGGTTATAAAATCTTTAATCTTTAATTCGTCATAAGTAACCCTAAATTAACGCATTTTGAGATTATAACATAAAATTGCATAGAATGATAGAAATGCACTCAAAGTATGATAACATGCACATAAATGTTATGTTTTATGCCTTAATTTGCATTAATAATCATGTTTTATCATGTTAAGATTGCATGTTATCACACCCCCTAACTTAAATAATTGCTAGTCTCTTAGCAATTTCCTATAAAATCTCCCTTGAAAGTCCTTTCAACTTCTCAATCCTACTACTAAAGAGGTGAAATGTATATAAGTATGATTACTCTTCCTCATAGTGTGGACCATAGTGATCTAGATTCCATTTCTATGTTGACTTCTTTAGTGCATATTAGGGTAGTGCTCATCGGCTAATGTTTGAGTCTAATTCTCAATTGTGATCGAGGTGAGCATATCTAGGGTTTAATGCTATGGGCATGAAAAGATCCTCACACTCTCGTGAGCAGATGTGATCCTTACCCTCTCCATAGATTCATCACTCCTTCCCTCAAAATGGAGGCTACTTAATGTATTAGAATTCCCTTCAACTTTCCTTCCTCCTAAAAAGAGTGCAATTGCAAAGGTATTCCTATCTTTGGATGCAGCGTTTGAGGTGGTTGAAAGAAAATTTAAAGACACTATATCTAAAGGAATGATGTGGTTAAAAGCAAACATGTGTGTAAACAAAATGGATTTAAAAACAAAGGTGGTACCACTTATGATAATTTTTGCTCCCAAATGATGTGGGTGGTGATGGATGGTAGGGATAGATGGAAATGGTAGAGATGGTGGTGTTGAGAAGAGAAGATATTCCTCTAACTTATTCTCCTTCTTTTCACTTCTTCTATTTTTCTCTTTTTCTTTCTTTTTCTCCTTCCTTTTTCCTTGCCTTTTCTTTTCTTTTTCTCTTTTGTTTTGCTTTTGTAACATACTTCAAAATTTCAAAAGAGTTTACACAAAATAAGGATATGGAGGAGTTGTTTTATGGAGGTTTGAAGAGAGTTTGCCAAAGTGTGAAGTGTAATGTTTGAAGGGATATATCCATATGAGAGGAATGTGGAGGAGATGTGATGGATGTGTGAGTCACTTGGGAGTGCGATTATCATAAGTGAGGTTTAAAAAAAAGTGGTGTAACTACTTGACTGCTTTGGAAGAGATAAACTAAATGCCTATAAGGGAAAGATAGGTATTTCAAAAAATGATGGATCATTGCACTCTTTTAAGGGAAAGTTCGGAATCGAGGAATTCCCACACTAAGTAGGTTCGGCTGATGTAAGGTAGGGGATAAAAATTTTTGCTTGAACTTCATTCAAAATCTCTCCATTTCAAATCCATAGCACTTCAACCTTCTGATTACTCATTTTTCCTCGGTGCCTTGTTAGATACCCAACCCCAAAGAAGTCAACCATTACGAATAATCCCATGGTTTATCTAGATCACTTGGTTTTATTACTCAAAATGTAATCATATGGGCTATTAGGCCCTCATTTCTACATCTCTAGTAGACAAGATCTCAAACTTTCAAGACTTTTAAGGTGGAGAAGAGTGGTAATAATTTGGAAAATAGGAGTTTTTAGAATTTAGATTTTTAAAATTTGTGAAAAATTGTTGAATTTTTCTAAGTCCTCACCCCCCAACTTAAACTCTTCATTGTCCTCAATGAAATTACTATGCTCATGATGAAAGATAGCAATAATAATGATCATGAAAATGATAATAAAATGTGGTAAGGAGAAAAGGGTTTAGAAAAACTCATTTGGGCATTTTGATGCTTGTTCACGGGATTTCTCGTGCGTGCGCCCTTCATAATATGGTTCTTCGACAATGTAGTTATTCTAAGAAAAACTAAAGGAAAAACACAAAAATGATAACTTTGGGCTGCCTCCCAATAAGCGCTAAGTTTATCGTCTTCAGCCAGACTCGTTTAAGCTCATATTCTCCAAAAATTGATGTGATTATTATGAATAAAAACTTGATGCATGATAAGAAAATTCCTCAAGATCTAAACCATAATTATCCTTGTTATGAATAATAAATCATTATACTCCATGGTTTGAAAGTGAAATTAAGAATTTTATGCATGAAATTCAAATCATATCATCAGATCAGATTCATGTAATCACAAATTAGTGGAGATAATATATTATAGATATATTTTATTATAGATATAAATATAGAGGTATAGATATATTTTTTTCGAGAAAAATTTTCTATCGATAGAGCGGTTGAAATTTAGATTACTTCGAATCTATCATGGCCTAAGTCTACGCAGAGCATGGCTTCGATGCGGCCTAGGACAACGAGAAATTCTAAATAACCCTAGTACAACAAGATTTTTCGTATAGAATCGTGAATTTCAATAAAAATAAAAATTTCAACAATGATTTAGAAAAACAAGTCATGCGTGATTCCGTGAGAGCTTGGCCCTCTCAAAACGATACATGTGAGCAATAGACCGTAATCCTTAGAAGAGGAAAAATCACTCAAGATGGCATCGAGTTGAGGATCATTTAAGATAAATTTCATCTTCGGAAGGCATTAAAACATATTTTCTAAATGAATGACATCTCATGAAAATAATTATATAATACTAATTATCAAATAATGGCAAAGATCATACCTGGGTGTCGGTATCCGTGAGTGTTTATAATTTCTTAACGCGATTTTGAAAAATGATCGCCCGTAATCCTTGGAAAAGGGGTCGAATTCACTTATCCTCGTCGAATTAAGGATCACGAAGATAGAATTCACTTCGGATCACTCCAATTATGATCGATGCAAGTTAAATTCAAGAAATAAAAAGAAAAATCCGATGTTGACCAAGTCAAAATTGACGAATTATCTCAAAAATATGCCTCAAATTCCCTGAGCAACGGCGCCATTTGACGAGACGAGACCGCGAGGTCGTCAATTTCACACGGTCTCGTGTCAAAAATTAATCCGAACCTACCAATTTGGGGAATTAAGAGAAAATTGAGGGGTATAATGGTAAATAAGGGTCGAATCCACAGGGAATTAAGGTATTTTCGAGATATCTTTTGGAATTTGGTCAAATTGGACGATGAATTGAGGTGAGAAATTAGAGAAAATGGTTTTTAGAAAGATATCAAAGATCTATCCGTGGAATCAAAAATCGCTCGATTTGGATTAGTAATCACGGAGAAATCAAAGATGGAAGTGGGATGAAATTTTTCGAAATCACGAAGAACATACATTGAAATTAAAATGAAATTAAACTTAAATTGAAATCCTAAACCTAAAATTGATGATACATGACGATAGATAAGAGGATAAACTTGTTTTCTAACCTGAGATAACGATCAAATCGATCCAATTGATCACCGGATCGACAGCTATTCATTCCGCGAATTCAATCGTGAACATCGGTGTTCAAGAGACAAATTCTCCTCGCACGATCGTCGAAATCTCTCTTATAAACACTCCGTGGACACGATTTCGAGTCTAGAAGCAATTACAAGAGAGAGATTGAAGAGAGAAGGGGTTTAGATAGGTCGATTAGATCAAATCCCTCAAGAATACATAGAACGACGAAGAACTCGTCTATTTATAGGGCGAAATGAGGAAAACCGTTCGATTGATGCGTTTAATCCGCATCAACGGTCGAGATTAAACGCATCAATTCAAAACGGTAAGGTTAAATCGTGGCCATCAGATCGTAGATGGATGCTCCAGATCGCTCCGCTTGATATGCGTTTAAAAACGCTTTGATTTGTGCCCCTTGGATCGCGATCCAACGGTCTAGATGAATAACGCACGATTTAATCTGGACCGTTATAATCCACCTTTAAATCGCACGTGTCTGATTGATCTCTGGTGCACCACGCGTCCACGCGATCAAGGCGTATGATGCCGCCACGTCGCCTCCAATCTGACCGTTATAACTCCTTTTATTTGGCACGTGTTTTTATCAGATCGGGTGGTCCGTGTCCATGCGATCGACGCGTGGATCTTCCGATGCGCCGCCGATCCGACGCTCCTCGTCGCGCCACGTCACGTGCGTTATAGAAGTCGTGTGGATTAGTCCCACACGGAAATAAATAAGGAGAATCGTCGGGTTTATAAGACCTGGCGATTTAAAGGGTTAATAACCCTTCCCATATAGGGAAGGCTGAAGACCCATTTTATATATATAATAATAATAAAAATACTATAGATATAAAACGTGCCACGTAGGCGCTGCGCGGGTCTGTGTGGCTCTGCCACGTGGCCTTGCATGCCACGTCGCACCCGCGTGGGACCCGCGCGCTTTTTGCATTTTTTATTTATTTATTTTAAACATTTTTAAATAGAAAATAAAATCATAAAAATCAGGAAAAATCCAGAAAAATCCCTAAAAATTGTAAAAATCATATCTTTCAAAATACAACTCCAAACTAATCCAAATTTCTTTCATTTGATCTGAAATTTAATTATCTATCATTCTAAAAATTCAAATTATTTAGATAACAAGAGATTTAATTCTTATTTCAAAAATACATCTATTTCTTTAAGATTTTAACTTTAGAAAATTAAATGAATGTTTATAAAAATGATTTCTCTTATTATTTAACTTTAAAAACCATTTATAATCTCAAGTAAAGATGGGTTATAGAATCTTTAATCTTTAATTCGTCATAATTGACCCTAAATTAACGAATTTTGAGATTATAACATAAAGTTGCATAGAATGATAGAAATGCACTCAAAGTATGATAACATGCACATAAATGTAATGTTTTATGCCTTAATTTGCATTAATAATCATGTTTTATCATGTTAAGATTGCATGTTATCAAAGTTTAGTGAGAGCATAAATGCAAATTATTTAAAGGAGAAGAAGAAAATGGGTACTCCACCTTTTTAGGAGGTTAGACAACCTTTTCTACATCATTAGGAGGTTAGTCAAACCTTTCCACCTTTTAGGAGTTTATTCAAGCCATTTCACCATTTTAGGAGGTCAATAAAACCTTTCCATCTTTTTAGGAGGATGGCCAAGGCTATCACCTTTTTATGCGGTGAGGCAAACCTTGCCATATTTTTAGGATGTTGGTCAAACGTTTCCACTTTTTGGAGGTTGGTCAACCACCTTCTTTGGGGGGGGAGGTCAACCTATTTTACCTTTTTAGGAGACTAGACACTCTTTTTCTCTTGGAAGTCAATGATGGTCAAAGGGATTCTTGACAAGTCAAAGGTGGTCAAAGGGATTCTTGAAGGGTCAAAGAGGTGAAATTTCTTTTCTTTTATTTATTATTAATCAATTTAGATCTTTCCTATTTTTTAAGGAAGAATCCATGTTTATAGGAGGAGAGAGAGGTAAGCCCACCTCTTTAGGGAAGTGGTAATGTTAGTGACAAAATGCAATTTCATGATTACTAATGCAAATTAAGGCATAAAACATTCTATTTTTATGCATGTTTTCATAATTTGAGTGCATATCTATCATTTCATGCAAATTTAAGTTATATACTCAAAAAGTCACTATTTTAGGGATAATTATGAATTTTTAAGAATATATTTTTAAAGTCGATTATTCCCATCTATATTTGAGATTATAATTATGTTTTAATGCTAAATGATGAGAGAAAATACTTTTTATGTACTCATTTATTTTTCTAAGTTTTAATTTTTATGAGAAATGAGTGTATTTTTTAAATAAAATTTTATTCTCTGGTTATTTAAATAATTTGAATTTTTAGAATGATAGATAATTTAATTTCTGATCCATCGAAACAAATTTGAATTAATTTGGAGTTGTATTTTGAAATTTATGAATTTTATAATTTGTAGGGATTTTTATCTGAATTTTTCTAAATTTTTTTTGAATTTTTCTAAAGTTTTTACGAATTAAAATCGATTTATTTAATTTAAAATCGATTTTACAATCGCGCAGGTGATGTGACAAAATCTAGAGTGTCCGATCACGTGATTAATCACGACCGTCAATCGTCACTTAAGGCGGGGGTACGTGGCACAATCTTATTCGCATATCTTTTTAAAAAAATTTAAACATGGGATTAAATGCCCCCACATTACTTGAACTGATATCATTGACCCATGTACACTGCTCTAATTTCTAGAAAAAATAATAAAGGAGAAAAAAATAGAAATTTAGTGCATGTTGATTCATGATTACCCCTCAAAAAGTGTTGGTGGTGTCCCTTCTCCATGTGTGATTTGTCAAGATTTAACTATATCTGATGGACCTCGCCCATTAGATCCAAGGGCATTATTGAGTGCCATTTTTAAGAGAGTGATGAGACCAAATAATGTCATCTCACCCCCTTAATGATATGATTTGATTACTAAAAATCTCTGCAATTGTTTCTTAAACAATAGTTCAATCTTATGAAAATTTCATCACCATTTAGCTTGGAAACGAGTTTCTTTTCTTCTTGGAACTACCTCAATACCCAACAACTCTAGACATATTTCTCCTTAAGTTCATGCAAAGAAATGCATCAAGAGTGTCTGAATCAATGGAGAAATTTGTGTCTAAATCTTGATGGGCCTATCGATGTGATTGTGCAAATAAGCCTTGATCCCAAATAGATTGGTTGTTCTACAGATTAAGGTCGCATTTGATTATTCTATGATGATGTTTAATTAAGTTGATAAATTCAGGATTTTGGTATTTTTGAAAAGAAGACTCCAAGACAAATCTAGAAATCAATAATTACTCAATTTGGATCAGTATTTGTGGAGAAATCAAGGTAGAAAAATTGATCACAAAATAATAGAAAACACTTAAAATTCGTAAAATTTGACTAATCTACTCTTAGAAATTGGAATCTAATGCTATAGAAAGAAATATTAGGAAGAAAACACATAATTTAACCCAAATTGAGCTCAAAATGATCCAATTTATTGCTAGATCAAGGATTTTCCTTAGACATTTAGAAAAACAAAGTTGGTTAATTTTTAATTATGTATGATTATCCCTAAAAATAGTGCATTTTGAGATCACAACTTAAAATTGCATAGACTGATAGATATGCACTAAAAGTATGATAACATGCATAAGAATGGAATGTTTTATGCCTTTATTTACATTAATAGTCATGTAATTATAGTATAAATTGCATGTTATCATAGCACATCACAAATTCCATCTTCCTTTCTCCACCCATTACTATATTATCTTTGTCAACGATCACTCTCGTGTTAGCCAGATTTATCGCATCAAAGATTGGTCTCAAGCTCTCACCACCATCCAAGAATTCATCACTTAGATTATCACATAGTCCTCCATCATCCCCAAAATTATGTTCATCGATGATGCCCTTAAAGTTTTTCAATCATCCCGTTGTACGCTTTGGCAAACTGTGAGATCATTCAACAAACCACTAGCCTTCCACTTCATAACAAAATGGAGCTGATCAATACACACATTAGCATCTCCTTGATATAATGCAATGCCATGTCATCATGCCACGTCAATAAGTGCAAATAAATTGATTTTTCTGATTTTTATTTCTTGAAAACTCTTTCAAAAATCTAAAAGATAGGAAAACATTGGAAAATTCAGGAAAAATTGGAAAAAATAAAAAAAAAAGGAAAATTATAAAAAACCCTTTAATACTTAACATATTCATATCTTTTTATGCAATACCTTTTATTTTTTATCAAATTTTTGCCAATTTAATCCTTGTTGTGTCTTCTATTTTATCATATCACCTGAAATATAATATAAATAATGACAAAAAGGATAATTTTGCATTAGAAATCATTTGTCCTCTTCATTCCTTGTCATTCCTCACTCATGCACGCGTGTTTCAAATTTTCTTCCTTTGACCTTTGAAAATGTCAATTGTTAAATAAGCATACTTAAAGGCAATTTAATGCAAATTTTGTTTATGAGTGATATGATATGATAAATGCAAAAATTTTATCAAATCATGATAATATGGATAATAATGACGCCAATTTTTCTTCAAAAGCATTGAAGAATAATGAATTCAACACTTAAAGATATATGTTATCAAGAATCAAAGCAGATGGATATCAAGTCCAATAGCGACAACACAATGCTCATCATAGTCTGTAAAAAGGTAATGTCTAGATTGACACCTAACAACAGATGAAACATGTGGTCGTTAAAACACACAATCGTCAGTCAAACAATATCTATAATTCTGAACTCACGTTGATTTAAAAATCATAAATCAAGTACAACAATGAGATTGGGACGAATCCACAAAGAGGACGGTTGACTTTTATCAAAAGAGTTGACTCAGTTAACTTAAGTCTAATTAGGGTTTTTAAGAATATGTTATATAATCAATGGAAATAGTACTAACATATGAGAGAAGATGTTTTAAGAATTTTAAAAAAGTTTTTCGAGAAGAAAAATCAAAAGTCAAAGTCAAAGCATTGACCCTACTTTGACTTTCTAAAAAATAAGAGAAGAAAAAGGTGAGATAATACTACGAAAATTATATTTTTAGAAGCTAGAGAGAAAAAGGAAAATTTTGATAAAAAGATCGTGATTTCTAGAGAAAAATTGGATTCACTATGATTTTTCTCAAATCTATGGACAGAAGATCACCGAAATGAAGGTTTCGATTAAAATCCATAAATTGACTGCTCAAATGATATCCAAATCTGGGCGACGTATAGAAATCTTATGATAAGAATAATAGCCCTCCAAAGAAACCAAAGAAACCAAAATTGAAAAATTTCACCTTCTATATATGTAGTAATAGCCATCAAAAGTCAATGCCGAAATTTATATTAATTTTGAATAGTAGTTGGTCAAAAGACAAATCGATGGGTCAAACCTTGTTGAAAATGTGTGAATATCCACACAAAGTTGATTGAATAAGGAATCTAATGAAACCAAATTCATTTGAATTGAACTTAAGATCAGGGAGAAATCCTTGTTCAGAAATCAGCAAAAATCTACAATGAAATTTGAGCGAAATGAAGAAATTCCAGATCTTAACACTCTAACTACCTATCTAAACTTAATCTAAACTATTTAGAATGTGAAAATTATTCAGGTATCACACTTCTAAGCTGATTGACGCGAAGATTGACCCTCAAATTGCTTTGATTACTGTTAATTTCTCTGATTCCTTCTTCAACGTAATTTCAGCATTCAGGGGGGGATTACCAAACATTTTCTCACAATGTTTGTGAATTCCTTGCCTTAATTTATGCGCGATTGAGTCTAGAATGCAAGAGTATCACAAAGAACTCAAGATCTTCCCCAAAAAATGCTTAATTTTATGTTTAATCAAGAGTTACATTTATGTAAGACAGAACATCAATTTATAGAAGAAATTCTCAATTTAAATTTAGGCCATCTGCTTTGCTTAAAGAGCTTGGACGGCTCAAATTAAGGCACGTAGCACGCGATAAGTGGGCCATGATCCCCACAATGCGGGCTCCACTTTCTCTTTGATTTTCGCTGTTCGATCTTCATTGAAGTGTCCACAAGTCGCCACGTGTCACATTGTCATTAGCTGAGTGCGAGATTAAGTCGCAGCCGTTAGATCTCACTAATGAGATCGACGGCTATGAATTTGATCACTAGCGTTTGATCACGATCTGGTAGACCAAAATCCAACATATCAACGCGCCTTTATTTGCGTGCTTTAATCCAGCGGTCCACGCGTTGCCATGTCTTGTGCGAACAGAAAGATCTATTTAGTCCCACACAGAAGAAATAAAAGATTTTATCGCCCGTATAAGGGGAAGCAGCTTTATCACTTTGCGTCGCCCTATGGGCCTTAGGACGCCCCGCTCTACCCTATCCAATAATCGGGCCCACTATGCCTATGGGCCTAGTCCGCATTGCAAACTTGTCCTTGGCATGTGCGCCACGTAGGCACCCATGTGGGTTTGTGTTGGCCCAGTTGGCGCTGCCATGTGTCCGCATGGCCACGTCAGCACTGCGTGGGTCTTGCGCTTAATAAACCCTAATTTTTGCATTTTTGGCCTTGAAAAATCAAAATCAATTCCAGAAAAATATATAAACTTAAGAAATTCATAAATTTCAATATAAAAGGCCTTTTTGACTCTAATTTTCTTCATTGGATCATAAATTTCTTCTTCTTTAATCCCATGCCACCTAAAATATAAATTTCAACAAGAAAATATGATGAATTCAAATAATTCTAACTTGACTTTAAAAGCCAAATTAGGTCAACACTTAAATTTGACTTTTGATTCTTCCCATCATTCTCTTCTTTAATCATCCACCAATGACAAAATAATGTCAAGTAAAATGGTTAATTTCAAGTTGTTTGAGCTTGAAATAGCTCAAACATAAATAAAGCACATAATTAACCCTAAATAATGCAAACATGTAGACTTTAGTAAAATGGCATGCCAATGGTGAAAATGTCATAAGACTATGATAACATGCATCATAATTAGATAAGATAATCATTAATATCGGTAAATTATAATGGAAATACAAGTTAAATATGCGTGTTATAACACCCCAAGTTTTTGGAAAATATTATCTTTACACCATCATGATCATAAGGTTGAGCTTGTAGACACACCATGCCTTTCACTAGGTCAAGGAATGAAAGCTTCATGCAAGTTGTTGATGGAGGACAAAAAATAAGTTGCCAAAATCACTTTAAGATTATCTTCCTTTTCCACCATTCTGAGCTTCAATGCTCACAATAGAGTGTGTTATCTACAACATATTGAGATAGTTATCTGTTCTATGAGGAGAATTTGACACCCAAGACAAGAATATCTACATGGCACTCTTCATATGTTTCACCAAGCATATGGGGAATGTGTGAAAAACCCACATTTGAAAAATGGGAACATGCTCTATGAGGCCATGCTTCTAAAATGATCTTGAGACTGAAGGACACTAGAAATTACAAAAACTTTATGAATGCAGTTTGGGATTAAGCTCCGTGAGATGAACATAGCTAAGTACTTTTCTTGAGTCCCATTGACACATCAAAAAGGGGGTCAAATAGAACATGTGTTGGCACTTGTGATGGATATTATGGAGCCTTCAAGAAAATCATAGTTCCATGTCTCACTTATGTCCATTGAAATGAATTTTTTTATTATTCTTCTGTGATATTGCAATGAAGTCCATGGACGTATAAAATGACAAAGTTAAGTTATGATGACATCATAATGCAGAGATTACTACTTTCAAAACATATGTTCTAAAATATTCCTATTCGAAGATCAATCAGAGGACATCAAAATGTCTGACAGGGGATAGAAGTAATCCTTGGCCACAAAAAAAGTGAAATATCCCCCCCACCACTGGATTCAATAACAAGAGAAGCCCTCATTCTCTCCGTCTTAATAGAGGAGCAGCCATAAAGCTCTTCAATGTCATCCAAAATGGTGATTGAGATTGAAATATATGAAGAAGCCCTCCCTACCTATCTCTACCTCTCAATAAAGGATGATGTAGAAAAGTAGTGTTTGCAATATTTTAGTGATGGATAGGGTTATGTAGATGGAGACTATAGGGTTTCATGGAAATACTAGCTTCAATCTCCATTTATGGAGGCTAAAAGTTCATTTTCCATTTTAATAACTCTATTTCACATTCAAGTTGTGGGAGATATATTGTATTATATTCTAAAAAAGTATCCATTGTTCATCATTTTTCCCACCATATAGAACTCCTTGATCATCCAATGGAAATAGGCTTGGGTTGAGCACAAAAGATGATCTTTCGTACCTCTATGTCTCATGGTCATTCTCCGTGGATTCGACCCTTATTCACCACTATACTCCTTAATTCGTGTTAAAATATTAAAATCCCTTATTTCTATCCACATTTCATTGTTCAATTTGACCAAATTTCATAGGTAATTTTGCATGATTTTTTTGAAATTTGGTCAAATTGAACAATGAAATGTGGATAGAAATAAGGGATTTTAATATTTTTGGAAAGAAGACTCAAAGATGAATCCACGGAATCAAAAATCACTGAATTTGGATTAAGATTCGTAGAGAAATCATCAAATGAATAAGAGAGAAATTTCTGAATAATAAAATTGGGAAAAACTAAAATTGAAACTGAGATTATAATTTACTCAAATTACGATTTGAAATTGAAATCTAAAGCTATATGAAGGAAGATTAGGATGAAACACGGTCCCTAACCCAAGATTGCGCTCGAATTGATTCAATTATTTTCTGGATTCAAGGCTTTTCATTCCCGAATTCAAAAACACGATCGTTGATGTTCAAGCGCAATTTCTTCCTATTCTCTCAACGAAATCTCACTTTCAAGCACTCTGTCGATGCGAAAATAAGTCTAAAAATGATTGGAAGCAAGATATTCAAGGGATTTGGTGTCTAAATAGTTCAATCACTCGAATTTCCCTGGAATGCTTTACAATGTTGAAGAGAATCTCTATTTATAGGGTGAATAGGGCGTAACCGTCCGATCAAGCATTTAATCTTCGATCAATCGCTCTGATGAAACACACAATTTTGAATCGTTACGATTAAGTCATGGTCGTTGGATCTTCGATGGACTATCAAGATGATGCCACGTCGCATGTGTTTTAAGTAACACATTGAATCACCGATGTTTGATCTCGATCAGACGCTCTAGATACGTTTCGTTGATTTTAATCTCAGTCGTTATAACTAGTTCAATCAGTGAATGAGATTGCGCCACGTACCCCTAGCTATTAAGTGAAGATCAATGGTCATGATTAAATGCGCAATCAGACGCTCCAGATTTTTCCACATCACTTGTGCACTTAAAAAATAAATTTTAAATTAACTAAGTCAATTTTAAATTCAGAAAAATTAAAAAAAATCCCTATAAATTAGAAAATTCATATCTTTCAAAAGATAACTCTAAATTAATATAAATTTGTTTCATTGGATCAGAAATTTAATTATCTATCATTATGGGAAGTCAAATTTAATAAATAACAAGTAAATAATTTTTATTTAAAAAATACACTCATTTATTTTAGATTTTAAAATTTTGATCAATATATGAGTGTATAAAATGATTTCTCTTATTATTTAACCTTAAAAACTAATTATAATCTCAAGTAAAGATGGGTTATAAAAATATTATCCTTAATTGATCATAATTAACCCTAAATTAATGCATTTTGAGATTATAATGAATTTTTCATAGAATGATAACCTGCATTAGAATGGAAATGATTTATACCTTAATTTGAATTAATCATCATGTATTTTCATGTTTAATTAGCATGTTATCACACCTCCCAACTTAAATGATTGCGAGTCTCTTAGAAATTTACTATATAGTCTCCTTAGAAGGGCCTATCATCCTTTGATCCTACTACTAAAGAGCTGAAGCGTATGAATGTATGATTACATTTTCCTCATAGTCTAGGCCATAATGATGTAGATTCCATCTATAGGTTGACTTCTTTAGTGCATATTAGGGTAGATGCTCATCGGCTAATGCTCGAGTCTAATTCTCAATTGTGATCAAGGTGAGCATATTTAAGGTTTGATGCTATGAGGATGAAAAGATCCTCACTCTTTCATGAACAGATGCAATTCCTTACCCTATCCATAGATACACCACTCCTTTCCTAAAAAAATGAAGGCTACTTAGTGTATTAGAATTCCCCTCAACTCGTCTTCCTGCCATAAAGAATGCAACTGCAAAGGGATTCCTATCTTTGGGATGCAATGTGTGAGGTGGCTGAAGGAAATAAAAAGATACTATTTCTAAGGGAATGACGTGGTTAAAATCAAATATACAAATAAATGATAACATGCATATTTACCTTGAAATACTATCATATTAAACTGATATTAATGTTTAGTTTATGTAATTATTATGCATGTTATCATAATTTTATGAATTTTCTCCATTGGTATGTCATTTTACGATAGTCCACATTTTTGTATTATTTAGGGTTAATTAAGTGTTTTATTGATGTTTCACCATTGGAAAGGTTAAACAATTAGAAATTAACCATTTTCCTTGATTTTATTTTGACTTTAGTGGATAATTAAAGGAATAAGTTAGAAGAAAATAATGATGGGATGAATCAAAATAGAACTTCAAAGGGTTGACTTAATATTATTTTGAAGTCATCATATTTTCTTGTTTAAATTTATATTTCATGTGGCATGAGATTAAAGATAAAGAAATTTGTGATCCAATGGAGCAAATTTGAGTCCAAAAGGACTTTTAAATTGAAAGTTATGAATTTCTTAAGTTTATCTATTTTTCTAGATTTTATTTTGATTTTTTAGGGAATTTTTTAAGAATTTTTAAAGGCTAATAAAAGGGCAAAAAGGGGTTTATCATCGCGGGACCCGTGCGGAGCTGATGTGGTGCGATGTGGACATGTGGTGGTGCAACGTGAGTTGACACAGACATATGTGGGCACCTACGTGGCGCGAGAATGAATCAGGCTATGTATATTGGGCCCATGGGTATAGTGGGCCCAAGAGAGTGATAGGGGGGCATACTAGGCCCAATGGGCGATGCAAAGGCTTCAGGAGCTCTCCCATTTTATACGCGATAATTCCTCTTGATTTCTTCCATGTGGGACTAAGTTTTTCTGTATGTGCGCAAGCGACGTGGCAGCTCGAGCGGCGTTGGATCAAATCATGTGAAAGAGTGCGCCTTGATCTCGTCGACTTCGATCCACAAGATCGCAATCAAACGCACGTGCGTAATTCACAATCATCAATTGCATTAATGAAATCCGATGGTTACGATTTAATTTTACATTCAATGAATCGTGGAATGACACGCAAGGGTTACATCAATTGCATCATGTGGACGCTTCAATGAAGATTAGACAACAAAAATCAAGGAGAAGTGGGCCCGCGCCATGGGATCGTGGTCCACTTATCGCGCACGATGTAGACGCATCGTGGCCGTTCAAGCACTCTTCAAGCAAATGGATGGCTTGGATATTTTGCATAGAATTCTTCTATAAATCAATGTTCTCTCTTCTTAAACTTTAACTTTTAATTGAACGTGAAGAAATTAAGCATTTTTGGAGGAAAATCTTGAGTTCTTCGTGATTCTCTTGCATTCTCGACTCAATCGCTCATGGATAGAGGCAAGTTAATCACAAATCATTGCGAGAAAACATTAGGAAATAGCGCCTTGAACGCCAAATCATTACAAAGAAGGAATCAGAGAAATTCTCCGCAATCAAAGAATTCTAAGGCTCAATCTTCTCATCAATATGGTTAGTAGTGTGATTCCTTTGTAACCCTTACAATTTAGATAGTTTAGATTAGATTTAGATAGGTAATTAGAATTTAGAAATAAGGGAATTTCGTCATTTTGCCCAAATTTTATGGCAGATTTTTGTTGATTTCTGAAAAAGGATTTCTCCTTGATCTTAAGTCCAATTTGTTTGAATTTAGTTTCATTGGACTTCTTGTTCAATCAGCTTTCCTGGATGTCTGATTTGTCAATTTTAGTCAACATTTGACCCCTCAATTTATCGTTTGACCAACTGCTATTCAAAATCAAACCAGAATTTTTGGTTTCTTTGTAATCCTCTGATCATGAGCTTTCTATTCATTGGTGATTTCCTAGATTTGGATATCATTTGATAAGTGAATTTAACATATTTGACCAAAACCTTCATTTCGGGAATTTTATGTTTATTGATTTTAATTAAATCATAGTAAATCCAATTCTTATCTAAAAATAATATTTATATCAAAATTCTCTTCTTTCTCTCTAGTTTCTGAAAATATAATTTTTGTAATATTTTCTCATCTTTTTCCTCTCTAATTTTACAGAAAGTCAAAATCTAGTTAAAGTTAATGCTTTGACCTTGACTTTTGACTTTTGAGTTTTCTTCTACAAATATTTTTCAAAATTGGTAAAGTATCTTCTCTCATATATTAACACTATTTTCATTGATAATTTATCATTTTCATTTCTTACAAACCCTAATTAGGCTTAAGTTTGACCAAGTCAACTCTTTCAGTAAAGGTCAACTGTGCTCTCTCTAGTTTGACTCGATCTCATCGTTGTACTTGATTTCTGATTTTTAAATCATCGTAAGTTCGGAATTATAAATTTTGTTTGACCGTCGATCGTGTGTTTTCAACGACTGCACTAAATTGTTTCGTCAAAATGGCGTCTTTGTTGGGGAGCACACATTATTGATTTTTCATTCAAATTTGAGGTGAAAATTAGGTTTTTCTCTACGGCTATTGTAATAACCTTGCAGAGAAAGTAATTAGACTAGTCTCATTGGTAGAAAAAGCGATATTGAGGTAAGATTACCATTTTGCCATTTCTTGACTTTTTGGTGCAATTCTGTATTCTATTTTGTGTTTTTCACTTGATTGAGATGAGGAACTAACGAGACGAAACCACGAGGTCATATATTTCACACGATCTCGTGTCAAAAATATTTCCAAACCTACCAATTTGATGAAAATTATTCGAATTGAGGGGTATAATGGTAAATAAGGGTCGAATCCATAGAGGGAATAAGGAAATTCTTGATGTTTTCTTTGAATTTGATCAAATCGGATGATTAATCGATGGTAGAAATTGGGAAAAATAGTATATTATGAAAGATAACTTCAAATCTCTTCCATGGAATCAAGAATCATCAAAATTGATTTTGATTTGGCGGAGAAATTGAAGATCGAAGTGGGAGGAAATTTTCGGACGAGAAAATCACGAAATTAACGAAAATTAAACAAAACTAGACCTTAAATCCTAATCTAAATTGAAATTAATCATGATAGGATGGTAGATTATGAAAAACCGCTTCCACTAATCCCAAATAGAGATCAAATTGACGCGATTAAACCTCTTAATCGTCAAAAACATGAAGAACGTGATGTGGAGATTCAAGCGTCGATTTCTCCTTCACTACTCAACCAAATCTCGAGTTCTTGCCCTCCGTGGATGCGGAAATTGGTGTAGAAGAAGTTAGAATTGAGAGATTCAAGAAGGGAGGTGTCAAAACAGATCAATTGGATTGATTCCTAACTCAAATGCCTACAAATCGGAAGAACACCTTGTTTTTATAGGACATTTGGGCGTAATCGTCCGATCGAAACGATCGACGGTTACGATGGAACGGTCCACCGTGGACCATTTCAAAAATATCGTGGCCGTTGGATCTCGATGGATGGTCTGGATGCGGCCGTTGAGATGCGTTATAAAACACATTAGATCGCCTCCGTTAGATCGTGATCCAATGCTTCGGATGCATCCCGCACGATGCAATCACATCCGTTATAACTGCTGATTTAATGGCATGTGCGTTTGATCTGATCAGGTGGACGTGAGCCCATCCAATCGACGCACTTTGATCGTCTTTAAAATTGATCCGACGCTTTCCCTTTAGCCACGTGTCCTGCACGTTTTAAAACTTCGTGGAACTTAGTCCCACACGGGTTAAATAAATGAAATGAATCGGGTTTATATTATGCGACAGATAAGAGGGTTAATCATTCTCTTCCGATAATCGGAAGACTATATGTACTATAACCTAATATATATGTAAATAATGTGTATGTCACATCACCGCGTAGGGGCCGCGTGGGCCCTCGTGGCGCTGCCATGTGGTCTTGCGTGCCAGGTCGCATCCACGTGGGTCCCGCGCAAAATATAAAAACTTTTTGTATTATTTTTAATTCATTTTTAACATTAAAATCGGAAAATTAATTCATAAAAATCCAGAAAAATCCCTAAAAATTAGAAAATTCATAACTTCTAAAATATAACTCCAAATTAATCCAAATTTCTTTCATTTGATCCAAAATTTAATTATCTATCATTCTAAAAAGTCAAAATTAATAAATAATGAGAGTTTGAATTTTTATTTCAAAAATACATTAATTTTTTTAAAGATTTTAACTTCAGAATAGAAATAAATGTTTATAAAACATTTTCTCTCATTATTTTAACTTTAAAAACCTCTATAATCTTAAGTAAAGATGGGTTATTACTTATTTATCTTTAAATCATCATTTTTGATCCTTATTTAAAGTATTTTTGAGATTATAATGACTTTTTCATGGAATGACAGAGAAATACACACAAGTATGATAACATGCATGGAAATGAAACTATTTATACCTTAATATGCATCAAAAATCATGTTTTATAATGTTCATTTAGCATGTTATGAGGAATGCGATAGATCAGGTACGTTCTTTGTTATTAAAGGTTTATTAGTGTTATTTGCTCTTGTGGTGTGATTTGTGATCGTGCCTTACTCTATTTTTCTTTTGGTGGATTAGAGTTAAGAATTTTCATTTAGAACATCGCATTTTGAGTAGAAAACATTTCAGATTTTCTTATATATATCTTGTAGTATCTCTTTGATCTTTTTGATATAGCCATGAATAGGAATCCTAGGAACCGAGGAGGACGACAAGGCCACCAAAATCTGAGATCCATAAGGCATACAAGGAATAACCCCTTGTATGATGACCTATTCGACACATTAGTACATTCTAGAGCTCCATCAAAGACTCAATCTAGTGCTTCCGTACCAGCTCTTGCCACAGCGGCGCAAGGAAAACCATTATACACCCCTCATCCCATTGAGGCAGTGAGACGACGCCTTAACGATTACACGAGGTCGTTCGTCCAGAGGCAAACCACTCGAGTCAATGCCCCTCTTCAAAGAGGTGCGAATTTTAAAATTGACTCTCACATACTTAGCCTCTTACCCACTTTCCATGGACTCCCATCGAAGGATCCTTATCGACATATGGATGAATTCAGCCAAGTGTGTGAATTCAATCAATTCCACAATGTCCCCTCCGAGGCGGCTAAGATGCGCTTCCTTCCTTTCACACTGAAGGAAAGGGAAAAGGAGTGGGTTTTCACCTTAGGTCATGAGTTTGACTCCTGGAGAGATATAAAAGACACAATTTTGCGTAAACACTACTCGGTAGGGAAGACTAGTGTCGTGAGAATTTTTTGAATTCTCACAAGGGTTGGGTGAGGTGTTCTATGGGGCATGGGAGAAACTTAGAGACCTTTTGAGATAGTAACCTCATCACGGCATACCGAAACATGAGACTACTCATATATTTTATGATGGCTTAGGTGTGCCAGATTGATATTTTCTTGATGCCGCTAGTGGAGGCACATGTATGAGCAAATATGTGGATGAAGCCCTCGACTTGATTGAGTTGGTGGCAGAAAATAGCCACCATCATGCCGCTAAATCCTTCGGAGGACAGAGCGCTCCCTCAAAGAGAGGGATGTTGGATGCGAAGGCACTGGAGACTGGTATGCTTTTGGACAAGATTGAGAAGCTAACCGAGGTACAAAATTTGATTATGGATTCACTTAAGATCAGATCAGAGTTCGGATGGCCTCGCACCAGTAGCACATAGCGATGTCTCTCCATGTTCGCATTGCTCTAGTTTTGAGCATGTCGAGTTGGATTGTCTCGTGATGACAATCCAAGGTCCATTTCTATATTGGCAAAACCCCTACGACTTATTCGGGGTTAAGCTAAGCGGTTAGATCTCACTACCCGACTCAGGGTTATAGCAATAGTAGTTATTATAACCCATCTTATGCGCAGCAGCGGAGCGAACAACACACTTCATACCATAAGCCCTTCAGATCCGCTCAGCAGCCTATGGGGAACTTGAGGCTGACACCTTTCACCTCCAGTCCTCCCCGAGCGGTTACATTGCCACCAGTAGTGCCACCTCTAGCACCCTTTGTTGGTCCCTTCATGAGTGCATTAACATAAATGATGAGTAAATTGACCGAGGTTAGCGACCGACTTGATAGAGTCGAAGGGGCTAGGGCCCAATGCTCCGATGCTTATGCCGATTAGAGGAAGGGAAAGCGAGTACAATTTTGCTAACCAATTACCTTCCGAAACCTCTAGCAAACCCTAGGAATCTAGGGCAAGCATCGTCAAGCTGCACCCACAATGTGAACCAAGTTCATACTGATAGTGCAATGGAGGAGGGAAATGCTATCTCTGGCCTACATAGTGGCAATGTCTTAGTGGATCCTCACAAAGACCACAAGAGCCACAAGGACCCGAATGAGGAGAAGGATGACCAATCCTCTCCAACGATCATCTCAGAGGAGGACCTCGAAGATGAGGAGGCACCCAACGAGGAGCTGATTAGGGCAAAGCCCAATCACGACGTTTACAAACCTCCAGTGCGTTATCCTCATTTATTGAACCGGCCCAAGGTCTCGACGAACGAGAATGATGATACATTGCTTGAGGCCTTAAGACAAGTCACTATCACCATCTCACTAGTAGATACGATTCAGCACATTCCATCTTACGCTAAGTTCTCAAAAGGTGGAATGGCTCGAAAAACCTCATAAAAGGTAGAAAGGTTGACCAACCTCCTAAAAGGAGGAAAATTTTGAATAACCTCCTAAAAAGGTGGAGGACTAGTTTTCTTACTCTTTTTATAAATAATTTTCATCCATACTCTCATTACACCTCACCCAGGTTCTTGCATTCACATAACTCATAAAAATGTGAGAATTTAAGAATATGACTTCCAAAAAGTCAAGTGGGGTTATTCTTATGATATAAATAAAATTTAGGAAATGATGTAAAATAGGACAGTCATATTTTCATCACATTCAGCCATATAGAGATAGATATTCTCATTTTAACGGTCTATATCAGCAATTAAACATGATAAATGATACATGAATGCAACTTATATCTTAATTTTATTAATGTATTGACTAAATTTAATGTATATTTTATAATATGATGAAGATTATTCTAGCTTTATTAAATTTCCAAGAATATCATGTAATTTTGCACACGTTGACTATTTAAGTCATATAAAATTTTAAGATATGCATTAATCGTGTCTGACATTTTTTATGGTCAAATCACTTGCAATTAAGCAATTTACTGAAGCTTTTATGTTTTCACCAGACCAAATATAGAGAATTTATAAAGAACAAAAAGGATTTTTGCGAAGTCATTAAGAAAGTTAACCCAAGAGAACTGAAAATTAAACTCATAAACTAATGAAAAAAATGAGTGATTAAGAAGGTATTTCTTGTAATCTATGAATTTTCAAAGGTTAAATATTTTTCTAGAATTTCTAAAGGAATTTCAGGCTTTTTGTTGAAAAAAATTAGGGAAAGGCTTGTGTGATAACAAATGTTGCAAAATGTTGGGGAGCCAGCCAAGGTGGCTTTTTGTGGAATGTATTACATTGATTTAGAGTAATAGGACTTAAGTCAGTGGAAGTATTCAATACCACATCGTGGCCTTAAAATTTCATTATTCCATCAAACGTGTGCAATTTAATGCACCATTTATTCTTTAAAATTGTGCACGACATTGTGGCTTATTAACTCTTTGATCTTTGTTCGAAAGTTGCTATTCTAGGCATTTCTTCTTTCAAATGTCAAGGCCATATTGTCATTAGCAAAATTGACGGCGGCTGGTCTCCAATATGAAAGCACAAAGCCATGCGATCATTTCTTCACTCAAATGCAAGATGATATAGAAGTATTTGGTGTGTGTTGCCATGTGATTTAGCTGATCCATTGACTAATTATCCTCTTGAGATTTGATCCTCCATCTTCCATAGATTTAATGGGATTTGTTGTAATATCTCAACCTTTACACTCTGGTGGAACATTAGTTAGGTATCCAAGATCTTTCTTGACTATTTCCAAGTTTTCTCCAAAGGCCTTAAGGGTAGGACGTTTAGCATAATCTTCTGTTATCTCATTTTAATTCAATGAATTAAGATGTTCATGATGAAAAATAAGACAATTCCCTTAAATATAGTCAGTGCCCCTTTTCTCTTCTAGTTGAATCTAAAGAGTTAAATCATGGGCTCTAATTCTTTTATTCCTTTTTCACAAGAATTGAGTTAAAATCTATTGTTTATTGAGCTTGAATTCATATAGATTTCATTGCTTGAACACAAATAGTGTTTTCATAAGACTTCAAATCCTTTAGCCTTCATCCAACACAAATAAGGTCATTTTTGTAGTACCCTAATGTTAGTAAATGTCTCACATATGTAGGGAAGATTGATTTAAGTTTAGATTTGATTGAGGATTAGATTTTCATGATTTTTCATAAACACCTTGGAATTTTCTCTCCTAAAATCAGTATGAAATTATTTATTCCGCTTCTACCTCATTTTATGTATTAGATTTTTGTATTCCTCCACTATTTAAATTCTACCTACAATTTGACATCTAATTTGATTGAGTTCAAGGAATTTCTCATCTATTAGAAGTTGTTAACCCAGTTCTTGTGAATTTGAGACATATATGTCTTAAATTTCCTTTATCCTTTTTGCTAATCATATTATTTCTTTAATGTCAAGATGCGCAGTTCAAAGTTTTTCAATGACCATGAGTTTCACACTTGTCATGAATAAAAATATATATTAAACTTCAATTTTATGCTATCCTTAATCCCATCAATTGTATGATGTCATTCATAAGGTAATTCAATTCAATTAGTTAAGGAAATTAGACATCTCAAATTAGCATGAGTACAGTGTGTACTTTTAATTTAACAAAAGGGGATAAGGTCTCCCCCTTGACTATAAATAAGATCCAAGTCCTTATATAAGAAGAGGTTGAGGATTTCTTTGAGTCCCATTAATCATTAGTTTATTGAGTCACTGATGTAGGATATTTTTAGAGAATGATCCTACAATTTAAGAGAGGACCTATGAATGATATCAAGGGAAGTATGTAAATCAATTCCAAGAGGACAAAAAAAAAACTATGAATTAATTAGAGTGTGGAGATCAGATATATAATAGAGAATTTAGGATAAAGAAGATATAGATTAGAGTAGTGACGGATAGGCGATAATAAGGATAGAACGCACATATAGAAGGTGTTATTGTAATCCTCGGAAAGACACGGAGATGCGACGGAAAATGGAGAGAGTTTCACGGTCAACGTGGACTTATAGACGATTTAGGATAAGAACTATTAACACGATAAAATAATAGAGGATAATACCTGAGATGGAAAGAAGAAGCGATGCTCCCGAATCGCTTCACTGAACCGGATTTTCCTCGACAAGCTTCGGACGTGAAATGGAGAAAGACGACAGAAGAGGGGGAGAGCAGAAAGAGAGATAGAACTCGGAAGAGAAGAAATTGCGGAAGAGATGATGGAGATACGGAGGAAGAACACCATGAAACACAGGGTAAAAACGAACCGGTAACCAAACTTTTCATTAAAACAACATCTGTCTTTCTCTTTCTTACACTTGTCTCTTTATAGAGCAGAGAAAGAGTGTATTGAAAGGATGCGTAGAGAACGCAATTGGTAGTTACAGGAGTTACGATTCTTCGTAATTGAGTTCGCGTCTCTTCCTTGTTGTGGTCGTCGTAGGGCATATGTGGAATGATTCAGGGGAAGGCGTGGGGTCTTTCTTGATACGATTGATGATGGATGCCGATCCGACGTGTATGAGCGGTTGTGAGGTTGTAATGGAATACGTATGGCTTGGATCGGATTTGAGGCGTGTCGTTATCCTCTTATCTGGCGGTCGTTCCGTTGACGGTAGCTGAAGGAGAGAATCGACGCGATAGCAGGAGGTAATACTGACGATGGTTCTCTTGTTCTGGCGCGGAGGAGGAATCCGTTTGAAGCTCGTGACTTCGTGGTGGACAAGATGCTAACTTCCATTTTCCGCTTGGTCGGCTGGCGACGATAAGTCTATGGCTACGTGGAATCATCTTATCACGTGTTCTGTAGTTTGTAAGACGTTGATATGTGGAGCAATCTTGACTTCCCAGTTTTCTTCTCCAGTGAAATGTTCGTGGTGTCGCCGTCAACGCCTTGGATACCCAATTCTGCTATCTTCCGGTCGAAATCCGAGTCATATATGGCTTGAGAACTGGAGAACGCGCGTCCGACGTCTTTTGGCTGGGACAACGAGTTCTTTTGTCTCTATTGACGCTGACTCCCGGAAAACCGTTTCTGCTTCTGTTGCCGCGATCGCGATTTATGTAGTCTGCTTTCCATGTACTTTCTTTGTATATTATGTAGGCCGACGACGTTGAGATTGTTTAGCTGTGGCGACGTGGAGAAATTCCGCGTTTGCATGATGACAGTTCTTCACGACTGTTCTCGGTTTCGGTAAGCTCCATGTCTTCTTCTTTGACTCGTTCTTGACACTATTCTTCTTGTGGGCCTTGAACGAGGTGAGGAAATAATTCATCTGCTGCCATAATTTTCTCCAATGGCGCGTTTGCCAGCGCCTGTCCGCCTTATTGATTGCTATCTTCAAACTGAATATCAGAATATTACTTCTCTTCATGAATTTTAGAATCGTGGAGCTCTTTGATGTAATTATCTTCATTTCCACTTGAGCAAACCATGGTCTTGAAGTATAACCAGAAGGTAGTTTTTTTTTTCCATAGATAATTAATATGTAGATCTCTTCTAAAATTCTAACTAAGGGTGGTTTTCAAAGAAAATAGGAATTTAATAACAAAGATGTTTCTATTATTCTTTTGAGATCATTAACTAAATTACATAAGGCACCTAAGATATGGTAGAGAAGTTTTGGAAATTAAGGAACCTATATCAAAGGTAAAAGGGTGGTTGACTTGGTCCACTCAAAGAATTCTAGTTATCTAAGGATAAGGATAAAATGTTTGACCAAATCAATCTTTAGATCAGTATAAAATAGGGAGGATCTACTCTCTCTTTATTTATTTAGAGAGGTCTTCTTCATCCATTTAAGGAATGGATAATTTCACAAAGTGGTAGATAAGGAGGAGGAGGAGGAGGAGGATAGGTTCACTTAGAACCCTTGTGTTCATGTTTCAAAATAATTCTCCATCAGTCACCTTATGAATGCCCAAATGACTCCTCTCCTAATTGTGTGGATTTCAAGAGAATGGTGTCTTGGAGATTTTTCTCCGAGATTCTGCCACTTTAAAACTGCACACCTTTTATTGACTTTTCTATGTTCAAGGGATTTGTCAAGGTCTAGTTGGATCCATCATTACCCTTCTATTATTCTTGAAGGCCTCACATTGATTCTCAATAATCTTGCATGTTTCCACATTACCCCGTGTTAGAAATCCTTAGGGTTCATGATGGGATCTGAGGTCGATAACTTTCCAAAATTTTGATCAAAACATCAAATACAGTGGAATTCATTGAATCAGATATTTAAAAACATTAAGGCACCAAGAAAATATGATCATATCATCTAATATGTATGAGAAAACATACAAGTTTTCTTGAAGGAGTTCTCGAAGCTATTCAAGTGTCTAGCCTCTAGCGGTATCCATGCGGTCTCTAGATGGTTGGATATCCTCTTCAAAGCTATTCACCATGAGAGAAATAGAAGAAAGGAGAGAATTCCCCCAAGGCTTGCATGGGCACCTTCAGTTGTGGTCGTTCTTCCCTTATTTATAGACATTTGGTATGATGTTTTTTCATAAAAACCCTCATAATTATGTCTATATCCATCAAAATCCACAGACCTTATGTGTGTGACCCTCTATGCCCATATATCTCACTACTTAATAACTCTATTGACCAAATAACACCTTATTGGTCAAAATTAATTAATTATCCACTTCCACATATAGATTAAATAATCAAGGATCGATTTAACCCAATCGATAGGTTGAGTTGCCAGCCCGTTGGGTGCCAAGCTACACCACATACACTAGGAGATATGGAGTATGTAAGAACTCACTTATGGAACCTTCCCGTCATCGATTACCATGTATGTATAATCCTTCATCCACATTAGACTCATGAATGACTTAGGGTATAGTCAACTGTCAAACCCTAATCGGTCACTCAAGTTAGTATTGATGCATGTAGAAATCATCGAGAACTCCTCCGATATTTCCACTACCTTGGCCAAGAATTTCATCGCATCTTATTCCTCGAGTTAATCTCTTCAAATACAAGGGTGGATGATCACATCTTGATCACGCAATCATCTTCTTGGACTTCATATCGTATCCAATATATGACATTTTAGATATCCTGTGGCTAGGGATTCGTAAGTCATAATCAAAACACGATCATCCATCCACAAGATGTCTTTGGTGTCTCAAGTCAAAGGACCGCATACAAAACCATGACATAAATCAACCTGATTGACAGTTAGGTATAATACCATTCAGGGATTCATACGGATCAATTCAGTGAACTCTTTCTCCAAAGAGCACCCACTATCTATCCTTAGTGTCTCCATACCGATGGCCATAAGATCAGTCATACTCATCATATGAGTTGGATTAGATAGTGCTATTATTTCTGAATAATTCGATGTCCTTCTCGAATATCCCACGAATAGGAATATTTAGAACATATGTTTGAAGACTAGTGATCACTATATTATGATCTCATCATAATGCACTTAGTCAGTGCACATGCTCATGGACTTCATTGCAAACATCACACAAGAATGAAAATGAATAAATTTCATTTCAATGAACATAAACAAGATATATGGAAGTGTGATTGGCTTATAGGCCACATAATATCCATCAGTTCAATGATTTAATTTAGGTCATTTTGGATCTTCCATTTGGCATGTATCATTTCCCTTGAATTGCATGGGAGTCTAGGGGGTTAGGTGTTGACTTGATCTCATCTAGAGATCACCATATTCTTGACCTTGAATATATCTTAATGAGTTCTTTCTTATTTGTGTGCTCCACCCGTGCATCTTGGTGTTAACTATGTTCCTCAAAGGAATCACTCACCCAAGTTCCACACTATTGGGTAGTTTTCTTCAAGAAAGGTTCCCTCTAGACTTTTCTTTATACACAGATTCTAATACATCCTAGCCTAACCAGGATTTGTGTACTAATCTTCCTAAGTACCTATATGGTAAGGATTTTTATGAGTTATTACATCAACACACACACACACACACACACACTCTCTCTCTCTCTCACACACACACACACACACAACAACAACAACAACAACAACAACAACAACAACAACAACAACATGCTCTTCAATGTTGCATGTGTCAATCATCAATAAGCTATCACCATTTCCATGTAGATGCCCCAAATATACAAAGGGGTTCACCATGTATCTCAAAAATGATGAGATGAACTCCATATCTTGGAAGGAACAAGGGAGGTCACTTGTTATTTCCAATGAGTCCAATCCAATTATGTTGAATATTGGAGTTCTTATTCACCCTAATACCATCATAGAGTACACTTCAACTTGAGCATGGAGTAATACTAGCAAAGGGATATTACAAACTCAATTTTGGGGTATTTCTAAGTCATTGATCTGGATTGAGTTCATGAAAAAATATTTATATTTTCCTCACTTAATATAGGGTTAAGGGTCAAATCCTTAGGGAGCCTAGGTAATGAGATTAGTGCTTCTAGGGAGAAGATAAATTGTTATAGGGAAAATGAATATTAAAGTAATTTTAGAGAAATAAGGAAAGATGAAAAAATGGAATATGGTATGAAAAAAATTATAATAGATACTTATATTTATATTTTTGAGATTGTGAAAATAATATTGAGAATGGAAGGTCAAAATGAAGACATAAAAGAGATGGAATAGAATATAATGGAAGAATGGTAAGAATTAGGAAATCAACTAATGATGAGAGATTGCTTGAAGAAAAATAAAAATAAAAAAAAATAAATAATATAAATACGTTATACACGATTCATAAAGGGCATTACAAGAAAAATTCATATTTGAGTTTTCACACAAACTCCATTTTTTAGGTCAATCCTAGGCCAGGTGATGTTGGATCTACTAAGATCTTTAATCTTTGCTCCATCTCCTTCTCTACAAGAACTTTAAACATAAAAAACTTCTACACGAGCTTGGGCCTTGAACTCTCATTTTCCTTCTAGTGTCTTGATGATAAGAGAAAGCCAAAAAAATTTAGGAGAGATAAACTTTCTAGGGTAGGTTTTTTTAGGGTCAATGCATCCAAGGTTAGAGATCCTCCACCTTCTAATAAATTATGAAGAATCCAACCCCCAAGACATTCAAGGGTATGTTTGTCTCTTAAAGGGGTAACCTTAGGCCATAGCCGGGATGTCATCTATTTGTCTTTCTAAAGAATGAGGATTACCTCCTAAAAAGTATGTAACCACTCATTTCTCAAGGAAGTGGTCCCACCTCCTATAAAGTTGGCACCTACCCACATCCAAAAGAAGTAGGGATGCTTCCCTTAGAGGGATGACCCCTCATTTAAAATAGGATTAAATCTTATTTTATTTAATTTTTTAAAAACTAGGTTGATCAATAATCCCTAAAATATGAAAACCATTTTTTACTTACCTGAGAGGAGTGGTTGCTCCCACGCAAATAGGATGATCCACATAAATAATTTTTCAAAAAAAAATTGACCTTCTCTCATACTTCATAACCCCTTTGACCCTTTGACCACTTTTGGAATTATTGAAATAGGGTTGACTTTGTTCTTAGAACGGTGGAGATCTCATTTCATTCACCTTTTTATTCTCATTTGCATCTATATTTTTATATATTTATACCTTTGCCCTTGCATGCGCATAGCTCATGTAAAGTGTAAGAATTCAACCATTTAACCTCAAAGAAGTTAAATTGGTTTAGTCTCATATCGTAAGAAAAATTATGGAATCAATGCATGATATGACTTAGTTACATTTATACCATGGTAAGCTATAAGAGCAACGAAATTAATATTACTAAGCTATTAGTCAGCTCTTATATAAGGAGCATGATGCATGGATACATCTATCATCTTATAGTTATCTAGATCCTCAAAACCCATTGAGATGCAATTCAGCATGCCAATACCATTGCCCCATGACCAGAAGTGTAGGTACTTATAGATCCCATGAAGAAATAGAGAGATAAATGCAAGAAACTTATTTTAGAGGTTTTAGATTGTAATTGCATGTGCTTCTTGTAAAAAAAGGTCTCTTGACCTCATTGGAGGTGAAATATATTTGGAGGTCGAAGAGGATGGCTTGGTAGCATAAATAGATTAAGTTTGAAAGAATTGTATAAGGGAAATGGGAAAAATATTTGGCACAATCACCACCACATCTTACTTTCCGGAGTACACATGTTTCAGAAAAAATAATAATGTAAGAATAAGTTCTAAAAAAGAACATGACAAAGAAGAAGATCTAAAAGAAAATTTGAGGATGAAGGCGTCAATAAAATGAACATTGCAAAGGAGAAGAAGAAAATGATGATGACTGTGATGAAACTCTAGAAAAAGAAGTTGAAGAAGAAAACATAAAAGAAGATGAAACTACAGAAGCGTAATGAAGAAGAATAAGGGGAATCAAAAAAAAAAAAGAGCCCTAATGAAGAGGAAGAAGATCTCTTCAGAAAAAAAAAAGAATAGGAACCTATGATGATGATAATTATGATGAGGAATAAGAAGAATTCTGATAATGATGGATACGAAGAACATCAAACGTTCATGGTCATGCATAAAGGTTTTACAAATAGGGGAATAAAAAGCTAGAGATCATTTAAATTAGGAGTTGTAACATACTCATATGGTCCACATATCATTTGAAAATTTATGCTATTAACTTTGATATTCTTCCATAATTTCCCTTAACAAGCACTACTGCATGCACAATTGAAGTTGGATGTCGAAGACTAAAATGAAACACCCCTTTCTTTCATGTATGAATGCTTTTTGAACATTAACATCCTGTCCAAGAAAATTAAGCCGATAATTAGGTGCTTAATTTATTTAGTGATAGCAAGTTGAGGTTTTGGTTTCGAATCCTAGGGCCAATAATTTTTTTTTTGGACCAAGTCTAGGAGTATAACTATGGGAGTATAAAATGTGTTTGAAGGGGGAGGGTGACTTTGTTTTTTTAGCCATAGATTTAGCACAATGGAGGGTGCTTACTTCCAATAATCCTTCCTTAATAAAATTTGTATAATAAAATAAGAAAATTCAAAGAGACACCAAAATTTGGCTCAAGTTCTTCGTTTGATGACCTTTAGACCAGGTTAGGGAATTTTCATGGATGCATATTTGAGTCAATTGGGACAGCATAGATCTCAACACACTCTTTGACTAGGTTATTGAGGGGTGAGCATCGAGAGAAGCCTTCACTCCCTATCTCAATCTCTTAGGATCTAGTGAAAACTTGATATCTGCATTGTTCAGTGATAGGGTTTTATGCAACACCAAAATTGTTGTAAGTGGATACTGAGGAATTGCATGGAAATCTTAACGTCCCCTTCAATATATGGAGGCAATTTTTTGGGTTCTTAATGTTTTCTTTTCTTTTGAAGTGATAGCAGCCATATTGATAAATAATGAATTATAGACCTACCCTTTGTTATGTGCATTTCTTATATAAATTGCATCAAATTGCAAGTATGCATCATTCATCACTCTGACCATGAGATTACAATATGTTCATCGATGGGGAAAAAGCTTGGAGCCCACCTCTCCATAGAAGAAGCCTATTTGTGATAAAAGACGTTCAAGGATCCTTGCCTACATTAAAAGTTCTTTTTACATACCCAATAAGTTCTGTAGGAAAAAAAATGTTCCATAGAAATAAAAAGAGCCCTAGCAAGGGATTTTGACACATTATGTGCACTCACTCAGCTACATGCTTTAGATGAAAATATTTTGGTGGGTATCACAACAGCCATGGTATGTTGGGCTTTAATTTCCAATAATTGGCCACATGCATTTCCTACATAAACTTACATAAATGTTGACTAACTTCATTTTTAAATTCATGACATTATGATAAATATTATGACAGTTTTATTGAATTTTAAGAAACGTAATATGATTTTGCATGTGTCAATGTTTTGTACATTTTTCATGGTCAAATGACTCTAGAACAACCACTTTCCTTTTTTTTATATTTTGAAACACACGATATTAAATTAACAAAAAGAGAGAGAATTTTGCATTAAAAAGTGATCCAAAGTTGACCTAGTTTGATGCAATATGCCAAACTAGTGGTTATTTTTTTTCTTATTTCTATTTTAAATAGTACAATGATATAAATTTTAAATTCTAGATCTAATGAAGAAAATTTGAGAAGAGAACTATATTTGTAATCTATAAATTTCTAAAGGTTAAAAGATTCCGCTACATCTTTTGAGGATTTCCAAGATTATTTTTTGTAGAAAAAGGCAAAGTTTTGAATGGGGCTTTCGCTACAACAAATGTGATAGGGTAATCGAGGAAGCGACTAAGGTAGAGGAGATCGCCGAGAACTCATCGAAGTCAAACTCTGCAAGCCAATTCCAATGCCCCGTGACTAGAGGCGGAGGCACTCACAGATCTCATGAAGAAAGACTCCTTAGAGAAAAGAAATGGGTCATGACGAGGCAATACTTTCAAGCTGAATAAATATGAAAAAAGGACCGATTCCATTCGTTAAAGCCCAACTCCATCTGAGCCCAACCCCGCCTAACCCGATATCACGTGGCACATGCGAATCCTGTGCTTCACAGCTGTGAAATGACAGTTTAAAAGGGGAAATTAATTTAGTCCTTTGGATAATCCTAAAAGCCGCCCTCATCAGTCCTCACGCGCGCTGTCTTTTTCATCAATCTCCGTCCCAAAAGTCAAAGATAAGAAAAAACCCTTTATTTTAATAATTCTCCTTTCACTCCCTCTGAGAGCCCAGTCCCTATCCACTAAAACAATGCTAGTGGAGAGGAATATTCTCCGGCCCGATAGAGTATCCGTTAGAAGATCCGATACTCAAAATATTTAAAAAATTAACGAATTCGGTCCGGCCTTATCCGAACGGCGCCAAGCTTCCCGCCACCTGTCGGCGGGACGTCTACGTATCCCCGACTTGAAATTCGAAAAAATAAACGAAATCGGAGATATTTTGGGGGTCTCGCGAATGGCATGATGCCACGTGGCGTACGGGCGGTCCAGCGACCCCTCGGGACAGCTGTTCGGCTAATTAACGTGCTCTTCGCCCGCCTGTTATCCCCGAGTTTTGAATTTTCGACTGTTTTTTTAATCTTCGTAATCAAATAATACGTGTGTCCTTCTCTCTCTATCTCTACCAGTCTACCTCTATCCTTCTCCGCGAGGAATCCGCCCTGATCGGAGGAGGCGATCCCGAAACTTGACTCCGGTGTGATCCGCATCAGATCCCCCGTACCCGCTTCGAACTTATCCTCTTCAGCGCTCTCTCTCCGTTATAATTCCTGCAGAAAACTCACCTGCTTGTTTTTTCAGAAAGGAAAACTAATGGTGTCTAGCTCGTACTCAAATCTGCTAGAACTGGCGTCGGGAGAGTCGCCTTCCTTCAGCCGGGTAAATCGGCGGCTACCCAGAGTAATGACTGCGGCTGGGATAATCTCCGACGACGACGACGATAATTTCTCGGACCCTTCATCATCTCCACGAGATCGCACTATTGTCGTCGCCAACCAGCTACCTATACGCGCCCAACGAGGACCCAACGGTAAAGGTTGGATTTTTTCCATGGACGAGGACTCTATCCTTGTGCAACTCAAAGACGGCGCTTCCGCCGACGACATGGACTTCATCTACGTGGGTTGTCTCCGCGAAGAGATCCCAATTTCGGAGCAAGAAGAAGTGGCGCAGATATTGCTGGAGAATTTCCGCTGTGTTCCCGCTTTCCTCCCTTCAGATTTATTCACTCGGTATTATCATGGATTCTGCAAGCAACAGCTTTGGCCGCTATTTCCACTACATGCTCCCTTTATCTCCTGATCTCGGTGGTCGATTTGACCGTTCTCTCTGGCAGGCCTATGTCTCAGTGAACAAGATCTTCGCCGACAAGATCTTAGAAGTGATTAACCCGGACGAGGATTTCGTCTGGGTGCACGACTACCATCTCCTGGTTCTACCCGACTTTTCTCCGGAAGAGATTCAACAGAGTGAAGCTCGGTTTTTTCCTCCATAGCCCGTTTCCTTCCTCGGAAATTTACAGAACTCTTCCAGTCCGCGACGAGCTTCTCAGATCTTTGCTGAACGCTGATCTGATCGGATTCCACACCTTCGATTATGCCAGACATTTCCTCTCCTGCTGCGGCCGAATGCTCGGGCTTTCGTACGAATCAAAACGCGGGTACATCGGTCTGGAATACTACGGCAGAACAGTCAGCATCAAGATTCTTCCGGTGGGAATTCACAAAGGGCAACTCGGTAATATCCTCGCACTCTCAGAAACAGAAACCTTGGTCTCCGCATTAATCCAGCAATTCCGCGATCAAGACCGGATCTTGCTTCTGGGCGTCGACGATATGGACATCTTCAAAGGGATCAGCCTCAAAGCTTCTGGCCATGGAGCAGCTCCTCTCTCAACACGAAGAATGGCGAGGCCGGGTAGTTCTAGTCCAGATAGCTAACCCCGCGAGAGGCAGAGGAAAAGACGTGAGAGAAGTCCAAGCGGAAACAGAAGCCATGGTCAAACGCATCAACGGAGCGTTTGGGACGCCTGGATATGATCCAGTCATCCTCATTGACAGACCTCTGCGACTCTCCGAACGCATGGCTTACTACGCCGTGGCGGAATGCTGTCTTGTAACCGCCGTCAGAGACGGCATGAATCTCATCCCCTACGAGTACGTCATCGCTAGACAAGGAAACGAGAAGCTTGATAAGCTCTTCGGTGGAGCTCCCAAGAAGAGCATGCTAGTGGTGTCAGAGTTCATCGGGTGTTCTCCTTCTTTGAGTGGAGCCATAAGGGTGAACCCCTGGAATGTGGACGCCGTCGCGGAAGCGATGATGGCGGCGTTGGAAACGGCTGAATCGGAGAAGCAGCTCCGCCATGAGAAGCATTTTAGGTACGTGAGTACCCATGATGTGGGGTACTGGGCCAAAAGCTTTCTCCAGGACTTGGCGAGGACGTGCAAAGATCACGGGAAGAGGCGCTGCTGGGGGATTGGATTTGGGCTCGGGTTTAGGGTTGTAGCGCTGGATCCAAATTTCAGGAAGCTTTCGATGGAGCATATTGTGTCCTCTTATAGGAGGACCAGTGTGAGAGCTATACTGGTAGACTATGATGGCACGATGATGCCTCAGGGGTCCATAGATAAGACCCCAAGCGCCAAGTCCATTGACATTGTCAATGCTCTGTGTAGAGACAAGAACAATGTGGTCTTCCTCGTCAGTGCCAGGAGCAGGGGGAGTCTGGACGAGTGGTTTTCTCCTTGTGAGAATCTTGGGCTCGCCGCCGAGCATGGCTACTTCTTTCGGTGAGGACTATGGCTCTTGGGTTTTCAAGAGAATTGCATGATTTTTAAGGATTTTCTGAAATTTTTGGCAGGTTGAGGAGGGAGGCAGAGTGGGAGACGCTGGTGCCACCGGCGGATTGCGGGTGGATGCAGATAGCGGAGCCGGTGATGAAGCTATACACGGAGACGACGGATGGGTCCACAATAGAGAATAAGGAGACATCGTTGGTGTGGTCCTATGAGGATGCGGATCCAGATTTCGGGTCTTGTCAGGCAAAGGAGTTATTGGATCACCTCGAGAGTGTTCTTGCTAATGAACCGGTCTCTGTGAAGGGCGGTCAACATTTTGTCGAAGTCAAACCTCGGGTAACGCAAATTTCTTTTCTATTGTCTTCATCGAGAATGTCAACGTCAACTTTCTCATGCTGTAAGTCAATTGGGCAGGGAGTGAGCAAGGGGCTAGTGGCAGAGAGACTGCTAGAGACAATGAGAGAGAGGGGCCTGGTGGCAGACTTGGTGTTGTGCATCGGCGACGATAGATCGGACGAGGACATGTTTGAGGTGATAAGCAGTGGTGCCGCCGGGCCGTCGCTGGCGGCGACGGCAGAGGTGTTTGCTTGCACTGTGGGACGGAAGCCGAGCCTAGCTAAGTACTACCTAGATGATGCAGCAGAGATAGTCAGGCTATTGCAGGGACTTGCCTCTGTGTCACACCAGCTGCCTAATGGGTCTCTGTCTTTCATGTGAGTTGAATTGTTTCTTTCTTTCCCGTCTCCATTTTATTTAGGGAGTGGTTAAGAGGTGGAAGGGGAAGGGAGAGTATATATTGTTAAGTTGTATGATAGCTAACACCATTAATTATTATAGAATTTCAAGTCCTTATTTTTGGCTAATCTTCCTTATTTTTGGGTAAGCAAGAGAGTGGGACAGGAATTTGTGGGGAGAGAGAGGGAGAGAGAGAGAGAGTCTATTCTGGCTATTGAAATCTTTTCTTCTCAACCCTAGGGTTTGTGGTTGTGCGGATAATTTAAATTTTATTATAGTTTATTTTCAATCTATATGAATCTTGTACATTAATGATTATTTTTTTACAATGACTTCCGAGTCCATGCCAATAAATCTTCAAAATGTTATGTCTTAAGTACAATGTGAAGTTTAAAAAGGTGATTGAGTAGTAAAGATAGAATCATCCGCCCTCAATATCTGAAGACATTAATCCATAAAATGAGATGTAGCTAAATTCTTAACTAAAATAATAGAAATATTGAAGATGTTATTCTTGATGATTCCTTTACTATATTGAATTTCTTATGATTAAGGTTCTATAAGAGAGTTTGGTGGGGATACCTCAATAATAAGCGAAACATCCAAGGAGGCACCAAAGCAGTACAACGTAAGGAGAAATGCACAGATTCAGAGTCATCCATATCAAGTAAACAACATACTGATCTTGACGAAGAAATTCAAGAATATATCATTAGAAGACATATATTAAAAGACTTTGAAGACATGAAGAGCAGCAACCCAATGAAAATGGGGGTGCCACCCCTTAATTCTTAGAATACTTAAAACACTTCCCTTCCCTTGGCCAAACCCTACTCTTGACCTAAAACATTAATTTTGAGCCTTTGACCAAGTTAAACCACTTTCTTAAAATTTACCTACCCCTGACTAAGTCAAATAATCTCCTTAAATTATAGGAACCAATTTAATATTCCCAAATTTCAAGTTATTTGTATCATATATTTTTCTTTGACCAAGTCAACCTAAACCCATGATTTTAGGGCAAAACATTAATTTTGAGCCTTTGACCAAGTCAAACAACTTTCCTAAAATTTACAAACCCCTTTGACCAAGTCAAATTTGATGCATACTATATGGCCTATAAGCCAATCACACTTTCATATATCTTGTTTATGTTTATTAAAATTGTATTTATTCATTGTCATTCTTGTGTGATGCTTGCAATGAAGTCCATGAGCATGTGCAATGACTAAGTGAATTATGATGAGATCATAATATAGTAATCACTATTCTTTAAACATATGTTCTAAACATTCCTATTTGTGGGATATTTGAGAAGGATATCGAATTATCTGAAAAGAATAGCAATATCTAATCCAACTCATATGATGAGTATGGTTGATCCTATAGCTGTCGGTGGGAGACACTAAGGATAGATAGTGGGTGCTCTTTGGAGAAAGAGTTCACTAAATTGATCCGTATGAATCCCTGAATGCTATTATAACTAACTGTCAATCAGGTTAATTCATGTCATGGTTGTGTGTGTGGTTCTTTGGCTTGAGACACCAAAGACATCTTGTGGATGGATGATCAAGTTTTGATTATGACTTACGAATCCCTAGCCATGGGATATCTAAAACATCATATATTAGATATGACATGAAGTCCACGAAGATGATTGTGCAATAAAGATAGGATCATCCACCCTCAGTATTTGAAGAGATTGACTCAAGGAATGAGATGCGATGAAATCCTTGGCAGTTATCCCCATGATATCATAGAAGTAGTTCCCCATGATTTCTACACGCATCAGTACTAACTTAAGTGATCGATTAATGTTTGACAGTTGATCGTACCCTAAGTTATCCATGAGTCTAATGTGAATGAAGGATTATACAGAAATGATAATCGATGACGGGAAGGTTTCATAAGTGAGTTCTTACATACTCCATATCTCCTAGTGTACGTGGTGTAGCTTGGCACCCAACAGGCTCACAACTTAACCTATCGATTGGGTTAAATTTGATCCTTGATTAATTAATCTATATGTGGATGTGGATAATTTATTAAGGTTGACCAATAAGGTGCTATTTGGTCTATAGAGTTATTAATTAGTGAGATATATGGACCTAGAGGGTCACACACATAAGGTATATGGATATCGGTAGATATAGATATAATTATGAGGGCTTTTATGAAAAAAACCTCATACCAAATGTCTATAATAAGGAGAGAACGACCACATCTCAAGGTGCCCATGCAAGCCTTGTGAGAATTATCTCCTTTCTTCTCTTTCTCTCTTGGTGAAGAGCTTTGAAGAGGAGATCCAACCATCTGAAGACCGTGTGGATACTACTAGAGGCTAGACACTTGAATAGCTTTAAGAACTCCTTCAAGGAAACCCTGTAAGTATGTTTTCTCATTCATACTAGATGATAGGATCATCTTTTCTTGGCAACTTAGGGTTTTGAATATCTGATTCAATATTTTTCTTTGCATTTGATGTTTTGATCAAAATTTTGAAAGTTTATCGACATCAGAACCTAATAAAATCATCTCCTTAATTTACAATGACCAATTTTGTATTCCCAAATTTTAAGTTATTTATATCATAGATCCTTCTTTGACCAAGTCAACCTAAACCCATGATATTAGGACAAATTACTATATCCAAATTACCCGTAAATTTTACACCAATTAAAACCCTCCAAATGGCACCCTCACATCAGAACAAGTAGATTTTTAAGGCATCCTTTCAAGAGGGTCAAAATTTCTCCTCAGAAGGTGACACCCCTTGCACACCCCTGCAAGGGTTGAACTATTCTCTCTGTTCTTCTATTTATGTGGATCCTGTGAAACTCTCTCTCATAATTTGAAAATTAAAATTTTTTGAAGTTTTATTTTCCCCATACTCTTTCTCTCTCATCATCCACGAATTCCTCCCCCCTCTCATTTTCTCATCCACACACTAGTCCAAAAATTTCCCCTTTTCTACTTCTACTTCCTCTCCACAACAAATGCCCTTCATTTCTCCATTACCCCTTCTCATTCTTCTCCTCTTACCCTCTTTTCATCATTCATCTTCATTCCCTTCTCTCTTTTCTCTCAAAGCAATGAGAAATCAAGAAGGATATTTCAAATTTTACCCCAACAAGGTCACATAAGTCAAGAATCCCTATCAAGGTACTCTCATTCCTCTCATTTTGTGTGATAGATCATCTTTCCACAAAAATCTTACTCTTAGGATTTGTGTGAACCCTAGGATAGCCTCTAATAATATATTTGGGTATTCATGCACATTGGTTGTGAAATTTTTGATGCATTGAATTGAAAACTCCACTTCAAGGTTATTTAAAAACGATCTCTCTCCTCTCCAATTGTGGGATTAAACCTAGGGAGTTCTAGGTCACCGGTCTTAAACATTCACAACATCCCTCTATCAAAACACCATCCCTTACACTTCTCTTTGATAAATTTTGACTCTGCTATTTTGTCCCACATTAGAGTTCTTCTATACTCCATATCTTCTAGTGCACCTGGTGCAGCATGGCACCCAATGGATTGGCAACTATAGTAATAATTAATTTAAACTGATCCTTGGTTGCTAATCTTTATGTTGATATAATTAATTAATTAGGCTGACCAATAAATTCTATTAATTTATTAGAATTATTGATAAGATAGATATATGATCCCAGAGGGTCACACAAATGGCTGGATTTATATATTTTTTATGAAGAAATGTTATAAAAATTAAGAGTCTATAAATTAGGGCTAAACATCCACCCCTAGAGGGTGCCCATGCTAGCCTTACTGATTTCCCACCCCTCTTTTCTTTTCTCTTGCATTTTTTGCCTCTCCCTTGGTGATATCATGAGAATTGACGCTTAAGAGATCTTCAACAAGCATTGAAAAAGAGTCATGTGAGAGATCTAATTGTTCGAAGATCATGTGGATATATCTCGAGCTTAGATATTCCAAAAACTTCAAATAACTTGTGATAACATGCATTTTGTACGTGTAAATATATGATTCTTTAATATTTTAAAGTTGTAATTCACATCATTACTCTGCATATTATCATGTTTTAATAAATTTTATCAGGCTACCATGTCATTTTTCTTATAAGTGAATTTTTCCTTAATTTAGAATTAATTTTGAAGTATAAGTTATGTTTGAGCTTTTTCAACGTCAAAGGGTATCAGTTAATTTTCATGAGTTTTTATGCTTATAGGGCTTGAGCAAAGAATGAGATAGACACAAACAAGACAAAGATGAAGCGAGTTAAATGCATTTTTATTGCTTTTTATCTCTTCAAATTATGAATGATAGGGATATGTGAAGAAAGAGGACATGATGAGGATCAAAATGAAAAAAAAAATCATGTCAAAATGAGTTTCAATAAATGTTTCTAAATTTTAAATATTTATATATATTTTTACTCATCTTTTTAAAGAATTTTTATCCAAGATTTTAGAATAAAAGCAATTTTTTATTTTGTGCCTATTGTGGTGGCCAACATGGCAGCACGCCGCATCATGTAGTGTAGATTAATCATGCTTATATGAATAATGTGCCCATCGAAGTGTCATAATGGGCCTTCCTTTAAGTTTTTACTTTTCATATTTTTTTCCCATGTGGGAAGTAAGTTCTTCTCATTTCTATAAGGCATGTGGTGCAATCTAAAAGCTGCGATTGGCATCGCCAATTGGAGCTATTCGATCCTATGGACTAGTACATAGGATTTCTTGACAAAGGCTGCTTTGCCCTTTTGTGCATAGCGAATCAGTGCACGAGAAGTGGCATAAGCTGAAGCACACGATGATGCTCCACACGATCAATATCCTAGATTTCTCCCAATCTTTCTCTTTTTTGTCATGAATAGCAGTGTGATACACGGAAAAATCTGCGCCCTTTTGTTTTTTATAAAGATTGATCCAACCATTTTTGTTGATATTGACTTCTTTTATGGCGTAACAAATAGAAGCTTGACATGTGGTGCAATCTAAGCTATTCCAATTTTGATCAAAGCAAATTAGAAGGTTAGAGATCAATTTATATGGTTTAAAGCACATTGGACAACAAAAATGTTTCAAATAAAAATCATGATATCTCATGATCCTAATGGAATTTGGAGCAAAATTGGGGCCATTTTCTTCTCATAACAACCGATCAAAAGATTGAATTAAAAAACTAGGGTTCTTAATATTTCTTTAAAAGCTTCTCGCAATGTCTTGTTGGAGTAAAGATAATGCCATGAGATCATCCTTCGTGTATTAAAAATTATTTTTAGTCGGATTTTTTTCCCTTTTGTATTCATTCCTTGTAGTGGGTGCACGCTGCCAAGCTTGGGCAAGATGAACATGCTCTTAAACAAATATCAACATGAGAGCAATCCGAAAGTGAACTCTGGATCGCAATTTCAGAGTTTAAAATTTTATTTAGTTTCAATCCCTAAATCCTAATTTCCATTCTCAATCATCATTTTCATATCTGATCAAGAATTCTCAATCTTGGAAAGGAGGTTTGGAGATTCTTGATCAGATTATCACTTTATTCTCATTCTTATCGTCTCTCCCATTGATCTCTTATATTTTTTTGATAAAAACATATAATAAATTCTTGATATACATATTTTAACCTTCCTCCATGTGAATTTCAACCTCAACTTGATGTTGTTTTATCCCTAAAATCAATTTCGAAGACTTAAATATAATTTTTGATACATATATTTCCATTTTCAACCACTGGGATTTTACACTCATAACCTTTTCCAAGGAAACCTATGACTTTAGTCTGAAATAGATGATAGGATTGTTAGCTCATGATGCTTTAAATTTTAAATCCTTGATTATAATGTATATCGCAACTCAAATTTCAAAAAAATTGGTCTTATCAAGCCACCTATCCTAACACAAAATCCAAGTCAAAGAACATAGTGGTGTCACATCACTTGAGTGTGCATCAAAGATCCAACGAAAACTACTAAAATTTTATGATTCTTTGGTTAAAGGAGGACATGGAAAAATTTGGATAGTCCAATCCACAAGTTCCTTGATTCGAAGGTTATGCCCAATTTCCCGTACAAATAAACTCTCTCTTCTCCCAAATTGTTTTTGAAATCTCAATTTGCTTGAGCCGTTAGATAGAGTTTTCTTTGAATCTCTCTATACATTTTTGTTCCTAACTGATTTACGCATTTAGTGATCACAGGTCAAAAGAATTTCAATGTGAATCTAAGGAGAATTTCCCACTTGGAATTTGAACTTCTGCCTTGAAATCAAAGAGTGAAAGGTGCTTGATCTAGTGATTGATTGGATTAATTTTTTTGTGGTTTCAGGTCAGTGGGGTTATATTTTCCCTAATCTGTTGTGATGAGCTTGGGGGGTGGTATGTGGCCATTGCTTGAGGGTAAACTTCATATTTCTTCAGTAAAACTAAACATTTGTCATTTGTGTAATCTGCATTCCATATCATCACTCAAGGCCATCCAAATTGAGCAAGAATAGTTTTGATAATGAACCTAGTCATCACATAATTGATCATTCGCATTTGATGAAATTACCTCAACCCTTTTTGACATTTAATCTAGTGTCATGAATTTATATTCACTTATCTTAGTTGGTGGAAAAGGGATTATAAATAAATACCTATTAAATTAAATATTTCCTCTTCAAGCCTAGGTTGTAGAGATTTCTCATCTGTCCTAGAGATGCTCACAAAAAATTGGCATTTTATTTGAAGCACACCTAATAAAAATGCATCGAAAAAGAAATTCGTTTCTACCTCAAAGCTGACATTTTCCTTCCAAGTTGACTTTTGGTTAAGGATTGGACTTGGTGTTCTTTATTTTCTTTCAATCTTGTATTTGACTTTATCCCCTCTAAATTTTCATATTGACTTTTGACTTTTGGTTGTAGATCATATTTTTATGGAGTAACTAAATTGTGATCCTTGTGTTTGCTTGTTGATGGAATGGTAGACTCTTGATTATTGCATTGATTTTTGAACACATTGATCGAGTTTTGGTCAACAAGGAGAATTTTTTTACTTCTTGATGGGATGGTCGAGTTTTTATCACTTTTTAACCTTGGGTTAGCTTTATTAATGTCTTACTCGTTGAATTGCTTTCAAGCTTTCTACTTTCATAGACTTTTCATTTTGGCTTATAGTTTCTTTTGGTCTATTTTTGCTTTTTAATTTGAATTTGATCAAATTTTGGTTTCATGATGACCTTTGGTCAATTCTTGTCTTCTATTTTGACTTTAAGGTAAACACAGACTTATAATAGATTTTTGGTCTAACATTCACTTACATATGCTTTTCTGTCACCTTTCAACATTTGTTTACTTCATCGTTAAGTTATCCCGCTTTTAAAACTATGTAGAATTAGAAATTCAGTAAACTTGTATTTCAATTTAATGATGAATAAAATTACAATATATGATATTTAAACTCAAAAGAGAAATTTTAATTTTAATGAGGAATGAAATTAGAAAATTTTTTACCACGCAATCAAAAGTAATCAAGAGAGTATAATTTGAATTATAGTCATATGTAAATCTACACTCGCCTAAAGTGGTAGAAAGAAGATTTTTCTTGCCAATCTTGTCTTTAAATTTTGGAATAGAGGTTTATTCAATCCTTATCGAGTCACATGGACAAAAAGAGATGACTTAGAAATTAAAGTCTAATAACCTATGCCATTAAAAAAATCACATTTTTGTACTCATGACCATAAAAACATTTTATAAACACTACATGTATACTTTATTCAAATGATGCAAGAGCTGAAAACCATTATCACACACTGCATCTACAAAACTAAATAATGTTTTGAAACTCTCAAAAAATATTGGCTTAACCTACATTCCAAGATTTGCATGAAGAAATCTTCATTCAACCACTTGAGGTGAGTGTAAATTTACATATGAATATAATGCTACTCATTTTAAATAGCTACATAAATTCTATTAAATTTATTTTACATATTTTTAAAGAGTTTTTAAAAGGTTAGTGCATAAAAATCTGACTCCCAAGAAAGTTGTCTATGAAAAGGGGGAAGGTGATAGACACATCTAGAAATTTTCTTAAAGGTGTCAAGTTTCTCCCTCATTTTGCTTGATGTATTGAGATCTTATTGGTTTGCCTCTAAAAATATCCAAAAAGAGGGAGAATATATGTAATAAGTGATTGCTTTGATTCTAGAGTAATTCAACCACTCTGCTTTTGATTTTTCTCAATTTATTGGGTGATTTATGTCTAACTTCAAATCTTTAAGGTTTTTCAGGCATTAAAATTAATTTCTAATTTCTGATGGATTGAATTGAGGAAATTCCCAACAGAGAGAAATTGAAGGACACTTTAACCATCTTATTCTTATGGACTAAAATGGTATAGACCATTCTGAGTAGAGTGAGATAGGGAGAGGGAGGAAACCAAATGGAGAAAGGAAAGAGAAATATAAAGAGAAGGAGAGGAAAGAAGCAAGAGAAGAGAAACCAAATACAATGGAATGCATTGAATCAAATATTCAAAACATTAAGATGCCAAGAAATGATGATTGTATGATCTAGTATAGATTAAAATCCATGCTTATGGGGTTTATTCAAGGAGTTCTCGAAGCTGTTCAAGTGTCCACATTATGTGTGAATGATTGGACCTCCACTTCAATTCTCTTCACTAAAAAATAAAGAGAATACAGGAGAGAGTTTCTACAAGGTGATCATGTTAAGTTTTAGTTGTTCTCCCCTTACCTTTTGACATTGGGTATGTGAAATTTTAACAAAAATCCTCAGTATTATATCTATATTCACCAATATTTATAAACCTTATGTGTGTGACCTTCTGGGTTCATATATCTCACTAGTTGATAACTCCATAGAACCAACAATACTTATTATTCAACTTTGTTAATAAATCCACATCAATATGTAGATTAATTAATCATGGATCCACTTCACCTAATCAATAGGTTGAGTTGTCAACTTATTGGTGACCAAGCTACAACATGTGCTCTAGAAGATATAGTGTATAAGAGCTAGTGTAGAGCCTTGCCATCATCAGTTACTGTATATGAATAATCCTTCTTCTATGTGAGATTCATGGGTGACTTAAGGTATGGTTTATTGATAAACCCTAATCAATCACTCAAGGTAGTATTGATCTTAGTAAGAAATTATCGAGAACACTTTCTTTGGTATTTATATTACCTTGGCCAAGAATTAAACCACACGTCATTCCTTGAGTCAATCTCCTCTTATACCAAGGATAGATAACCCTATCTTAACTACTCAATCACTTTTGAAGACTTCATGTTATATCTAACCTATAACATTTTGGAGATCCTGGTGCTAGGGATTCGTAAGTTATAGTCAAAATATGGTCATCCATGTACATGGTGTTTTTAGTTTCTCAAATCTAGGGACCTAATAAACATTCATAACATGAATCAACTTGACTGAAAATTAGGTATGATACTATTTAAAGATTCATACTAGTCAATCTAATGAACTCTTATTCCAATGTGCACCATTATCTATCCTTGGTATCTCCATAATAATGGCCTTAGTATTACCTATACTCATCATATGAGTTTGATCACATAATGCTATTATTTTAAGATAATATGATGTCCTTTTTAAATATTCCTCAAATAGGATATTTAGAAAATATCTTTAAAGACTAGTGATCTTTGTATTATGATCTCACTATCATTCACTTAGTCATTGAATATGCTTCATTGCAAACATCACCTTAGAATAACAATGAATAAATTTTATTTCAATGAATATAGATGAAGTACATGAAAGTGTGATTTGGCTCTATCTAGAAGGAGCATGGGAGAGGGACATGGGTGACAGGAATGTGTGAGAGAGAAAGATAGATAGAGGGAGATATGAAGATAGAGTGGAAGAAGACAAGGGGAAGACAGAGGTAGAGAAGGAGTGAGAGTGAGAGTGAGAGAGATGGATAAAGGGAGCAAACGAAGAAAAGAAAGACAAAGAGATTGATATAAGGATTGGGACCGGACTATGTGCTACAAGACTTCATAATATCTTGTGGTGCCCATACAATACATTTTTAGGCAAAGGTATTGGTTTGTCTAGAAAATAGAAATTTTTATACACTTATTTGTTTTGTTCATATTACTTAGAGCTTGCGATGAAGAAAATGTGATAGTTGGGATTTGATAGCCAGTCTCTTAACTCCCACCAATCATTGCATTAAGATTTCATTCCTCTTCTATCTTTTATTTCTATATTTCCTCTTATGTTGGTTATTCTATCTCTCTATTCAGTTTCAAAGGGGTTTGAGTTGTAGGTCTGCATTAGCTGTTATAATAGAGATTTATAGCTCTTAGATGGTCACATTATGAATGTTAATAAAAGAGTTAATATTTATGTTGATGTTATGAATTTCTTTTCCTCTTTAGCCAAACTATTTGAGAAAGGTATAGTTACATAATAAGTACCAAAGCTTGAGTAGTTGACCGACATTGGGATCATAACCCAAAGACATCAAAGAATAAGTTGTATATTATTAATTATCCATTTTTCATTCATATTTTTCAATATCATCATCAATATCTCTGATATATTTAATTAGCAATATCATTATTTTAATATATTTAGCATTTTCCATCGTTAAGATATTGAGGGCATTTAGGGCGCAAATAAATCTATATATTTTTTTAGTGTGATTTCTTCCTTTTTATTTTATCCTTATTTTTATTTTTCTTTGAATTGTCCCAAGTTTTTATTTAGTCAAAAACCACCATTTACATACATTAGGTGGATTTGGGCGAGTTGTACTTACTAGTGAGGTTATGGAGAGATGCTTTGGTGAGTCAAACAAAAGACGAGTTTAGAGGTTGATGGGGTATTCAACTCAAGGTGCATTTGTTCTCAATTTTGCAAGACCACTTAGGATTGAGGTTGAGTGACCAACTTGGAGAAGACATTAATTTTAGGTGAGGCCTGAGGACTTCAAAGAGGCAAGCTATCCCAATGGGAAGTAGGGACGGCAAGTAGATGTCTAGGAGTTGTCTAGTGGTAGACAAGATGGGTGGCAAGACATTCAAGGATGCTAATGGAGTGAGGTCACTTACCAATAACATGAGTATATTAGATCATTGGTTCCTATGTAGTTTTTGATATAAATAACCTGACCAATTAGTAGTTTCTACTAGGGAAGTCCCAAGTTGAAGAGTGACTCTTGGAGGACCATCTCTTCTTGGGACTAGCATTGGGATTTTGGATACCTCGGCTAGTATAAAAGAATTTGACAAATGAGTGAAGTGAAACCATATATATATATATATGTATATATATGGCAAAACCATGACTATATATTATATCATAGATAATATGCTTTGATCTTTCAAAAATTTGCACTTTTGTTCAGCATCTTCAAGAAAAAAGTGTCATGTCACGAGTTTCTTTCAGAACGTGCATTCTATATAACAGGCCGCTCTATCATTGTCTGATTTTTGTAGGTTGGGTAGCTTCTGCTATCTTTTTTTAAATTTGGATTTTTTATGCTCCTAATGTTTTGGGGCATCCTAAAAATTATATATCTGCTAATCCAGTGTCCACCCTACCTCATATTGTGTCGGAATGGTATTTCCTACTGATCTATGCCATTCTTTGCATTATACCTAAAAAATTCCAATACCAACAGCAGATCCCGCTAAAGCAATTGTAGCCAGACCTGAGGCTATCCCATTTGTAGAAAAGTTAGGTTTTCACAGTCATTACACCATTCGTGCAGGTCGCTACTTATTGACGAGCGGAGACCGTGAGGTTGTCAATTTCACACGGTCTCGTGTCAAAACAAAGTCCAAACTTACCAATTTGATGAATATATCTCGAATTGAGGGGTATAATGGTAAATAAGGGTCGAATCCACATGAAAATAAGGAAATTTATGATGATCTCTTCAAATTTGATCAAATCGGATGATGAATTGATGATAGAAATTGGGGAAAATGTAAATTATGAAAGAGAACTTTAAGACATTTCCACGGAATCAAAAATCATCGAATTTGACTTTGATTTTGCGGAGAAATTGAAGATCAAAGTGTGAGATGATTTCCAAAAATTAGAGTTGCAAAATAACAAAAATTGAACGAAATTAAGATTTATTTCCTAATCTAAACGAAAATTAAACATGAATAGATGAAAGATTAGCAAAAACCGACTCCACTAACCCTCGATTGCGATTGGATTAACCCAATTTTTCACTGGGATTAAGGCTTTTCATAAAAAATTCAGAAATCGCGATCGACAAGCTCAAGCTTTGATTTCTCCTCCGTCTCTCAACCAAATCTCGATCTTAAGCCCTCCGAGGATGCAGAATTGAGTGTACAAGAGGTTAGGATCAAGAGATTCAAGAAGGTTAGTGTCTAAATAGATCAATTAGATTGATTCTTTCTCGAATGCTTTACAAATGGGAAGAACATCTCAATGTATAGGGCATTTGCGCGTCACCGTCTGATTAACTTCAATCGACGGTTCAGATGAAATGGTTCACCGTGAATCATTTCAATTAAATTGCGACCGTTCGATCTTGATGGAGCGCTTGGATGAATCCACGTGGATAAGCATTATGAAACGCATCAGATCGCTCCCGTTGGATCATGATCCAACGGTCAAGATGCGTTTCCGCGCGTTGCATCTGAGCCGTTATAACTCCTTATTTAAGACACGTGCGCTTGATGGTGATCTGGTGGACCACGAGTCCACATGATCATGTTTTCCTCATAGTGTAGGCCATAATGATCTAAATTCCATCTCTAGGTTGACTTCTTTAGTAGATGTTAGGGTAGTGCTCATCGGCTAATGCTCGAGTCTAATTCTCAATTGTAATCGAGGTGAGTATATATAAGGTATGATGCTATGGTGATGAAAAGATACTCGCTCTCTCATGAGTGGATGTAATTCCTTACCCTCTCCATAAATACATCACTCCTTCCCTCAAAATCGAGGCTACTTAGTGTTTTAGAATTTCCCTCAACTAGCTTTCCTCCTTAAAAGAGTGCAATTCAAAAGGATTCCTATCTTGGGATGCATCGTGGAAGGTGGCTGAAGGAAATAAAAGATACTATTTCTAAAGGTATGACTTGGTTAAAATCAAATATGCTGACAAAACAAAGTGGATTTTAAAAACAAAGAAGGTACCACTTATGATAATTATACTCCCAAATGAGGTGGATGGTGATGGATAGGGTAGATGATGGAGATGATAGTGGAGGTAGATATAAAAGTAGAAAATATTCTCACTTATTTTCCTTCTTGTAACTTCTTATTTCTCTCTTTCTTTTTGAAAGGTCGTGTGATGGGAAAGTGGCGGTGGTTTATGTGGCAGTGGTTTATGTGTCCGTGGTTGAAAGGTCGTGGGGGCATTGCACAGTCCGAATGGCATACATCTGCAGGCGAAGGTACCAAACAGACATGTGAACGTCATCTTCTCTTGATCGTCGAGATGAATAGCGATCTAATTATAACCCGAATATCCAACGAGAAATCAGAAGTAACTTGATCGTGCCAGTCGGTCCAGGATTTGGTCGATGAACGGAAGTGGGAAGTGGTCCTTCTTGGCCGCGGAGTTCAGCTTCCTGTAATCGATGGAGACTCTCCATTTCGTCGGAAGGCATATCTGGGTTTCCTCGCCCTTCTCGTTCATCATAACCGTTACTCCGGCTTTCTTCGAACAACATGTACTTGGACTCACCCATTGGCTATCAAATATGGGGTAGATTATTTCTACGTTTAGCCATTTAAGAATTTCTTCTTTTAGGGCCTCCCATACCTTCGGGTTGAGTCGTCTCTAGGCTTCCCTAACGGGTCTTGACTCATCCTCTAGGAAGATGCGATGAGTGCATAGTGAAAGGTCCAACCCTTTTAGGTTCGTCAAGGTCCATCCGATTGCTTCTTCATTTTTTCTTAATACTTCCAGCAATTTTTCCCCCTGCTTTATATCCAGCGTAGATGAAATGACCACCGGCTTTGCTTTTTCTTCATCAAGGAACGCGTACTTGAGTGTTGATGGGAGAGTTTTGAGGTCAAAGGAAGGCTCGTTCATAGGTAGTGACAAAGCGTTTTATGTGGTCGTTAAACCACACAAACGTCGGTCAAACAAAATTTATAATACCGAACTCACAATGAGAAAGATATAAAATCAAGTAAAGTGTAATTATCGGGTCGATCCACAGAGAACAAGATTGACTTTTATTGCACAATTGACTTAGTCAAACCTAGGTTTAAAAGAGGTTTTAAAGAAGTAGAAATGAGATTTTATGAATAGAAATGATATAAATATACTAAATATGGAATTTTAATATTTAAGATCTCAGATTTAACACAGAAAAGTCAAAAGTCAAAGTCCAAGCATTGACTTTGACCAACAGTCGAATTTCTATAAAATCAGAGAATCAAAAGATTGTCGAAGATTACGAAAATTATATATTTAGAATTTTTAGAAAAAATGAAATTTATTGATATGAGATTCATGATTTTCTTATAAGAATTGGATTTATTATGAATTATTGAAAATCAAAGATCACACAAATCCTGAAATGAACACTTCAAAGAAAATCTTCAAATTGACTTTTCAAGTTTTATCCAAATCTTACAATTTATATATCAATAGAAAGCTAAGAACCAAAGGATTCCAAAGAGACCAAAATTATCAAATTCTGATTTATATTTTGAAAGTAATTGACCCCTAAAGTCAACGCTCAAATTCGAATTGAAAATGAACAGTGCTCAGTCAAACATTAAATTGAGGGGTCAAATGATCTCAGAATTTGACGAATTTGCTATTCACAGAAAGCGGATAAAATAAGGAATCCAATGAAATCATAATCAGGTGATTAGAAATTATAATCAGAGAGACATCCTATTTTCAAAATCAGCAAAATTTCAGACTAAAATTACGTAAAATTGAAGAACACTATGACTTAAAACACAAAATTATTAGTCTACAACTAATAAAAACTCAAATTACCACAAGATAATCAGTTGAATCTCACTACTAACCCGATTTCCACAAGGATGGGGCTTCAATTCACCCGGATTGAAGCAAATTTGCTCGATTTCTTCCTCGCGGACGGTTTGAAGTTGAAGGGAAAATTCGATGAAATCCGATGGAAATTCGTGATCAATCCCGCTCTGATTGGATCGCAATCGAGTCTAAACATGGGGAGATCACGAAGAACTCAAGATCTTGCTTTAAAACTACCTAATTCCTTCACGATTCAATCAAGAGTTAAGAAAGAAAGAGAGAATACATCGGTTTTTAAGGAGGAACCTCTGCGAGAAATGAGGGCCGTTTGATCCGGTAAAAGGGCCAATTGATGGCCACGGTCCCACGATGATCGTGGGCCATCAATGCGAGGTGATCATGGCCTTGATCGCATAGTGAATGAGCCACGATTGCGCGGCGATCGGGCCACGATTGCGCGATCGAGCTACGATCGAAGGCGATCTAGCCACGATCCACGGTGATCGAGCCATGATCTCTTGGATTTATGTCCACCGTCTGATCCATCACAGGTGTCAATGCATCCCGATGAAGATCACGATCACGATCCATGACGATCCAGCCAAGATGAAGATCAGACACTCTCAATGCCTCCACGTGTCGGCAGGTGAGTCATCGATCCCCGTCACTTAAGTGACCATTTACGCACGTGCTCTGACGGTGATCGCGTGGACTCAGGTCCACGCGATCGAAACCCCGTGAGAATATCTGACGCCCACTGTGAGGCCATGTCACCTGCAAAAGAGAACTTCCGGGGGAACATAGTCGCACACGGAAGAAAAATGAGGAAATCGTGAGTTTATAAGGTGGGGTGGTTTAACGCTATTGCGTTACCACCCCAATCCTATAACTAGAGCCCACTAACCCGTGGGCCCTCCAAATGCCAACCCCCACTCTGCCACGTGGCGCCCCTCCCGAGCGTCCTCGTGGACTCGCGTGGCCCCTGCGACATGTCTGCGCTACCTATGCGCCACCTGCGCGCCGTGTGGGTCTCGCAGGCTCTACCACGTGGCCTTGCGTGCCGCGTCGCATTCGTGCGGGTCCTGCACGCCACATCAGCTCCGGGGTCCTGTGGAATTAAACCCCCTTTTTTTGCCTTTTTAAATAAAGAATTTAATAGAAATTAAATTAAAAATTGAATTAAAATCTAGAAAACTTCAAAAGTTCATAACTCAAGAAATACAACTCCTTTTAATCTCATATTTTCTCCATCGGATCACAAATTTCTTCATTTTTAATATCATGCCATTTAAAATATCATTTCAAAGAAGAATATATGATGAACTTATAATTAACTTAGATCATTTCTTAAGACATCCTCTTAATATCATCCTCACATTTTCATCTTGAAATTTATCCTTCAAAAACATGCACTAGAGTCAAAGTAATTCAAGAAAAGAGATTAACTTTTATTAATTTCAACTTTGCAAAAGATTAATCATCAATCAAGCATATAATTAACCCTAAATTATGCATAAATATAGACTTTAGTGAAATGACATACCAATGGAGAAAATTCATTAAAACTATGAGAACATGCATCATATTCACATAAAATAAGCATGAATATGAGTTAAATAGGATAAGAATTTAAGTTATAAATGCATGTTATCAGGTAGCTCCTCAAATCTTGCTTCTTCGTCGATCTTCATTACTTCTTCAACGCAGGCGTCAATATCCTAGTCTTCGGCGAAGTCGATGGCGCCCAAGTCTTCGGAAGCTCGTGAAGGGTATTTCATAAGCTTGTTGATGTCAACCTTCACGGTGTGCTCTCCCACCTTGAGAATTACTTCTCCTTTCCCCCAGTCAATAACGGCTTTCGCGGTAGCTAGGAAGGGTCGTCCTAAGATGATTGGTGCTTGGCTCAGCTCCTTGGTCATTTTTATGTCGACGACTAGGAAGTCTACCGGGAAATAACAATCTTCTATTCTAACGATGACATCTTCTACTAGTCCATGGGGTTTCCAAACTGATCCATCGGCTAAGTATAGCTCTACTAGGAAAGGTTGTAGCTCCCCTACATGATGACGGTCAAATACGGCTTTAGGGAGGATGTTAATACTAGCTCCTGTATCTAGTAAGGATCTAGTAGGGAAGGACATTCCTCCTATCTCACTCGTGATCATGGGTGCTTCCAGATCTCTCTTTTTAATCAGTAAGGCATTCATCATGATGGAACTCACCGTCTCACTAAGTTGGATCCTTTTAGGGTTTCTATGGGGAGTACATATACCTTTGAGGAATTTAGCATAGGAAGGGATATGCTTGATGGCATCTATCAAGGGAATGGTTATGGTCACCTTTTTAAAGGCGTCTAGTAGATTGTCATCTGTTTCACTATTCTTGCCCTTGGGTCTATTAAGGGCTTGAGGATAAGGTACACGGGGCTTGTATTTGTCAGAGTTAGGTTCAATCGTAACCTGTTCTTCCTCGTCCTCCAAATCACTATCTTGCTCGACGATAATTGGTGTTTCTTTTTCTTCACTCGGGCCTTGGTAGATAGGATGACCCTTGTATGGATCCGGTAGGGCTTTTCCACTCCGAAGGCTTGATATGGCTAATATTGTTTCCACGGCTTCCTCGTCGACGTGTACATGGTTAATGTTCTGTTTCTGGCTTGACGAGGCCCCTTGATTCCTCGGGTTTGTTGTGGCCTGCGAGGGTAATTGGTCAGTAAATGTAACCTGCTTACCCTTTTTTTCGGTCATCGGTTAGACATTCATCTTGACGAAGTCTTGAATTTTGTCCATGTGTGAGTTCATCCGTGTCATTTGTTCCATTAATTGCAAAATAGCACCGAGGATCGGGTCAGATGCAGGCGCGGTCTAGCGTGGAGCTTGTGTGTACGCTTGCAGTTGAGTCGGCGAGATGAACGACAACTGTCTTTGATTAGGGTAGGATTTTTGATGTTTTTGCGGACCATTATTCTGCGAACAATTGTTAAAAATAGGGGTATTATAGTAGTTAGGGTATGTACCTTGAAAATTTGCTCTTCCTTGTTGAGTCGGTCCTCCCGGTGGACCTTGTATAAACGTGTTTTGCCCTTGTATTGCCATCACGGGGCAATCGAATTTGACATGGTCGAACCTTCAGCAAGTTGCACATGGTGACGCTTCTTGACGTGAGACGGGAGCGAGTCCTTCGGAACCGTTGGGGATATTAAGTCGGTCCAGCCGGAAATTCTGGACTTCCGCCATTTTGTCAATTCTCTCCAGGAGCATCCCCGTCTCTGCTGATTTGTGACGAGACTGGACCGCGAGGTCGTTGATTACACACGGGCTTGTGTCAAAAATAATTTCAAACTTACCAATTTAATGAGAATAATTCGAACTGAGGGGTATAATAGTAAAAAAGGGTCGAATCCATAGGGAATTAAGGTATTTTTGAGAGATCTTTTAGAAATTGATCAAATTGGACAATGAATTGAGGTGAGAAATTAGGGAAAATGGTAGATTTAGAAAGATAACTCAAAGATGTATCCATGGAATCAAAAATTACTCAAATTGGATTAGTAATCGCGGAGAAATCAAAGAGCAAAGTGAGATGAAATTTCTGAAAATCGGAAGAACATAAACCGAAATTAACGATGAAATTAAACTAAATTACGATCCTAAATTACAAATTGATGATACATGACGATAGATTAGAGGGAAAACTTATTTTCTAACCCGAGATAGCGGTCAAAATGATCCAATTGATCGCCAGATCGACGACTATTCATTCTGAGATTTCAAACGCGAGCATCGGTGTTCAAGAGACAAATACTCCTTGATCGATCGACGAAATCTCACTTTTAATCACTCTGTGGACACGGAATCGAGTCTAAAAGAGATTAGAAATGAGAGATTCAGGGATAGATGTGTATAGATAGGTCAATTGAGTGAAATCATCTGAGAATGTCTTACAAAATCAAAGAATGCCTTAATTTATAGGCGAATTGGGCGTAACCGTCCGATGGATGCGTTTAATCTCCATCAACAGTCTGGATTAAACGCATCCGGATGAAGCGTTATGAATAAATCTCCATCGTTGGATCGCGGATGGACGCTCCGATGAAGCCGTGTGTTTTATGCGTTATTAAACGCATCAAATTGCGCTTGTTGGATCGCGATCCAACGCTCCTGATGCATTTACGCGCGTTCAATCTAAGCCGTTATAACTCTCGTTTAAACGCACGTGTGCAATCTGATGATCCAGTGGACTCAAGTGCATGTGATCAATGCGCGATGTTCGCCTAGATCTCATCCGACGTTTGTGATGCCGCCACGTCGCCTGAAATAAGAGAATAAATGTGGAACATAGTCCCACACGGTGAAAATAAAAGAAACGATTTGGTTTAGAAGGTGAGGCGGATGTGAGGGTTAATAATTTGTCTTCCGATAATCGGAAGACCTATATATATTATAAAACCTATATACTACAATAAATATAAATAGCACCCACGTGTCACCTCCGCGCCATGCAGGCGCTCGCGTGGGCCCGCGTGGCTCTGCCACATGTCTTTGCGTGCCACTTAATCGCTCGTGTGGACACTCCCAGGCCTCATGGAAGGTTTCACTAGAGCCTTGGGTAAACTCACGGATGGCTTTTCGGACGGAGGTGGTTTTCCCTACGGAATAGTACTTTCTTAAAAACTCCTCCATCTCAGTCCAACTAGTGATTTCTTTACCTAATTTCAAAAACCAATCTTTGGTTCGATCTCTAAGGGTAGCAGGAAAGAGTTTCATCTTCATCGTATCGGCGGGGACATGTTGAAGATGATTTATCTCACAAACTTGGGAAAGCTCGTCTACGTGTCTATATAGATATTTAGAAGGTTTACCATGGAAGATAGGAAGCATACACATGACATGGGAATTGATTCTAAATTTTGCCCCTCTAGTTAGGGGTGCGTGAATTCTTGTGACGGGTCGCTGGAGAACGGGTCCAGCATAGTCACTAAGGCGTTTCCTTCAATTTCCCTCATCATTCCGGGCCATTTCTACTGGTTCGGCTGGATCTAGGTTTGTTTCGGTCTCGATATGTCGGTATTGGTGGTGTTGGGGGATTGCGAGGATCGTTCAAAGAGGTCTATTTCTAGGGGATTATTCCGTAATCTCCAAGCCGTTTGTCGTCTCATGAAGAGTGGATCGAATATATAGATGGATAGTAGCTTACAAATACTTATAAAATATTAAAAAGTGAAGTCAATCGTACCTGAATGTCGGTATCTGTGAGAGTTACGCGTTCTTAACGCGATTTTGAATAAGTCATCGCCGGTGATCCTTAGAAAAGGGGTGAAATCATTTAATCTTATCGAATTAAGGATCTCGAAGATTGATTTCTACTTCGAATCACTCAATATATTTCATGAATTTCATGAATTTCAAGAAATTATGAGAAAAATCTGAGTTGACCAAGTCAAAATTGACAAAATTGATAAAAAATTTACCTTAAATCCCCGGCAACGGTGCCATTTGATGAGCGGAGACCGCGAGGTCGTCGATTTGACACGGTCTCGTGTCAAAACAAAGTCCAAACTTACCAATTTGATGAATATATCTCGAATTGAGGGGTATAATGGTAAATAAGGGTTGAATCCACATTGAAATAAGGAAATTTATGATGATCTCTTCAAATTTGATCAAATCTGACAATGAATTGATGATAGAAACTGGGGAAAATGGTAGACTATGGAAGAGAACTTCAAGACGTTTCCACGGAATCAAAAATCATCGAATTTGACTTTGATTTCGCAGAGAAATTGAAGATTGAAGTGGAAGATGATTTCCGAAAATTAGGGTTGCGAAAATAACGAAAATTGAACAAAATTAAGATTGATTTCCTAATCTAAACGAAAATTAAACATGAATAGATGAAAGATTAGTAAAAACCGACTCCATTAACCCTCGATTGCGATTGGATTAACCCAATTTTTTGCCGGGATTAAGGCTTTTCATAAAAAATTCAAAAATCACTATGAACAAGTTCAAGCTTTGATTTCTCCTCCATCTCTCAACCAAATCTCAATCTTAAGCCCTCCGAGGATGCATAATTGAGTGTACAAGAGGTTAGGATCGAGAGATTCAAGAAGGTTAGTGTCTAAACAGATCAATTGGATTGATTCTTTCTCCAATGCTTTTCAAATTGGAAGAACATCTCAATTTATAGAGCATTTGGGCGTAACTGTCTGATTAACTTCAATTGATGGTCCAGATTAAACGGTTCACCGTGAACCGTTTCAATTAAATTGCGACCGTCCGATCTTGATGGAGCGCTTGGATGAATCCACGTGGATAAGCGTTATGAAACGCATCAGATCGCTCCTGTTGGAATGCGATCCGACAGTCAGGATGCGTTTCCGCGCGTTGCATCTGAGCCGTTATAACTCCTTATTTAAGACACGTGCACTTGATGGTGATCCCGTGGTCTAGGAGTACGCACGATCCACACGCGTTAATCGGTGAGCCCTTGATCCAATTCTCCTCCTTCGGCCACGTCACCTACGTTTTAAAACTGCGTGTGGAACTTAGTCCCACACGGGAAAAATTAAAGCAAAGTATCGGGTATATAAGATGCGTTGAATATGAGGGTTAGCATAAATCCAAATATCGGATGCTTATATGTACTATAACCCTATATTACGAGAAATATAAATATGCGCGTTACATCCGTGGGTCCGCGTGGCTCTGCCACGTGGCCTTGCGTGCCACGTCGCATCCACGTGGGTCTTGCACGACAATAAACTCCTTTTTTGCTTTTTTAAATGTTTAAAAATAAAAAATAAATTAAGAAAAATCTAGAAAAATCTCTAAAATTAGAAAATTCATAACTTTTGAAATATAACTCCAAATTAATCCAAATTTCTTTCATTTGATCCGAAATTTAATTATCTATCATTATAAAAAGTCAAAATTAATAAATAATGAGATTTTTAATTTCTATTTCAAAAATAATTTTTTTGAAAGATATAAACTTAAGAAAATTTAAATAAATTTTTATAAAATGATTTCGCTCATTATTTCACTTTAAAAACACTTATAATCTCAAGTAAAGATAGATTTATAAAATTATTTATCTTTGATCCATCATATTTAATCATAATTTAAAGTATTTTTGAGATTATAATAACTTTTTCACGGAATGATAGAAAAATACTCATAAATATGATAACATGCATACAAATGAAATCATTTATGTGTTAATTTGCATCAATAATCATGTTTTATCATGTCTAATTAGCATGTTATCACTTATACGACAAGGAATTTTGTTACCGTAGGACTTTATGATGGATATTGACAAAACAATTGTGTATGGTCATTGAATACACATGATGTAGTATAAAAAAAAGTCCAGACTTACCAATTTAAAGATTAATTCATGAATTGAAGGGTATAATGGTAAATAAGGGTCATATCTACAAAGAATTAGGGAAATTTGAGAGATATCTTTGAAATTTGATCAAATCGGATGACGAATCGAGTTTAGAAATTAGGCATTTTATAATATTAAGAAATTTAACTCAATTGCGAATCCACGGAATCAAAAACGAGTGATTTGGATGAGAATTCGCGGAGTAATCAAAGTTTGAAAATAGAAGAAAATAAATTAAAACTCAAATGGAAGTTTAAAACCAACATTAAAACTAAATTAAACTGAATCTACAATTCAAAACTTAAATCTAATACTAAATGATGAAAGATTAAGATGAAAACACGCAATCTAACTCAAAGTAGCCCTCGAAATGATCCAATTAATTAAGGTTCTCCAAAACTGTAACCGGACAACCGAAACCGAACCGAACCGACATCGGCGGTGGCAAAAAAGGTCAAACTGAAGGCTTCGGTTCGGTTTCGATTTTCACTTCCGGTGTCACCAGAAGCTTTCGGTTTCACGCGCTAGATAGAATTTCTTCCCCGCGCGAGGGAGAGAGAGGGGGGAAGGGGGGGGAGTAACAGAATTTAATGCAGGAAAGTAACGCAACGGGGAGAGAGGGAGGCAGAGGGAGAGAGAGAGGGGAGGTAGGGCAGGAGAGAAAGTGGGAGGTAGGGAGGGCAGGAGAGAGACATAGGGAGGGAGGGAGGTGGGAGAGAGACAGAGGGAGGGAGGCGGGAGAGAGAGAGAGGGAGGGTGGGAGAGAGAGAGAGGGAGGGAGGGTGGGAGAGAGGGAGGGAGGGCGGGAGAGAGGGAGGGAGGGAGAGCGGGAGGGAGGAGGGAGAGATAGATCGAGGGAGGGCGAGAGAGAGAGAGAGCGAGGGAGGGAAGGAGGGAGGGCGGGAGAGAGAGAGAGAGGGAGGGAGGGCGGGAGGGCAGGAGAGAAAGGGAGGGAGGGCGGGAGAGAGAGGGAGGAAGGGAGGGAGAGAGAGAGGTAGGGGAGGGCGGGGAGAGAGAGAGAGAGAGAGAGAGAGAGAGAGAGAGAGAGAGAGAGAGAGAGGGAGGGAGAGGGAGCACGGGAGAGAGAGGGTGAGGGAGGGAGGGAGACGAGAGTGATGGAGGGTGAGGGAGAGAGAGGGAGGGCGGGCGGGAGAGTGGGAGGGAGGGAGAGAGAGGAAGGGCGGGAGAGAGTTAGAGAGGGAGGGAGGGAGCGCGGGAGAGGGAGAGGGAGAGAGGGAGGGAGGGAGGGCGGGAGAGAGGGAGGAAGGGAGGGAGAGAGAGAGAGAGAGGTAGGGAGGGCGGGAGAGAGAGAGAGAGAGAGAGAGAGGGAGCCCGGGAGAGAGAGTGGGTGAGGGAGGGAGGGAGATGAGAGTGACGGAGAGTGAGGGAGAGAGAGGGAGGGCAGGCGGGAGAGAGGGAGGGAGGGAGAGAGAGGAAGGGCGGGAGAGAGAGAGAGGGAGGGAGGGAGCGCTGGAGAGGGAGAGAGAGAGAGGGATGGAGGGAGACAAGAGTGAGGGAGGGTGAGGGAGAGAGAGGGAGGGCGGGCGGGAGAGAGGGAGGGAGGGGAGGGCGGGCGGGAGGGCGGGAGAGAGAGGGAGGGAGGGTGAGCGAGAGAGAGTGAGGGAGGGAGGAAGAGAGAGTGAGGGAGGGGGGAAGAGAGAGTGAGGGAGGGAGGAAAAGAGAGTGAGAGGAGGAGGGAGGGAGAGAGAAAGATAGAGAGAGGGTCAAGACAGAAAGATAGAGAGAGATAGATAATTTTGACATTAAAACTTTTGAGAGATGATTATTTAAAACTAAATTATTTCTATTATTTTTTTAAATATTTTAAAAGTTGAAATTTATAAATTTATGATTTTTCTTTTTAATTATTGTTATATTGTATATTTGTTGTTGAGAAGTGTTAATCTATTATCATTTGTTTATGAAACATATATTTTTATATTTATATATTATGGAGTCATAAAAACTTTATACAATTTATCTTCATTTCAAATGACAAATCACCGAAAGTATAGGTTTCACCGAACCGACACCGGACAATACCGTCACCAACACCGAACCGAAGTTAGGTATAGGTTTAGGTTTTCACAAAAAACCGGTACCGACACCGGAACCGGAGAACCTTACAATTAATCGCCGGATACATGGCTTTTCATTCCGCGATTTCGAAGACGAAGATGGCGTTCAAGATGTGATTTCTCCTTATCCTCTCTATCAATTTTCGATTTCAAACACTCCTCGGACGCAGAAATGAGTCAAGAAGCGAAAGAAATTGATTGACTCTTGAATTGTGGTGTCTAGACAGTTTGATTAATCTCGAAAATCCAAGGGTAGTGTTTCCGTCGCGAAGAACACTTAATTTATAGAGGAAAAGAGGCGTAACCATCAGATGAGATGATCCATCGTGATCAATGGTCCAGATTACACGTCGTTTGATAAATCGATGCGATTAAGTCGCGTTTGTCCGATCTGCCGTGAAGGGTTGAGATGTGTCCACATCGCGTGAAGAAAGAGAGGCGTCGTTTCGATCCATTCGTTGGATCTTCATCGGGCAATCACAATTAATCGGAGGTCCATTGGTCGCTTCGAATCTCAACTGTTATAACTCCGGAGATGGACGGTCGCGATTAAGTCATCAAAGCTTCACTTAAATGTGATTTAAGGCACGTGCGCTGATGGTGATCGCGTGGACCTCGTGTTCACCGCATCGACGCGCTTTAGTCGATGCGCTCGCATCCAACGCGTTTAATGCTGGCATGTCGCCTGAAATTAAAACAAAAGAAGGAATAGTCCCACACGGAGAAAATTAAAGAGAGAAGTCGGGTTTATAAGGTGCAACGGTTTTATGGGTTAGTGAGTTCTGATAATCGGGACGTTTATTCTTATAACTATATAATATGTAAATATAATATGCGCTTACGCAGGCGCTCGCGTGGGCTTGTGTGGCTTTGCCACGTGGCCTTACGTGCCACGTCGCATCCACGCGGGCCTCGCGCGATAATTTAACCCCTTTTTTGCCCTTTTTTAATTGTTTTTTAATAATTTGAAAATCAGAAAAGTACACTTAAATAAATTCAAAAAAATTCTAGAAAATTCCTAGAAATTCTAAAAATCATAACTTTCAAAATACGACTCCAAATTAATTCAAATTTGTTTTGTTGGATCAGAAATTTAATAATCTATCATAGTAAAAAGTCAAAATATTAAAATAGTAGGAGAATGAATTTTAATGAAATAAATACATTCATGTATTTTCTAAAATAACTTTATAAAAATACATGAATATTAATAAGCATCATTTCTCTTATCATTTAATGATGAAAACATCATTATGATCTTAAATATAAATAGGATTAAAAATTATAATGTTTAATTACATATAATTATCCATAAAATGATTTATTTTGAGATCATAACATAAAATTATATAAAATGATAGAGATATACTTAAAATATGATAAGATGCATATAATTAGAATGATTAATGCTTTTATTTGCATTAATAATCATTTAAATTCATGTATAAATAGCATGTTATCAGATATTATCTAGCCTATAAGCCAATCACACTTTCATGTATCTTGTTTATGTTTATTGAAATGAAATTTATTCATTGTCATTCTTGTGTGATGTTTGCGATGAAGTCCATGAGCATGTGCAATGACTAAGTGAATTATGATGAGATCATAATATAATAATCACTAGTCTTTAAACATATGTTCTAAAAATTCCTATTTGTGGGATATTCGAGAAGAACATTGAATTATCCAGAAAGAATAACACTATCTAATCCAACTCATATGATGAGTATGACTGATCCTATAGCCATTGGTGTGGAGACACTAAGGATAGATAGTGGGTGCTCTTTGGATAAAGAGTTCATTGAATTGATCCGTATGAATCCCTGAATGGTATTATACCTAAGTGTCAATCAGGTTGATTCATGTCATGGTTGTCAATCAGGTTGATTCATGTCAGGTTGACTTGAGACACCAAAGACATATTGTGGATGGATTATTGTGTTTTGATTATAAATTACAAATCCCTAGTCACGGGATATCTAAAATGTCATATATTGAATATGACATGAAGTCCACGAAGATGATTGTGTGATCATGATGGGATCATCCACCCTCGGTATTTGAGGAGATTGACTCAAGGAATGAGATGCGATGAAATCCTTGGCGAAGGTAGTAGAAATATCTCAGAAGGAGTTCTCGATGATTTTTACACGCATCAGTACTTACTTAAGTGATCGATTAATGCTTGATAGTTGATCATACCCTAAGTTATCCATGAGTCTAATGTGAATGAAAGATTATACAAACATGATAATCGAAGACGGGAAGGTTCCATAAGTGAGTTCTTACATATTCCATATCTCCTAGTGTACGTGGTGTAGCTTGGCACCCAACAGGCTCACAACTTAACCTATTGATTGGGTTAAATTCGATCCTTGATTAATTAATCTATATGTGGATGTGGATAATTAATTAAGGTTGACCAATAAGGTGTTATTTGATCTATAGAGTTATTAACTAGTGAGATATATGGACCTAGAGGGTCACACACATAAGGTATATGGATATTGGTAGATATAGACATAATTATGAGGGCTTTTATAAAAAAACCTCATACCAAATGTCTATAATAGGGAGAGAACGATCACATCTCAAGGTGCCCATGTAAGCCTTGTGGGAATTCTCTCCATTCTTCTCTCTCTCTCTTGGTGAAGAGCTTTGAAGAGAAGATCCAACCATCCGGAGACCGTGTGGATACTACTAGAGGCTAGACACTTGAATAGCTTTAAGAACTCCTTCAAGGAAACCATGTAAGTATGTTTTCTCATTCATACTAGATGATAGGATCATCTGTTCTTTATGGCTTGATATTTTGAATGTCCGATTCAACGTTTTCCGCTGCATTTGATGTTATGATCAAACTTTCCACCTCTCGATCCCGACCTAAAAATGTGACCGGTGGGCACGAGCGGTCTAGTGTCCGAGCCGATTGGTCTACACACACACACACACACACACACACACACATATATATATATATATATATATATATATATATATATATATATATATATATATATATATATATATATATATATATATATATATATCTTTCTCTCTCTTTCTTTCTCACTCACTCATTTTTTATAGCAAAGGTTTGGAAGATTTTGGAGATCTTTTGTGGAGATTTTGCAAGATTTGAAAAGGTAACGATCATGGGATGAAAAATTTGGAGATGGATACTAGGAAAAAGTGATGTAGGATAAATCGAAATGATGATAAGTGCAATGATGATGAGTGTGAGTATGATGAGTACGAATGAGAGGTGAGTGAATTATATGATGAATTAATAAAGAGATTGAGCTCTAAATCAATCCTACAATGTGAAAGAGGATCTAGGAAAGATATCACTAGGTATTGGGATTTATCACAATATTATTTCAGAAGTTAGTTAAGGGAATGAGAACCGATAGTATAATTCAATCTAAGTTGGACTTAATGATATAGGATTCGAACTCTTGATCACTATAAGAGTTTAGAGGATGAGTACCTCGGATTAGACATGAACTCAGTATTCTTGGACTCACCAAAAGATCTGAATTATCGTCGAATTGCTTCTATACTTTGAGATGGATGAAAGGGACAGCAAGGGGGGAGAATAGATAAGGGAGATAGAACTCGGATTTGAGATAGTTGGGAGAGGAGATGGAACACACAACGAACACAGAAAATTCTCCAACTAAGGAAAATAAATTAATTCAAAACAACATCCGTGATAGTCTTACAATTGCCCCTTTTATAGGGTGGAGAAAGAGGGAAGAGATGCATCGAGGTAGTTACATATAGTTATTGGTAGTTATAGCATTTTTTGTGGATTGCTTCATGTGTCCTCAATGCTCCAATACTTGTAGAAAGATGAAACATGGAATAATCTTTGATCTCATGAGAGTCTTTGACAGTTGTGGTGGTTATGAGGGTGATTACTTGGTCTGTTGAGAGAAATCAGACCAAGTCTTCATATTCTTCAAAACTGTGGAGATCTTGCTTTATGTAGGGGTAGTTATGGACTGAATTCATGGCTTTACCCCCCTGATTTGTAACATCTTCCATGCTTAGTTGTCATTATTACTTCTTTGACCAAGCATTGACTTTGATGTTCTACATGTAGGGGCTTTGTCTTCATGAAAAAACCAATGATGTCCATTTCCGCAAGTTACTGAAATATAGATCTCTCCTATACTTCTTACTAGAGGTGGTTGATCAAAGAACTAAAGGAATTTAAAACAAAGATGCTTCCTATTAACTTTGACATCATTTATTTACACAAAGGTTCCTATGATATAGTGGTTGAAGTTTGATTCATAAAGGATCCTATATCAAGGGAAGGATGGTTGACTTGGTCCAAATATGAAATTCCAAGTATTCTAGGGATTAGGGTTTAACTTCATATGACCAAGTCAACATTAGATCATAATTTAATTGAAAGATGAGGGAAACTAAGTCCCATTGGATGGATAGTTTCTTAGATAGGTTTTCTTCATTCATTTCATGACTGGATAGTTTCTCAAATTTTTTTAATGAGGAGCACACTATTTTGTTGTTCTTTGGACTTGATTCTTTTCCTTAGATCATACCTAGGTTCACTTGGAACCCTTGTGTCTTTGTGTTGAAAGGATTCTCCATCAAAAAGTGAGTGAGTCTTAACTCTATATGATTTTAATTGATATTCATTGTAGAGAGATAAGAAGTCAAATTCTCAACCAAAATCAGATGTATGTGAAAAGTAAAACTTCCCTAGAAGATAATGTTGAGTTGCATCTTCCTGTCATGGGTGAAATAAATTTCTTCATTAAAAGATTGAGCGAGATCAGTCTTTAATTCTCAAGCATGCCACAATACATCTCCATGGACTTATCGAGTCTGTTCCAAGTAAACCATTGATTTCTTGTTAGATGATTTCGACAAGCGAATCCATTTTTGGTAGTGTCATGATCTGGTGGTAATGTAAATAGGCCACTAGAAGGCAAGGATTGCATGGATGCCAAGTAATCATGGCTTGAATAGAACTAAAAATGGAAATGCTCTTTACTCGGGTTGATATCGCATCATTAATGACAACATCATATTCATGTAGACAAGATCCATTCACTCCCTGCCCCAATAACACACACACACACACACACGCACTCTCTCTCTCTCTCTCTCTCTCTCTCTTAGCCCACTAAAAAAAAATTTATCTCGAGAACTGGCAACTGTGGGAGCCACCACTAAGAGCTCCTTTACCTGCCACACCATTCACTTCCTATGAGCAATTTCTTGGCCACTGACGTATCAAGACCGAGTGGTCATCAGTTGCACATGGTCAAGAGTCAAAAATAATTCCAAGCTTACCAATTTAGTGAAAATATCTCGAATTGAGAGGTATAATGGTAAATATAGGTCAAATCCACAGAGAATTAGTGAAATTTCTGATGATCTCTGTGAATTTGATCAAATCGGACAATGAATCGATGATAGAAATTGGGGAAAATGGTAGATTATGAAAAAGAACTTCAAGAAAATTCCACAGAATAAAAAATCATCAAATTTAACTTTGACTTTGCAGAGAAATTGAAGATCGAAGTGAGGGATAATTTCTGAAACTTTAAATCACGAATTAACCGAAAAATCTAAACTAAATTAAACCAAATTCCTAATCTAAACAAAAATTAAGTGGTAATAGATGAAATATTAGTAAAACCCACTTCCACTAACCCACAATTGCGATTGGATTACCCCAATTTATCGCTGGAATCAAGGCTTTTCATCAAAAATCTAAAAATCGTGATCGTGGAGTTCAAGCGTCAATTTCTTCCTCATCTTTCGCCAAATCTTGATCTTAAGCACTCCGTGGACGCGGAATTGAGTCTAGACGAGGTTAGAATGAAGAAATTCAAGAGATTTGGTGTCTAAACAGATCAATTTGAGTAATTTGCTCTCAAATGCTTTACAAATAAGAAGAACAACTCAATTTATAGGGTATTTGGGCGTAACCGTCCGATCAAATCGATCAACAGCTCTAATGAAACGGTCCATCGCAAATCGTTACCGTTAAGTCATGGCCGTTTGATCACCATCGGACGCTCGAGATGATGCCACGTCGATGCGCATTATAAAACGCATCGAAACCGTCGCTGTTGGATCGCGATCCGACCCTTCTGATGCATTTTAATCTCTTGCAATCAATGGTGTAGATTAGACGCGATCAGTGAACCCCCATTTAAGCCATCTGTGTCCATTTGATTTAAGTGAAGATCAGATGGACGTCCACGATGCTGCCACGTTGCCTCCTCATCGCGATCGTTTATTGCGATCGATTGGACGATTCTGATTGAGCCACGTCACCTGCACGCTTTAAATATTCTGAAAAATGAATATTAATTTAGAAAAATCAATTTTTAATTCCAGAAAATCCTTAGAAATTATTAAAAATTCAGAAAAATTCAAAAAAATTCCAGAAAAATCCCTAAAAATTAGAAAATTCATAACTTTCAAAATATAACTCCAACTTAATCGAAAGTTCTTTCATTTGATCAGAAATTTAATTATCTATCATTCTAAAAATTCAAAATTAATAAATAACAAGAGTTTTAATTTTTTTTTCAAATAGACATTTACTTCTTTAAGATTTTAACTTTAGAAAATTAAGTAAAGTTTTATAAAAAATGATTACTCTCATTATTTAACTTTAGAAACCATTTATAATCTCAAGAAAAGATAGGTTATAAAATTATTTATCTTTAATTCATCATAATTAACCTGAATTTAAAGTATTTTGAGATTATCATGAATTTTTCATAGAATGATAGATAAATACTCATAAATATGATAACATGCATAGGAATTAAAGCTTTTATGTTTAAATATGCATCAATAATCATGTATTATCATGTATAATTAGCATGTTATCAGCCACATGCAATGCATCCAAAATCTTGGGAGGAAAATCACCACTCCTACCCCCCCTTGAGCACACGACTAGATTTGTTGCTAATCTTGCTACTTGCTCCATAGACGGTTGTGTTGGTGCCACTAGCTCTCACTTGTAGCTAATGCTTTTGCTATCTCGCCTTAGCCAATTTTTCACCACACTCTAATCATTGGCTTCACCTATTTGGCCCCTCATACTTGGGCCAACCTCCTACTTGAAAGCCACATCATGCCAGAGTTGGCTAGTTATAGGCCATGCCCAAGCGAACCTTCTTGCAAGTCGCACGATGCCAACCACATACAAGCTCCTTTAGGCATGCCACACCACACCCTGCATGTGATGAGGCGTCACTCTACGTGCTAGAGGCAGTAGTAGGCCACTAATCTTTTGCCCTCTACAACCGGCACACCACCCTCTAAACGTTGTGAGGCATCTTCTTATTTGTTGCCCACATCGCTCGGTACAAAATGATGTTTCAAGGCATTTATCAAATCGCCCTCTACACGTATTGAGGCATCATTATATATGTTGTTGTGTCAGTGACTTGAAGATCATGTCACACTAACCTCTCTAATTTCCCCCACGCTTCCCTTGCCACTTGTTGGTAATGCCACACACGGGCCGACCACTTGCAAAGCTGCATGCAACTAGCCTCTTTGCTCATACGCTAGTCACTTGCATAGGCCATGAAGTGCCAACCTCTTATGTTGCCACACCTAAGTGACTCACACGTTGCTAGTGTTCCATCAACCACTTCTAGGCTATGCCACACTAGCCTCTTTACTACCACCAATGCCATTGTAGCTTGGATCGAGTCAACCAATTGTAGGTTGTGCCCTAGTAGCCTATGTCGCAATGGGCCCTTTTGCACCTACTAAACACCACTCGGCACACCTACTATTGCCTTCATGCACCCTCATAAGAATCTCCATGCTCCTTTACTAGTGCCTTCAGTACATCTTGCTAGCACCTCCAAGCATCGATATTTGTGCCTTCAAGCATCTTTACTATCACTTGTGGGTGCTCATACTCTCTCTAGAAAGCTAGTGATGGGTACACTCCCTATTGAGGGATAGTAAAAATTATCCCTCAACCCATTATGGGCAGCCTATGAAGGGCCTCTCCTTTCTCTCCTCTATATAAATTAATGTAGTTTAATCTTCCTCTTTAATGTAACACACTCTTATTTTTCAAATATTCTAGTTTTTGAATCTCATCTATTTTGTCCTCGAAAATTGCTTCTAGCATAGAAAAACCCAAGGGCATGATTTTGAGTGATTATTCTCTCAAATTTGTATGATTTGACACCATTAATTTATTAGGATCTGAGGTCGATAAGCCTTCCAAAATTTTGATCAAAATATTGAACCCAATGTAATACATTAAATTGGATACCCAAAACACTAAAGCACCAACAATCAATGATCCTATCATCAATAGTGTATGAGGAAACAACTTATTAGGTTCAATTACAGGAGTTCTTGAAGTTTTTCAAGTGCCTAGCCTTTAGTGATATCCACTCGATCGCGAGACAATTGGATCTCATCTTCTAAGCTCTTCACCAAGAGAGAAAGATGAGAAACAAAAGAATTCCAAAAATTCTTATTTAGGCATCCTGATTTGTGGTCGTTCTCCACCTATTTATTGGCATTGGCTATGTGAACTTTTCACAAAAACCCTTATAAATATGTCTATATCCATCAACATCTATAGACCTTATGTATGTGACCTTCTATGTCCATATATCTTACTAGTTAATAACTCTATAAACTCAATAAGACTTTATTGGTTAAAATTTATTAATTATCTATATCAACACATATATTTATTAATTAAGGATCAATTTAACTTAATCTACAAGTCGAGTTGCCAACCTATTGGGTACCAAGCTACACCATATACTCTAGGACTTATGGAGAATATAAGAAGTATTGTATGGAACCTTCCAATCATAGGTTACTATGTACTTATAATTTTTCCTCCGCATGAGACTCATGAATGACTTAAGACATGTTAAACAAACCCTAATCAATCACTCAAGTTATGACTGATGCATGGAGGAAATCATCGGGAACCCTTCTTTGATATTTCCACTACCTTGGCCAAGGATTTGATTGTATTTCATTCCTTGAGTCACTCTCCTCAAAGATCGAGGATGGATGATCCCATTTTGATGACATAATCATCATCGAGGACTTCACGTCCAATCAAATAGATAACATTTTAGAGATCTTGTGACTAGGGACTCGTAAGTCATAATCAAAACACAATCATCCATTCACAAGATGTCTTTGGTGTCTCAATTCAAAGGATATATACAACATTGTGACACGAATCCACTTGAATGACAATTAGGTGTAATACCATTCAAGGATTCATATGGATGAATTTAGTGAAATCTTTCTCTAAAGTACACCTACAATCTATCCTTAGTGTGTCCACACTAATAGCTATAAGATAAGATATGCTTATCATATATGAGTCGAATCAAAATAGTGGTATTCTTTTTGGATAATCCAATGCCTTTGTCAAGTATCACACGAATAGAAATATATATAATAAAATTTTAAAGACTAGTTAGTGATCATTGTATTGTGATCTCATCATAATTAATTTAGTCGTGCATATGCTCATAGACTTTATTACCAATATCACACAAAAATGACAATAAATATAAATGAGATACATGGCAAGTGCGATTGTCTTATAGGCCACAGAATATCCATCATACCTTAGGGAGAATTGTGGTGGGGAGACATCAGTAACAAATTAAGTTCCAAGGCAAAAGTAACTTAAGGAGAGATGCAAGAATTTGAAGTCATTCATATCACGTGAACAACATGTTAATATTAAGAAACTTGAAAATTCTATAATCAGGAGATATATACGTATCCTAAGACTTTGAAGAAATGAATAGAGTCAAGCCTATGAAGATGGAGTAGTCACCCTTTAATCCTTTGAATCCTTAGAAGACCTCCCTTGATTTGGCCAAACCCTCTCCTAAACCTAAAACCTTTAGTTTTAAGTTTTTGACCAAGTCAAACTTCTTTTCTAAAATTTAAGAAGCCATTGACCTGGTCACAATATCTTTCCCTAATTTCTAGAAACCATTTTATATTTCACCCCTAGAATTTTTTATTTGCATCCTACTTGCTTCTTTGACCAAGTCAATTAATTTTTTTCAAAAAAAATTCCCTAATTTCTCCACTAATCTTGCCCTGCCACATGGTTCCCTCTCCTGATGCCCAATGGGTTTTTAAGCATCCCCTCGAAGCACCCCTTGGAAGCACCCTTGAAGAGGCACATCTCTTCCTATAAAATAGGATCATGTTTGATTATCTCATCAACTATTTTGAATGAAAAATTTGGTTCTTTGTCCCTCCATTTTGATTTTCCCTCTCTCTCCACTATTCTCTCCACATGCCACACACACAACAAAAAGTCCAAACATGAACATTTGATTCGACCCGCTCACACTCTTCATTAGTGACCTCACTTCCCAAGCTTCCTTTGTACATGACTTGCGGAAAATAATAAAAAAATATCTTTGATGATATCACACTAATGAATTGCAACAAATCCAAAAAATTTCTTTCCCATAAATCTTGGAGTGATTAACCAATAGCCTGAAATTTTTTTTTCAGTCCAATCTTGAATAATTCTTTGTTAGTCTTCACCATAATACAACTCAAATTTCTATCCATTGATAGAAATAAATGGAAGGCGTAGATTATGATTCAAAATTTTGAGATGAGGCACCTAGAAATTTATTTAAACATGATTTATGATGAAAATTAACTTGGAATCATTCAGAAAAGAAAAATCTAGAGAGACACTACCTTCAAATTCAGATTGAAAACAAATTGAGGAGGGAATCAACACAAAATTGAGAAGAATTGACTGATGATTGAAAGTCCGACCGAATCTTGCCTAAAAATCAAACAGATATCAGAGAGTAACTTGACTAAATGATTATCCTGAAGTCAACTTGACAACAAACCAAGATGGAATTGTAAACCCGCAACTTGGAATTGATAAACCCACAACTTGGAATTGTAAAGTCAGAGATGAGCTCTTAAACAAATCTCACATGCCTCTAAAATCTGAACCTCATCACAATCTGAACCTAATATCGAACTTGAGATCAATTCTAAATTTCTATAAATTAACTTGAAATTTGAATAAACTCTGACATCAATATTAATAAAAAAATGGAATTACAAAAGAGAAAGATGGAATTAGAAAATTGAAAAAATAAATAATGAAATCAGAACATTGAAGGAAAGATTAAAACAAAATTGATAACAGAAGAGTGCAAATCAGAAGAGTGTAAATCCCAAACATGAAATTAGAAAATCAACATCACGAGATCAAAAAATCAGATATAAGAATCGAAATCACAGAATGAAATGAGATAAAAAAATTTAAAACAAATTGGACAGAAAAAAACGAAATCAGAAAAACAGTTAGACAAGAAATCGAAATTAGAGAAAAAGAAATTAGACACGAAAAGGTTTTAAAAATCAGCCGCGAAAAAATGAAATCATGAAGACGAAGATTAGAGGATTGAAAGTCAAAAGGAAATTCAATGGATTGAAAATGAATTAAAGAAAGGAGAATTTGTTTCTTGACTAGATCAACTCGCTGAATTCGATATCTGGGTAAAAGTTGACCTATCAACTCGCTGAAACGAATCTATCACCTCCGATCAACAAGAGGGAAAACACAAAGAAAACTGCAAATCGATCTTCTAAAATCGTAATATCTGTTTTAGCGTAGAAATCTTGATGGCCGTCTGGAGAGAGCAAGAGATCCGTCTGGAGAGAGCAAGAAATCGAAACCTTGATTCGATAAAAATCCGCCCACTCCGTCTCAATGGTCAACGACCCTTGCAGGGTTGTCGGGGTATCTTATTTACTTAATCTGCTTTGACTCTGCAGAAGATCCTCTTTAAGATTAAAAGGGTTGACCATTTCTCACGATCACCGGCAGATTCTCCACATCGAGCCCTAGATGGAGTTGACCTTCTCTTTTGAGTTTTGCCGTGAATTGGAAGCCTTGACCAGCTGGCGAGAGAGAAAGAGAGTCTGTTTCATGCTTATTCTGATGTGTTGACCTCTTGAATGCGAAGTTGACCTGCAGTCTGACCTCTCCGAACATTATCTCCAAGCAGGGATGATCACGTAACCCGACCCGGCACTTAAACACCATAATTTTCTAAGATGAGCAATTTCACTGCTTTCGGTGGTTGCTTATTCCCCGTCATCGCATGTGGCTGACCCGATACCATTCATTGACTTTAACCTCGCGACTAACTTTTCCATTTCCATCCAAGTCGTTGGCTGGTTCTCGATGACCAGTTCAACGAGTCGTTGACATCAATATGCGACCCCTTTGCGGCGCTTATCTCTCTCTCTCTCTCTCTCGTCAATATATATAACTATCCATTTGCGGTCGTTATCACGAACGCTCAGCGCATGCGTTGAAAAACAATGGAGACAACCGCAGTATGAGATTGGCTGGATTACGCAGGCAATCGTTCAAACGGTAAAATCAGAAAACTTATTCTGTTTGGTCTACCGGGGCCTCGTTTACGTCATCACCGTCCCAGAGTCAAAAGAGAGAGAAGATATTTGCGAAACCGCGTCGTCTTTTCCTCCCCATTCTCTTCTTTCTCCACGGCACTATACACGTACAGCCAGGGATTGGATTTCAGAAATTCTGTGAGATGTTCTGTTGACACATCTTCCCTTTCTAGAGAGACGGAGAGAGATGGGGGGAGAGATAGTCGACATAGCGGTGAAGTGCTTAGGAAGGGGGATCGACGTGACGGTAGATTTCAGAGCCAACAACTGCAAAGGAGGAAAAAGCCTGATCATGCTCAGCGAGGACACCAAGGACCTCCAAGTTCCGGGCTATGGAGTTCTTCCTCACATCTCCGTTGATATAAAATGCGACAAGGGAGAGCGTACGCGGTATCAATCAGACGTTCTCGAATTCGCCCAGGTGCGTGATAATTCTCCATAAAAGATTAGGTCAACGATGCAACGAAATCAAGGTCGAAATTATAGATTTTCTGGGTGTTTCTAATTCTTGAACGTTGATTCAGATGTCGGAGTACTTTAACAGGCGGAGCTCTCTGGAGGGAAAGATTCCTTCTGGACTATTCAACTCGATGTTCCGCTTTAATGGCGGAAGCTGGGCGTTTGATGCAGAGCAGACGAAGTGTCTCGCTCTTGACGGGTACTTTATTTCTCTCTTCAATCTTCGGATAGATCGCCCAGCGTTCGCCCTGTCTGATGATGTCATTCAGGCCGTTCCCTCCACCTGGGATCCCGCGGGACTCACCAGGTGCATCTCTCTCTCTCTCTATTTCAATTTGCCTTTGTTTCTCTCTCTCTGTCTAGAATCTGACGTTTAGCTGGATGCAGGTTCATAGAGAGATACGGAACGCACGTCGTGGTAGGGGTGAGTGTTGGAGGGCAAGACGTTGTGGTCGTTAGGCAGGGTAAGTCCTCTACGCTTCCATTGTCTGAGATTAAGGGTCATCTGGATTTGCTCGGGGATCAGCTCTTCACAGGAGCTTGCGCTCTCCCATCCTTTCACCATATGAAAACTAAGAATATTCGACTCAAGGTAAGTCACTGGGTTTCGTCCTTGGAAGTTCTTGTTCTTTAGAAGAAGAGAGAGAAGAGCAAGAAGATAACGGAGAGAGAAATGAAGAAGAGAGAAAAGGAGGGGGGGATATAGAGATGATAGGTCAGAGAGCCCTACATCCTTTCTCATGAAATTTGAGGATTTCTTCCCGCGAATTTCTTCTTTTCTTTAAGAAGAGGAGGGACAAAGAGTCAGAAAGAGAAAATGGTATTTCATAGACTGACGAATTCATGCAGGTATCAGAAACTTTCAACATAATCGCCTCACAACCCTTCCTCTCGGACGGCTACATGTCCATGTCCACCAAGTCGGTAAGCAGGACATCATCATCTTCATCGTTGTCATCATCATCAATCCTGATCCCAGTTCCACCGTGCTTCTCTCTCTATTAAATAGTCCAATGGTGTCACGGTATCCTATTCAAAAAGAGGAGGGGACACCTCCTTGAGCAGCCACTGCGAATGGCTTCCCACCGTCTCGTCTTCCCCTGACGTCATCAACTTCACCCTCCTCCCCGTCACCTCTCTCCTCAAAGACGTCCCTGGCAAGGGTTTCCTCTCCCACGCCATCAACCTCTACCTGCGCTGTACACACTCTCTCTCTATATCTCTCTCTCTCTCTCTGAATTTTAAACCCTAATTCTAGCCTCTGATGGTACAGATAAGCCGTCGATCGCGGATCTGGAATGTTTTCTAGAGTTCCAGAACCATAAGGCGTGGGCTCCCATGCTGAACGACCACCCGCTTGGCCCGAGCTCGAACAGATCGCAGTCCGAGCCCGAGCTTCAGTTCAGTTTCATGGGCCCCAAGCTCCGCATAAACACTGCCAAGGTAAGCATTATTTGATCACAATGCACTGGTTAATCTGAGAAGATCTTCTCAGATAAAGGACAGCTCACCGGTTGTAATGTAACGTTCTCAGGTGGTTGCGGGAAGGAGACCCGTCACTGGGATGAGGCTCCATCTCGAGGGAAAGAAGAACGACAGGTCAGAAATAGAGGCAGACAGATAGACAACTAGATAGACAGATAGATCGATTAAGACTGAGTGGATAGATACATAGACAGGTAGATGAAGGGATAGACAGATAGAATGATCAAGATTGATGGATAGTGGATTAATGAAGATGTTTGGATAGAAAAATAAATATATTGATGGAAAGATAAACAGATAGATCGATGAAGGCTGAGTAGGCAAATAATGATTGATGCACAGATAGATAGGTAGATAGATAGAAAGATAGATAGATAGATAGAAAAACATATAGAACAATTGAGATTGAGTTGATAGATTAAATGGATAGATATGTCGATCCATGAAGGCTGAATAGATAGGTAAAGATGGATAGACAGATAGATAAATAGATTGGCATGGATCAATCTAGATAGTTATCGATGGATTTGTAAATTAGCGATTTGGTCGATCAAGGGCCAGTGGATATATAAAGATGAATAAACTGATGCATAGATAAATAGATAGACATATAGATCGATTAAGACAGATAATAGATGTAGATGGTTAAACAGATGGATAGACGGATAGATAACTGATAAGACAGATTAATGGGTAAAGACTGAGAGGATGGATTGGATGAAGGGGCCGGTAAATAGACAGATAGATCCATCGAGAATGAGTAGATAGATGATGATGTATTTATAGGTAAATAGATAAATGATTAGGACTGAGAGGCTATGTAGATCGATAGACATGGATAGACTCATAAAGAAAAAGAGAGAAAGAGAGAGACACATATAGAGAGTTAAATTCGCCGTCATCCGCAGGTTGGCCGTTCATCTCCAGCACCTTTCCACAGCGCCATCTTTCATAAAAGAGGAGGGCCAGCTGCGGTGGAGAAGCTCCGAGGATATGATACCATCGCATGGCACCTATGAGCAAGCAATCAAATGGAAGATGTGTTCCCACGTCAGCACCGCTCCAGTAGAATACCATCCAGACTGGCCAGGCGGTGCCGCCTACTTTGTCGCCGGTGCACAGCTCCACGCCGCCGTCCGCCACTCCAGAACAATCCTCCATCTCCGCCTCCTCTTCGCCGAGCTCCCTGGATTCAATCTCCGCCGTTCGACGTGGGAGCACGGTTCTTCTGGTGGTTCCCAGCGGCTGGGGATGTTCCCCGGATACAGCGGCGGCGCCTCCACAATTCCGCCGGCTTCTCCGGCGACGGTGGTGGACTCCGCAGTCTTCCCCGGTGGCCCCCCTGTCCCTGTTCACGCTCAACGTCTCCTAAAATTCGTTGACACTGCGGAGATCTGTAAGGGCCCAAAAGACACCCCCGGATTCTGGCTCGTCACTGGAGCAAAGCTTGTTCGGAACGGGGGCAAGATTGGACTCCTCGTCAAGTTTTCCCTCATCACCCCGTCTTCGTAGCGTTTCTAAAACGTTCGTTATCTGTACAAAAGTCAAGGTCAATAAAATTCTTAGACTTGTATAGTCAAAGTCAAAGTTCTATCACCTCAACGCTTGTTGGTAGACTTGTATAAATGGACCTTCCACGAAAGGAAATAACTGTAATTCCAACTCAGCTTCTCGTGGACGCCCAAATTGAAGGGGAGGAAGGGATGGAGACCCCCCTCCACTTTAAAGCCAAGTTCATGAAGATTTACCATTTTAAGGTCACGATAATAACGTGCAATTATCACATGCAATTTCATCATTACTAGCTAATTTAAATGTGTAATCTACATGAATTTATCGCTCATAATCATTCATTTCCATTATTTTGCATCCATTCACCCTTTCGATGCATAAATTAATGTTAAAAATGGTAGAATTTGTATGTTTGACCTTTTTGAAGGGCAAACAATCTTGAACTAATTATGCTTTCTAGAGCTTGCACTGCATCAAGGCTTGAGTAAGTGAAATAACTGAGAAAAGCCAAAAGAGGACGATCAATGACCTGAGAATTCTAAAACCAAAGTGACATCTTTGGCATGATCAAGATTTTTCCTTCGATGATTTTGATTTATCCAATGAATAATTGGAAAGAGGAGAGAAAATGGCGCATTTTGTTATAATTTTTCTATAAAAAAAATTACAGATTAAAAGATGTGAATATTTGAAAGTTAATATTTTACATAATTTTTATTTTCCTGCATTCAATTTTGATTTTTAAGGACATTTTCAACAAAAAAAAGGTCATCTCCAGACATGGCAACTAGTGCACATGGGGCAGCTATGCATTGCATTGGCTAGTGCCCCTGCAACTAGGGGTCTGCCACAATGTAGGCTTGAACAATTCCAAAGTTGCATCTGCATGGCGCTAGGTGTGCCACACAAACACCGTGGTTTAATTAGAGAGATAGATGTTATTGGCTAACGAGACTTAGCAAATGATGATATTTTTTTTCTTATATTTCAAAAATTATTCCAAAGATTTTCCTTGTGGGACTAAAACTTACCTATTTTGGAAGACAAGTGGCAAGATCAAGAGGCTCCACCAATTGGGCACCAATTTGGATTTCACAATTTAGTGGAGCCAAATCCATAGAATCTCGTAAAGAAACTAGCACATGCACAATCTCATTTTGTATTGTTTTTTCTTTTTTGGCAAGTCAATTAAAAACAACAATGCAACAACATTTGATTTGCCACTGCACTTGTTTTTAACACAGTGAAGCACATGAGAATACATGGTGAAGAATATAATGGCATTAACATCACCTTTTGGCAAGCAATTGTATTGGGAAGTGTGTCTAGATGTGTTGAGGTTCAAGATAGCTCCCAAAAGTATAAAAGGACTTGATTTTAAGCTGAAATGGAGATGAAGTGCTACAAAATATGAAAGCATTTTAAGAGACAATCATGGAAATTATTAGCCATTTGATTGCCTCTTTTAGTGAGTGACGAAGTGAGTTCGCGAGGTCATTGAAAACACGCAGACACGCGTCAAAACTATTACCAAACTCACCAAATTTAGAGATAAATCACGAATTAAGGAGTATAGTGGGGAATAATGGTCGAATCCACATAGAATTAAGATATTTTTTATGTATTCTTTTAAATTTGATCAAATTGGATGATGAAATCAGGTGAGAAATTAGGGATTTTGAGAGATTTAGAAATATAATCTCGAAGACGAATCCATGGAATAAAAAATCACATAATTTGGATCAAAATACGTGAAGAAATCGACGAGCAAAAATTACATAGAAATTCGGATCACGAAGAGAGAGAAAACCAAAATTAAAATTTAAATTGACTAATTCTATGATTCGAAAAGGAAATCTAATGTTATAGGAAGAAAGATTAGGACGAAAATACAATTTCTAACCCAAGATAACGATCGAATTGATCCAATTTCTCACCAGATCAAAGGCTTTTCAGCCCGCAAATTTGAAGACGATCGTTGACGTTCAAGAATCGATTTCTCCCTGTTCTCTCAACAAAATCTCACTTTCAAACAGTCCTCAAATTCGGAAATACGTCTAGAAGCAAAGGGAAGCAAAAGATTCAAGGATTTTCATGTCTAGACAATTCAATTTCACAAAAACATCCAAGAATGATATACATCGTCGAAGAACATCTCAATTTATAGGGAGATTTGGGCGTAACCGTTGGATTTAGCATTTAATCTTCGATCAACGGCTCTGATGAAATGCATATATGAAAATCATTACACTTAAATCGCATCCGTTGGATTGAAGATGAACTGTCGAGATTTTCTCACGTCACGCATGAGGAAGAAACGCGTGAAACGCTCGCCGTCGATCTTGATCTAGCGCTCCGGATGCATTTCGTCGGTTTAAATTTCAGCCGTTATAACTCCTTAGATGAATAGCTGAGATTAAATCATTTTAAAATGATTTGTCGACGAACTAGAGTGCGCCACGTACCCCTTCACTTAAGTGACGATCGATGATCGCGACTAAATTGTGCGATCAAACGCTACACACAACGCCACGTCAGCTGCGCATAAAAAATAGAAAGATAGTCCCACATGACATAAATTAAGGCGATTCAACGTCTGTATAAGATATACATGATTTTGATAGATAGCGTTATCCTGAAAAGGACGCTTAATCTCTCCAATTACACTCGCACACACGTGCACACACGCGAACACACACACTCACACAAATGCGTGCGCCACGTGGTGTGTTCATACACCGCCACATGGCAATGCTATTTTTGCCCATGCCACATCAGCTGCCACATCAGCACGTGCCAAGAAACATGTTGAGAGCATCCAAACGAATGGAAACATTCGTGTTTGAATGAACCAATTTTTCAATAAGGGAAGGTTAGCATTTCAATGCTCATTATCATGATGCTTAGATAGGTTTGATTTGTCCCTAAGATAGATGATTAGGAGTTTATCATGGTCTCTATCTCTCTCTCTCTCTCTCTATTCTGACTAGGAGTTTAATCACAATTTCTCTATTCTTATTTGAGAGCCAATTTATCTAATGATGATCTTAGATTTCTCCTTAAATCATCATCTCTTTCTAATATTTTTGTACTCATTGTAACGGTTTGTTCAAATAATGTCAAAATCTAATTTTTCTTTCATGTATAACTTCATTTTATCATCTCGTTTACCTAAATGTCTTCTGCATGTTCTTGATTCATCATTTTCAATTCCATGGATTTGACTGGTCATTATGCTTGAATTAATTATCATTTTAGAAAATTTAGAGTATTTTATTTTACTCTTTATCTTGAATTTTCAAAAAATAAAAACTAATGCTTATCAAATGGTATAATTTGCATTGCCTTACAGTTTTTAATATCTTTATCTCTTATTTTTGTTTTTGGAACTAACACTTCACACAACATCGCTTTGGCATTTATGAGGATTAAATTTGGTTATAGTACATTCAAACCTCATTTTAGGCATACGACTTTTGTGAACAAATTTTTGCATGTGTAGAAAGTTAATAACTTCTTATGACAATGCGAGTTATAATTTCTGATTTTGAGTTATTTTATTAAAATTCCATGCTTCTATCATGATTTTTAGGGAAGAAAGTCATTTAGAACTATCCAATCTCAGCTTGTAGAGACTAGGGTGGATTCATTTGACATGATTCCAATCGCTAACATGTTGAGTTATTTTATAGTTTACTTACTATATCTCCCTCTATATACATAAATGAATAGTACTATATAGATCCAAGCTACTTTAAGGGGATTGATAAGATGGATTCATGCGTTTGTTGAAAAACACATGTCAATAGGTCAAAACAATGTCATATCCTCTCTAAATTAAGATTAATCAATTATAATAAGTGAGGAGGGGTTGAATCCACAAAGCATTAGAGTTGACATTAGGGAGGGTTTTAACTTCAATAAAATTGAAAAATGCTTTGTCATGAGAATTAGATAAATTTTTATATTTAGATAACTCAAAGATCTTTTTATGAATTCAAAAATTATGTAATGTGGAGTTAGATCAAGGGAGAAATAGTATAATACAGATGCAGGCTACTTCGAGAGGATTGATGAGCCAAATTCTTGGAATTATTGAAAACATATGTTACGAGATAAAAAAATAATTTCAAACTAACTTTAAATTGAGAACGGGTTGAATTTATAGAGTATTAGAGTTGAATTTATAATTTCATTTTGATCCAATCAAACAATGAATAGTGATGAGAATTTAGATAGATAACTCAAAAATCTTTTTAATGAATCTAAAATTACACAAATCGAAATTCAATCAAGGGAAAATTTGTATAAAATAGGTCCAAGCTCCTTTGACTGGATTGACGAGAAGAATTCTTGTGATCGTTAAGAGAACATGCCCATAGGTCAAGATAAGTCAAAATTACATTGAATTAAGAATACTTTAAATATAAATAGTGAGAATGGGTCGAATCCATAGAGCATTAGAATTGACTTTGAAAGGCTTTTGATTTCAATCAAATTGAAAAACAGATTATGGTATCACATGAGACAAAATTATATACTTTGATGGATAACCAAAGAGCTTTTTGATGAATAAAAAATTACACAATTTGGAGATGAATTAAGGAGAATAGTATAATACATATCCAAGAAACTTCAAGAGGATTGACAAGCCGAATTATTGAGGTTGTAAAAGACACAAATCAATAGGTCAAATAAGTCCAAAATATTCTACATTAAGATTAATTAAGTATAATTAGAAAAAAAAGGTCAAATCTAGAGAGCATTAGACTAAAATTTTGAGTGATTTTTGATTTTGAACAAATTCAACAATGAATTGTGGTGAGAATTTAAATAAAATTAGATATTTAGATAGGTAATCGAAGGTCTTTTGGAAAATCCAAATTATGCAAATCAGAGTTTAAATTATGGCAAAAATCAAAGATTTCTATTAAAGAAATCAAATATTAGAATTACGGCAGAAATCAGAAATCAATAGGTCAAATCAAAGAAATCAAAGTTTACAGAGAGAAAATATGAGTGAGGATAGAGAAAATGACAAAAATATAAATTTCTATTAATCTATTAGTCAATATTGAAATCTAAAACTAATGACACTAGATTAGGGAAAATAAGACTTAATTAACCAAAAATACGAAGACATTGATCCAACTAATTGCCAAATCAGTAGCTTTTTATTCCACAATTTGAAAGTAAAAAATTGAAGTTCAAAATGAAAATTCTCCCAAATTTAATGTATTTAGAAAGCAGGACATATATTTTTAGAAAACAAATTTGTGCGGACTATCCCAAATTTGTGCAGATTCTAATCTATGAAAGGGAATATATATTTATAAAACACGAGATATAATCCTATTCATCTGTTTCTCACTATCATTCTTCTTGTTGAAAAGAAAGTTTTGAAAAATAGTTTTGAAAAAATGAAATGAGATTTTAGAGTCCCTAGCTAGACCAGCAACCCTCAAGAAAGTATTTTATTGAAATGAATAACTAAGCACACTTCTTCATCCACCCTAGCACTGCCTTGACTATGTCTTAGGTCTATCCTGAACCATTCAAGAGCCCACCTCTTTGTATGTATTCTCACCTTTTGTATCTTCTCATTTATCATGTCTTCTTGCCTCTCAATGTGTCTCTTCATCTTTACCTTCTGATGGAGACCTTCCACTTCGGCTTCATTTTCTTCAATTTTAAATTGTGTTCAAACAAGACAACAAAATTTTTTAAGCTAGATTAAGAGACTAATCGAACAGATAATATGCAAGATGAATTACGTGAGGACGAGGGAGACATTGAATTTTCAAGATGGCGGTGAGAAATCAGAGATGAAGAGAGAGAACATGACAAATAATGACATAATTTTTATATAAATCTAAACTAAGGAAGTGTCATCTTGATAAATTAGCGCATCATTTAATTGGCTACGCTCAGAGATTTACCCAATTGATGTGCCCCAAATCATCTCAATAAACCAATTGAGATATCTAGCTAATTGACTAGGACAAGGCTATTCATAAAAAAAATATCATCTCAATGAAGCTCCCAAGCTCAAGAAATGGGTTATGCATCTAAACTCGGATATTGATGAATTTCTTAAAGTGATTGGGTGAAAAACTTATTTAAATAAAAACACAAAAAAATTCCAAAGGATCAATCTTAAAAATCCTTGAAAATTCTCTAAAGATATTGTGACCCTGAATAATATATTGGACAGTGTAAAGTAAAAATCTAATATGTCATTTTGAAAATATGACATATAAAGTAAAATATCAGTTGACATTAAAATAAGAGTGATACCTTTTGTGTTTAGGTCAATGTTGAAAATTTCATCTAGATTAACTCATCAAGTTCAACGTTTGGGCTGTTGGGTCTTGTGAGTCAACGGTTTGAGCAATCAAATATTTAAGAGAGGAGAGAGAGATGAAAGGAAAGGGGAAAAACATACCCGGCAGTCTTACTCTCTTAATTCTTACCTCCTCCATTTGCATTGACCCACGTCAATTAACACAAGCACGATCCAACTCAAAAAAAGTCAAAAGTCAACTCCGCGTTTTTAGGATGATCAACTTCTCGTGAATGCACCACGGGAAGCTTAGAAAGTGCGACTCGTTGACTTCTCCGTTGCTGTAGCCCCAGTATTCAGGATGGTAAGTGACGTGGTACCATGCTGACGCCTTCGCCAGCAGACGGTCATCCAAGTCAGCATCCTTAGTTGACCGGCCGCTGAACCAGGACCTAGCTTCGTTCCTCAAAGCCCTAACTGCCTGACGAACGGCGTCAGCGTCTCTGTGACGATTGAAGCCTTTAGGCAGCTTCGTTGACCCTCCTAAGAGAATCTCCGCCTCAGTCTTGATACCGTAGTAGTTCATGAGGCTGCGCAGCTTGCTGTCGTACATCCCCTTGGCGGATAAGGCTTCTTTTATATGGTCCTTGAAGCCGTTGACTTCCATTTTCGGGTCGTAGCACCTCACAGCGTCCTGATGGCTGAACTCCAAAGCCGTGAATGAGAGACTACGGTCTTTGACCGCCCTGAATAGCTTCCCGATGACGCCGCTTGACTTGTAGCTCATCCTCTCGTGCTTCTCCATGAAATCAGGGTACTCGTAGACTGAAAGTTGAGGAGGGATCACCGCCGGCACTCCAGTTTTCGGAAAGTCAACGGCGATGGAGAAGAGCTTCGCCAACTCTCGACATCTAGGGCTCATGGCCATTTTCGGCTCCCTGTCAGCGAAGACCGTGTGCGCATTTGCAATGACACCGAGGGTGTCGTTGAGCAGATAATTCACGAAGTATTTTCTAACATCCTGGAAGCAGACGATCACTGACCCGCAAGACAAAGTTGAGGTAGAGGGAGGTGCTGAGGATACCTCTATGGTGACGTCACGGTTTAGGGATGTCTGGGGAGCAGGGGTGTAATCCATGGGCGCCACCTGACTAGGAGGGATGAGCTCGGGATCCCAGCTTACAAAGTAGACGTCTCCGTCGAGATCGCTTCCAGAACACTCATTCGGATGCGGCCTGCATACAGTAACAACGGTAGAATGATAGCTCTATTAAAAAATGTATGTATGCGTCTGGATCTACCTCTCTCCTTTCTGCGGGAAAACGATGCAATTGACCATGTGGTGCAGGCCTGGTACGTCAATGGCTTGAAGAACTCGGATGTCGCCGGGATGGAGGCAAGGATTCTTGGAGACCACCACTTTTCCCGTTATCACCGTGTCCTCCAGGGATGAAGAAGAGGAGCGAGGAGAGACTCGGACGAAGATCTGGCCGTACTCCAGCGTGCATGTTTCGTCCAGGCAGCCGATCATGGCCCTCCCCATGGGGACGAAGATCCTGCTCTTGGTTCTCAGCTCGTTAAGTTTGATCGCCCGAAATGTCCAGAGCATCATTGTCAGGAAGGGCTCCTTTCCGGGGACGTACCCGCACGATAGCAGTTCCTTGAGGATGCCTGTCATATCCCCAAGACTGATTTCACTGAGAATCTCAGTGGCTCTCACCGGGTCGGTCAACGATTCGTCTAGCTTCTTCATCAGCTGCTCCTGCTTCCTCTGGAATACCTCGTCTTTCACCCCGAGAGTGGAGAGGAGGGTGATCAGCTGCCTGTTCAGAAAGCAGACCTGTGGCTTGCTGTAGGCCAGCACGTCCAGGGTCGTGTTGCTCGACTCGAACTTGCACATGCTCCTCCTCAAGGACAGTTTGAACCTAGAGCGCGGGTCAACAGCAACGACTCCCTTGAAGCCTCCGTACCTTACCTGGAAGGCCGAGGGCGTCGAGAGTAGATCGCATTTTTTGGCCACTTTATCGGCGAACTCAGACGATATCTTGCCGATCCCATCAGAGAAGCAGTACTTGTCATTCTCCACGTCCGGGATCATCTCCATTTCTTCCTTAGCTACCGAAAGAGTTTCTGTTGAAGAACCAAAGGACTGACCCAGCCTGGCGGCATACTTTGCTACATTCCTGATGCTTCTGAAGTCGCCCATCCATCTCCTTATATCGACCGCACATAGCCCGGGCCTGGAAGCGAACATCCACACCGAGGTCTCCTTGAGTTGACTGGAAGAGAAGGCCAGTAATTCAAACCTCTTTCCTCCCACAGATATCCCGTTCCTCAGTACGGATTGCAGCCTACTGTAGAGCTCGGTTTTCCCGGTTGCAGATCCAGCGCTCTGACGGGTTTGCAAGTCAATGGACCGCAACTTCTCTCCGTCCTCGTCGACGAAGGAGACCCGCATGAAGTTCTCCAGATCATCTTTGAAATGGCGGATGACGCGGTTGGAGAGGTTGAGTTCGGGCCCAAAGAAGTAGACCCTGGAAGGTGTGACCTGCGCGCGGTGGACGTAGACGAGCCCGGCTGGACGCAACGTACTCCCTAACGTGGTCTCCTGCGCTGAGTCTCGCATCTTCTCGTACTGCTCCCGCAGCCAGATTTCAGGAGTAAAACAGCAATCCCCGGTGTTTGAGAGACGTTCCAAAGCTCGGTCAATGAAGGTCAAAGGAACGAGGCCGGGGATAAGCATCCTGAAAAAGTCGTCGTCAAGGGTGGGTCCAGAGAGTGTGCCCTTCTGGACCAGGTGGTTGACTTTGAAGAGGATCTCGTACGGCACCGAGATTCCATCTGTGGGTCGAACGATGGGGACGAGCTCCAGGTCCTGAGAGTAAGAGGAACCAGGATCCAGTGTCAGAGGAACGTTGACTTCTGTGTAGTAAGCGAACGTCTGCGAGATATCAGGAAGACTGGATTCCATGGGGAGCTCAAGGCAGAAAACGGAGGCTTCCCCTATGCTGCAGCACTGCGTGAAATCAGTCGTCCTGATCCACCGTTCATCCTGATCAGGATCCTTTAAATAGTTGTACAGACGGCTCCGAGAGCTACTGTCCTTCGGCAGAACGTATATCCGCGGTGCAGCCATAACCTTCACCAGAAAAAAAGAACCATGAGCAAGAACCAGAGAGCGGAATATTTAGAGGAGGGTGGGACTGGGTGTAAGAAAACCTTGAGCAATAGTCGGTCTTTCTGGGCCGGAGAGTTGTGGCGACGGATCTCCCTGATGCTGTCGTAAGAACACTCAAGCTTGTACCTGCGATCTCTCCAGGAAAGGAAGAAGAGCATCGTCCTAAGATTCCGGCTGAAACAGAGATGAACATCTCCACTAGAGAAGAGAACGGAGAGTCGGCAGTCAGAGAGAGGGCAGCCCAGGTGGAGAGAGACTCCATCGAGCTCGAACACGGGGACTCTCGCTCTCGGGACGACATCCTTACTCGGTTTGACTGTCAATCGACGGTGACCGAAATGAAGACCGGTTGACGCCTTGGATAGTAAGTCGTCGGCGGATTGCCGCGTCGTGAGCTGGACGAGGACGTTGACAGCGGAGTTTAAGAGCACGCTCTTCCGAGGGCGGAACTTGACGGCGAAGACGGTTCCGGGTCCGGTATGGGTCTCGATGAAATCCTTCACTTTGACTGCATCTTCCCCGGGAGGAAACCCCGAGATGGAGACCGTTCTGCTTCCTGGCTTCTTCGCCCCAAAAATGCTCTTCCATAGCCGTATCAGCCATTGGATGACGCGTGCGAGCATGATTCTTGGAAACATGAGAAGTAGAAAGAGACGAGAGTTCGCGAGTGAAGGGAAGGGAAGAGACTCAGTGCTTTTATCCTTCTAGAGGGAGAGAGAATAGCGTCCCGTGCGGGCAAAGCGAGAAAGAATACTTGTCTGGAACCAAGCGGCGGGAATATTCATAGACCCTGCATATCCTAGGTGATAGTTGAATAAAGGTTGACCAATAAGATGTTATTGGGCTTATAGAGTTATTAACTTGTTGGAGATATAGAAAGAGAGAATTGTACACTATGAGAGAGAAAGAACGGAGGATTCTCTCCGTTTGAAAAACAACGGAGAATCAATATATTTGTGATGTACGGGGGCTTGCTCGTTCAACCCATATCCATGGTTTTAGATAGTTTCTATTAGTTGTGTTTAATTTTAGTAGATTTACCTAGATAAACCTACTTATATTTAAAGCAGAAGCTACCACGAAAATCAAATAGTTCAACTAAATGATTGAAAGACAGTTTAAAAGAAAGATTAAAGTAAGTAGGACAGACAATGCTAGGGACTTCTTAAATCATGAATTCCATAACTTTTGTGCAAAATCATGCATAATACAAGGGACATTATGTGCCTACTCTACACAATAGAATGGATTTGCAGAAAGGAGGATTGAAATTATTCAAGAAAGGGCTAGGGCATTATTGATTTAAAGTGATGCACCTAATTTTATTTGGGGAGAAGAAATGCTCAATGCTACATTCCAAAAAAAAAAAAAAGGATAGCGAGCTAGAGCTTGGACAAACAATCTCTTTTACAATTAATCTCAAATGCCATACCCTTGATAAAAATTGGGAATGGTTTACCCAAAAGGGTATTTGAGTGTCCATGGTATGTGCATTTCTATCCAAATCAGACAAACAAATTGTCATCGAAAGCACTTAAATGTGTATTTGCAGGATATTCAAATAAACAAAAGGGGCATAAATACTATTTTGCCACTAGTAGAAAAATTATACCACCCAAAGACGTTACAGTCAATGAACTGATTATGTTATATCTAAAAAAATCAAGGTCATACTTTGGTTGAAAATAAGGATGAAGGATTAGATTCTTCTAAAGGGGAAACACACCAAAAACTGGATCTAGCTCATGCTGATATTAAAATTGTTATATCAAAGAATGACTTCTAGGAACAAGTTTGAAGATCTGAGGTAGAACTAGCGGATGACATAATATGACAGCCAAAATTATAGCAAAGTACGTATATGCACTCAAGTGTATACCAGAAAAGGAAAAGCAAAAGTGAAGAATCATAATGTAGAAAATGAAAAAAAAACCTACCGTGTGAGGTGAGTGATTCCTCTAAAATAACTGAAGAATGGCAAGATGAGAAACAAAATGAAGGCATGGAAACTGCAAAGGTAGATCAATCAAATACGACTTCATTACAGAATGAATATATCCCAAAAACCTATGATGAATCACTTGATATTCCACATTGGAAACAAGCTATAAAGGAAGAATTAAAGGCTTTAGAGGCAAATCAGACACATGATATTGTACAACTACCACCCATGAAAAAACCTATTAGATTTAGATGGGTTTTCACTAGTAAAATATCTATTAGATAAATGCATTGACAGGTATAAGGCAAGATTAGTAGTCCAAGGTTGTAATCAAATATATGGTATAGATTATGGGGAAACATTTACTCTAGTTGCAAAAATGAACATTGTCAGAATTCTAATAGCATTAGTGTTACAATTTGATTGGCCACTATTGTAGTACAATGTTAAAAATGGTTTGCTATCTGGGAAATTGGAGGAAGAGATATACATGAAAATACCCCCTCGATATTCAAACATACAGAATACAAATCAAGTACGTAAATTGAGAAAAGCTTTATATGGCCTGAAATAATCTTTTAAAGCTTGGTGTGGAAAGTGACAAAGCGATAATGTGTGGTCATTGAAGCACATGTTCACACATCAAAAAAACTTCCAAACTCACTATTTTGAGGATTTAATCATGAATTGATTAGCAGAATGGTAAGTAAGGGTTGAATCCATGAAGAATTAGGGACATTTTTTTAGGTATCTTCAAAATTTGATCAAATTGAATAATGAATTGGGGTGAAAAATTAGGGAAATTGATGTTTTCAGAAAGAAAACTCCAAAAAGAATCTAAGAATAAAAAATTACTCAATTTGGATTAGTATATGTAGAGAAATCAAAGAGCAAAATAAGGAGATAGAAATAGATCATAATGAGAGAGAAAATCATGAAATTAAGTAAATTGATCAAATATACTCATTAAAATTAAAATCTAATCATATATGATGAAAGATCAGGAAGAAAACACGTAGTCTAACTCAAAATCATGTTTGAAATGATCCAATTAATCGTCAAATCGAGGCTTTTCATTTTGCCTTTCAAAAAGCAAAAATTCACTGTTCAAGCAGCGAATTCTTCCTTTTCCCTTGATGAAATCTTGATTTCAAATACTCCTTGGTTGTGGAAATGAGTCTAGAAGAGGATGAAAATAAGAAATTCAAGGATTATACAATTTTAAAGGTTTGATTAATAAAAAAATATGAGAATGAGTACATCATTCATAGAAGAGAGGTATACATAGAGATGAATTTGGGTGTGGCCGTACAATCATCTCTTCATCTTTGATCAATAGTTGCAACTAAAAGAGGAGAGGAAAATTGGTGTCCTTCAATCGTAGCCATCAGATCTTCATTGAAGCGTCCACATTTTGCCGTGTAATCACATGTACACGTGTCGCAGAAAAACGTTTATCGTTTGATCTTCAGTAGAGGCCCATGATGCTGCCACGTGTCACTCGAAGGAGTCCATCGGGCGCATTAAATCTTAAGCATTATAACTCCCTTGATAAACAGCTGAGATTTGTTGTTTTTATTAAAAAATCATCACAAAATCAAAATGCACCACATACTCCTCTTGAGTAAGTAAAAATTGACCCTTCTCATTCAATCGTAAAATCCAATGCCCTCTCATCTTGCCACGTCATTTGCGTTAAAATTTAAAGAAATATAGTCCCGGAGTAGAAAACGCAAGAAGATTTTAGCAAATAAATACTAACACAAACATAGTAGTTATGTTATTGACGAATTGAGACCACGAGGTCGTTGAAAACACATGGTCAAGAGTCAAAATAATATCCAAACTCACCAATTTTTGGAAATAAACACGAATTAAGGGGTATATTGGTAAATAAGAGTCGAATCCACAGGGAATTAAGGTAATTTCTAAATATCTCTTACAATTTGATCAAATTGGACCATGAAATGGTGAGAGAAATTAGGCAATGATATTTTTAGAAAGAAAACTCAATGATGAATCCACAGAATAAAAAATCACTCGATTTGGATATGATTTCGCAGAGAAATCATCGAATGAACATGAGATAAATTTTCGAAAATGAAAATTACGAAAAACCGAAATTACAAATGAAATTGTCTCAAATTACGATTCAAAAATGAAATCTAAAGCTATACGAAGAGCGATTAGGATGAAACATGATCCTCAACCCAAGATTACGCTCGAATTGATCTAATTACTCACCGAAATCAAGGTTATTCATCAAAATTCAGAAAACACGATCGTTGGAGTTCAAGCGTTAATTTCTTCCTTCGTCGATCGTCGAAATCTCACTCTCAAGCACTCCGTGGATGCGGAAATGAGTCTAGAAGCGATTGGGAGCAAGAGATTCAAAAGATTTGGTGTCTAAACAGTTCGACTAAGTCAAATTGCCATGGAATGGTTTACATCGTTGAAGAACACCTCAATTTTATAGGACGATTTGGGCGTAACCGTCCGATCTCAATTTAATCTTTGATCAACGGCTCTGATGAAACACACCCTTGCGAATCGTTATGATTAAGTCATGACCGTTGGATCTTCGATCGATCGTCGAGATGATGTCGCATCGCATGCATTATAAAAACGCATCAAACGCCCCCCATTGGATCTTGATCAGACGTTTCAGATGCGTTTTCGTCGGTTTTTATCCCAGCTGTTATAACTCTTTTGATCAACGGTTGAGATTAAATCATTTTTAAAATGATTTGTCTTAAGTGACGATCAACAGTCACGATTCTTCGCGCGATCGAACGCTCCACATGCTGTCACGTCACCTCTCGCTTTGATTGTTGATCGTGATGCGATCAGACACTCTAGATTGCGCCACGTCACCTGCGTGCTCATAATAATCTAAAAAAATATTTTTAATTATAAAAATTGATTGTTAATTTCGAAAAATCCTGAAAAATTCATTAAAAATTCAGAAAAATTTAGAAAAAATCTAAAAAAATCCCTCAAAATTAAAAATTTCATAACTTTCAAAAGATAACTCTAAATTAATCCAAATTTCTTTCATTTGGTCATAAATTAAATTATCTATCATTAAAAAAAATCAAATTTAATAAATAAGAAGAGATTTAATTTCTATTTCAATAATATATTCATTTCTTTAAGATTTTAAAACTTAGAAAATTAAATGAATGTTTATAAAATGATTTCTCTCATTAATTAACTTTAAAAACTAATTATAATCTCAATTAACGATGGGTTATAAAATATTTATCTTTAATTCATCATAATTAACACTGAATTAATGTATTTTGAGATTATAATGATATTTTTTAGAATGATAGATAAACACTTATAAATATGATAACATGCATAGGAATAGAATCTTGTATGCCTTAATATGCATAAATAATCATGTATTATCATGTCTATTTAGCATGTTATCAGTTATGCTCTTAAAGGCTTTTAACCACTAACGATATACTCACACGTGCGCGACATTTGCACCACATGGCACGCGCATAAAATGTCATGCGGCTACACGCAATTGCATGATAACAAGATATTTATACTGATAATTACATAATTATTAATACAAATTAAGACATAAAATATTCGATTCTTATGCATGTTATCATACTTTGAGTGCATATCTATCATTTTGTGCAATTTAGACTTATAATCTCAAAATACATTATTTTAAGGATAATCGTGCATAATTAAAGAATATTTATTAGAGTAAATTATTCTCATCTTTATTTGAGATTATAATTACATTTTTATTTTAAATAAAAACTTGCTAATCAAACATGCAAGGGTCAAAACCATAAGCCATAAGCAAACCGCTGAACTTAACAAACCAAGCGTGAGGACTTTGTTTCAACCCATAGATAGCACGATGAAGAAGGCAAACTTTAGAAGTCTCCCTCCAAGAAACATACCTCAGAGGTTACTCCATAAAAGCTTGCTCTGTTAGATCACCATATAACAAGGCGTTGGAGACATCCAACTAATGAAGAGACCAATATAGCTTGACGACAAGAGATAAAAAAATGCGCATAGAGTTCATGCGAAGAACCGGAGATAAGGTCTTAGTGTAATCAATGCCATGAGCTTGAGTTCATCCTCGAGCAACTAATCAAGCCTTGTGACAAGCCACAGTACCATCTGGATGGTACTTTAGGGTGAAGACCCATTTGCATCTCATAATGTTAGCATCAATAGGGCGTGGAACTAAGTCCCGTGTATTGCGATGTACCAGGACGCGATACTCTAGATCCATGGTTGCTTTCCACTCCGGTACTTGGAGAGCTTCATGATACGTATTAGGTAGTGACTCAGAGGGCACAATAAGAGCAAATGTGCAGTAAGTTAGAGAAAGACGCTCATAAGAAACAAAGTGAGCGATGGGATGTTGAGTACAAGCACGAGTACCCTTTCACAAGGCAATGGGTAGATGAAGGTCATCAAGAGGTGGATCATGGGGTGTGGTGGTGGGGGCAGGTGAGGATAGAGTGGATCCTAGTGTCATAGAGGAGGTAACCAAAGGAGTAGACGAATCAGTGAGGGGTAGACAAGAGGAAGATACAGGAGTATGTATCACAAGTGATGGTGGAGTTAGACAATCATCGAGGTAAGTAAGGCAAAAAGGCATAGTAGATGGTGTAGTAGAGGTCCCCGAAGAAGGCGATAAGGAGCAGGGAGGAATAGAGGGAAACCCAGGGGGTGGAGATATAGAGGCTCTAAGAGGAGTAGTAGACAAAGAAAATTAGGGAACATGTTCATGGAAGGTGACATCAGCGGAAGTAATATAATGTTGTGTATCAGGGAAGTAGACACAATATCCCTTTTGCGTGCATGAATAGTCAACAAATACTCTCTTTAGTGCATGAGGAGCTAGTTTAGATAGAGATGGAGTATAGCATTGTACAAAGGCAATGCATCCAAACACACGAGTTGGTAAGGGAAAGAGAGAAGCATTGAGGAAAAGACGAGTAAGGGGAATTGCACCTCCCAAAGGAGAGTAAAGAAGCTGATTCTGAAGATAAGTAGTTGTCATGATAGCATCAGACCACAAATAATGTGGAACATACATCTCATATAGTAAAGTGCGAGTGATGTTAAGTAATATGCGGTGTTTTCTTTTCGCACCACCATTGTGGGAAGAAGTGTAAGGGTAAGTGGTTTGGTGAATGATTCCCAGGTCAACACAAAATTGTAGGAGGGTTGTTTGAACGAGTTCTAGGACATTTTCAGTTCGAATAACTTTTGGTGTGGTGGAATGTTGGGTTATAATTTCTGTGTAAATTGGCGAACAATGTCAAGAACTTGTCTACGGTCTTTGATGAGATATACCTAGTTGACTCGAGTATAATCATCAACAAACACTATGTAATATAGATGGCCAGAGGAAGAAGGAACTTGAGAGGGGCCCCAAACATCGCAGTGAATCAAGTTGAAGGCATGTGAGGATGGAATGGAGTCACAAGCTATGTAATTTGAACGATGATGTTTGCACATTTGACACGACTCGCACATGAACTCAGTTAAAGATAACCATGGTAAGGTTTGAGTAAGTTTAGAAAGACAAGGATGGCCAAGTCTACGATGCCACAAAATGGAAGAAGTAGTAGAAGAGCTAGAAAACAAAGCAAGCAGCCCAAAGGAAGGGTATCCGACACGAGCTCATAGATCCCACGACCATTCTCACGCCCCAAACCAATCCTCTGACTACTAAGAAGGTCCTAGAAGACACAATAGAAAGGGTAGAAAATGACAACACAATTAAGTGTACGGGTAATGGTACTAATAGAAAGAAGGTTAGTGAGAAATCCAGAAACATATAAAACATTATGTAGAGTAAGGGAGGGAGTAGGTTTGGTCGATCCATACCCTTTAACAAAGCATGAACGACCATCTGCAATAGATACGGGTGGATAGGCAATGGTAGGATTAAGGGAGGATAGGGTAGAAGGGGTTCCAGTCATATAAGCCGAAGCCCTCGAGTCAATACCCGTGACGACCTAGAAGCAAAAAAGGCATGTGTACCTAAAGTAGAATCCAAGTTGGCAGTCGATGTGGATGCTTGAGATTGCTTCCATGTTCCATTCATAACGGTCCAACCGGTGGGGTAGATATACTAGGAGGATTCAGGCTTGGAGTATTAGAGGAAAACATAGCTTGAGCCTATTTAGGCTTCCCTAATTCCTTCTAGCACTTCTCTCAAGCATGAGTGATCTTGCCACAATAAGTGCAAGTCGGGAAGATTTGTTTGCCCTTAGCAAAGGGCTGTCCACCACGAGAAATAGTAGCCTTGGAACTACGTCTCTCATCCCATCCACGAGAACTAGATACTAGCAGGGTAGATGACTCTAGTAATGGGGATGCTGTAGAAGATGAAGGTTTAGTGCTCGAAGTGACTCCAGCGCTCAAAGTGACTCTGGTGCTCACTCAAAGAGCCGATAAAAAATTGATGTCATATCAGGAACTTGGGTACCAGAAAGTACTTGACCACAAATCTGTGAAGCAATAGATGGTTAGAGGCCACTAAGATAGACTCAAGCAATGAGCTCCTCATGATATCGTTTCAATGTGAGTAAATCTGTTGTGGGTGGTTGATAGAGAGACAACTCTTGCACAAGTGATTGGAGGGGACCAAAGTGATCTTGAAGGGACTGATCATCTTATATGTAAGTAAACATGGACTCAAAGATTTCTACTACGCAGCTAATGTTGGTTTTGTTTGCATACATAGTCTCCAATGTATGCCATAGTGCACTTGCAGGTTTGAGACATGAGAGAGGTTGATCAATAGTTGGAAGAATGCTCAGACGCATCTAGGAGAGAATATCAAAATCTAGTTGATTCCATGTATCATGATCTGGAGAAGTTATGGTAGGAGAAGACTCTTTCAAATGATGCAGTAGGTGATGGACAATGAGAAAATCTTAAAAGCCAGTAGCCCATGATGCATAATTGTGATCGTCAAACGTGTATGTCGGTCATGTCAATTGGCTTGTGATGGAATGTCATGTGGTGGAAAATGCTTCTACGGGGAAGGATATCTGTGGGAAAGTAGTCGAGATTGTCGATGGAGCAGGTGGAGCAAGAGGACCTGTGGGTGTAGTAGATAGTGACAAAAACTCATCTAACCTAGAGGACGTCATCAAACCCAAAAGCAAGGCCTGATTGTGGTAGCCTTGAAGAGGGTAGTAATAATGGTGAAAGGGGCTCTGATAGGCAACGAATTGAGAAGGGTGGCAGCAACGACAACGGCCAAGAAGGGCGGCAGCGGAGGCCCAATAAGGGCGGCAGCAGCGACCCAATAAGGGTGGCACTGGCAGCCCAATAAGGGCAGGAAAAAAAAAGGAAGAGGGGAGAGGGGATACCTTTGACCCTCCTAGGCTGCTGGCGAGTAAAAAAGTAGAGTAGTGGCAACAGCTTTAATTGAGCAACGGTGACAACATGAAAAAAGAATTTAATTTAGGATATGATACCATGTGAATGACAAATCCCAATTGTATTGATTGAGTAAAGAAGTGATTACAAGCCTCTATTTATAGAGGAGAAAGAGAGAAAGATAGAAATATAACCCATGTGAGACTAATATCATTGAGAATGATAAAATGTGAGTATTACCCAAGAGGTCACCCATCCTAATATTGATCTCACTCAAGTACGCTTAACTTTGGAGTTCTTATAAGAGCTAGTACAATACACTTTATAATGAGTTATATATATAACCTTATAATGAGTTATATCTAATACCTGCATGTGATGGACTTGCCATCCTTATTGTCTCCATCCTTAATGAGCTATGAGGGCTGGAAGTACCCAAATAGTCTCCATCCTTGCCAATGGAGCAAAAACTTCTTCGTAGTCGATGTCATACTTATGAACATAACCTTTGGCCACTAGTCTAGCTTTGTATCTCACTATATCACAATGTGAATTTCTCTTAACCTTATATACCCACTTAAGACCGCTATACTCTTTAATTAGTGATTTAATCCTTTAATTTGCGAGTTTGGAACTTGTTTTGACATGAGATCGTGTGTATTCAACGACCACATAAAAATGTTTCGTCAAATGGCACAGCTGCCAGGGAATTAAGGCATATTTTTGAGAAAAATCATCGATTTTGAAAACACGATGATTTGATCAAATGACGTCTAATCTCAGCCGTTCATCTTGGAGTTATAACTGTTGAGATTAAATGCGCCCGATGGACACATGGATTCATCGCGATCGTCCGATGAAGATTGAACAAACAAAATCCAGCGACGCCTTCTCTTCACGCGTGAAGTGGAAAAATCTAGATGCTTTATCTCTGATCAGACAAACGCGACTTAATGACGTTGATTAGTCAAACGGCGTTTAATCTTAGCCGTTGATTGAAGCTGAATCGATGTATCTGACGGTTACGTCCAATTTCCCCTATAAATTGAAATGTTCTTCGCGACAAAAAACTATTCTTAGATTTTTGAGCAAATCGAACTATCTAGACACTACAATGTGAGAATCTTTTCATTTCTGCATCTTCTAATCTCATTTTTGCGTCCAAGGAGTGTTTGAAATCAAAAATTGACAAAGAGTATCGTAAGAAATCACATATTCAACGCCAAACCTCGTTTTCAAAATCGTGGAATGAAAAGCCTTGAATCCGGCGATTAATTGGATCATTTTGAGCGTGACTTTGGGTTAGATTGCGTGTTTGCATCATAATATTTTATCATTTAACATTAGATTTATATTTTGAATCGTAGATTAAGTTTAATTTAGTTTTAATTTCAATTTTTTACTTATTTTCGCAATTGAATTCTACCTCAATTTAAAATTTTGATTTCTCTATGAATTCTAATCCAAATTCAATGATTTTTGATTCTGTGGATTTGTACTGGAGTTATCTTTCTTAATATACTAAAATCCCTAATTTCTCACCTCAATTCATCATCTGATTTGATCAAATTTCAAAGATATCTCTAAAATTTCCCTTATTTCTACATGCATTCGACCCTTATTCACCACTATACTCTTCAATTAGTGATTTAATCCTTTAATTTGTGAGTTTAGAACTTTGTTTTGACATGAGATCTGATAACGTGCAATCTTAACATGATAAAACACGATTATTAATACAAATTAAGGCATAAAATATTACATTTATGTGCATGTTATCATACTTTGAGTGCATTTCTATCATTCTATGCAATTTTATGTTATAATCTCAAAATGTGTTAATTTAGGGTTAATTATGATGAATTAAAGATTAAAGATGTCATAACCCATCTTTACTTGAGATTATAAGTGTTTTTAAAGTTAAATAATAAGAGAAATCATTTTTATAAACATTCATTTAATTTTCTAAAGTTAAAATCTTAAAGAAATGAATGTATTTTTGAAATAAGAATTAAATCTCTTGTTATTTAAATAATTTGACTTTTTAGAATGATAGATAATTAAATTTCAGATCAAATGAAATAAATTTGGATTAATTTGGAGTTGTATTTTGAAAGTTATGATTTTTAAAATTTTTAGGGATTTTTCTGATTTTATTTTCTACTTAAAAATGTTTACAATAAATAAAAAAATTGCAAAAAGTGCGCGGGTCCCACGTGGGTGCGACGTGGCATGCAAGGTCACGTGGCAGAGCCCGCGCAGAGCCTACGTGGTGCACTATACATATAGTATTTATTTTATTATTATATATATATATATTGGTCTTCAGCCTTCCCTATATGGGAAGGGTTATTAACCCTTTAAATCGTCGGGTCTTATAAACCCGACGATTCTCTTTTTTTTTATTTCCGTGTGGGACTAATCCACACGGGCTTCTATAATGCAGGTGACATGGCGCAACGAGGATCGATGGATCCTGATCGGAGGACGCCGATCAGGGTGGACACGCGGACCACCAAATCTGATCCTGCACGTGTCTTTTAAAGAGAGTTATAACGGTCGGATTTAGCGAGACGTGGCAGCATCACACGCTTCGATCGTGTGGACGCGCGGACCATCGGAGATCATCAAAAGCACGTGCTCTTAATACGGAGTTATGACGGCCAGGATTAAATCTTGGGGGGAGCATCTGACGCGTCGGATCAAGATCCAACGGTGGGGATTTAAGCGTTTTATAACGCCTGTTTTGAAAGCCTCATCATGACCGCCGGATCACGATCTAACAGTTACGAATCAACGTGTTTTTTAAACGCATACGACCCAAGCTCATCTCACGCGTCAGATCACGATCGGACGGCTAGGATTTAACCTTACCGTTTCGTATTGATGCGTTTAATCCCGACCGTTGATGCGGATTAAACGCATCAATCGGACGGTTTCCCCCATTTCGCCCTATAAATAGACGAGTTCTTCGTCATTTGTATGCATTCGAGAAGGAATTCACCTAATTGACCCATCTAAACCCCTCCTCTCTTGAATCGCTCTCTTGTAATCGCTTCTAGACTCGAAATCGTGTCCACGGAGTGTTTATAAGAGAGATTTCGACGATCGTGCGAGGAGAATTTGTCTCTTGAACACCGATGTTCACGATTGAATTTGCAGAATGAAGAGCTGTCGATCCGGCGATCAATTGGATCGATATGATCGTTATCTCGGGTTAGAAAACAAGTTTATCCTCTTATCTATCGTCATGTATCATCAATTTTAGGTTTAGGATCTCAATTTAAGTTTAATTTTATTTTAATTTCAATGTATGTTCTTCGCGATTCCGAAAATTTCATCCCACTTCCATCTTTGATTTCTCCGTGATTACTAATTCAAATCGAGCGATTTTTGATTCCACGGATAGATCTTTGAGTTATCTTTCTAAAACCACCATTTTCCCTAATTTCTCACCTCAATTCATTGTCCAATTTGACCAAATTCCAAAAGATATCTCGAAAATACCTTAATTCCCTATGGATTTGACCCTTATTTACCATTATACCCTTCAATTCACTCTTAATTCCCCAAATTGGTAAGTTAGGCTTTATTTTTGACACAAGACCGTGTGAAATCGATGACCTCGCGGTCTCGTCTCGTCAAGATCGTGTGTATTCAATGACTGTACGAAAATGTTTCATCAATAGCAAGAAAGATTAGGAGGAAAACACTAATTCTAACCCAACGTAGCACTCGAAATAATCAAATTTATCACCAGATCAAAGGCTTTCCATTCCAAAATTTTGAAGACGATCATTGGCATTCGATATGTGAGTTCTTCATATTCTCTCCACGAAATCTCACTTTCAAACACTCCTTAGGCCCAAGAATTGATCTTGAAGATAAACAAAGCAAGATATTCAAGGACTAAGATGTCTAAACTACTCGATTTCTCGAAACACCCTTGAATATATTTTACGTCAAAGAACATGTGTATAAATGGGTAAATTTGGGCGTGGTCAATGGATTTGGCTCTTCATCTTTGATCAATGGCTCAGATGAAACGCTTAGATACGAATCATTGCCATTAAGTCTCGTCTGTTCAAAGATGGAGTGCTCAGATTTTGTGACGTCATGCGTGAAGAATAAGAGACGTGCGATCATGTCTATCCTATGGTGAATCGACGTCTCAGATGTTCCCACGCATCCACTACAATTCATCAGGCACATTTATTCTCAGCCGTTATAACTCTTCAAATGAACGGCTGAAATTAAATCATTTTAAAATGAATCATCGCCCAATCAGAGTGTGTCGCATACCCCTCACTTAAGTAAAGATCGACGATCATGATTAAATTGCGTGATCAGACGCTTCTCATTGCGCCACGTCACCTGCGAATAAAAACAAAAGGAAATAGTCTCACATGACAAAAATTAACGCAATTTGATGAGTATATAATGAGTATGAACTAATGGGTTTAGCTTATATCTTGAAAAGGATGCTTAACCCACTAATTACACATGCGTGTACTGATAAACGTAAAACTACGGTCGTTGAATGCGTAGATTTACCTATCAAACAAATTTATACTCAACTCTTCAAAATCTGATTTTTAAATTAGAACAGTGGCAAGCCAAGGTCAAATCCACAGGGAGGAAGGTTAAGAGATTGAAATAAGAAGATATTTGTTTGGTCTTTTTGGATTTAGAAAGCGAAGATGATCGATGAAAGGAAGAAAATGTGCGTGGAGATGAAATAAACTGATCAAACGCTTCCAAACTCCTTTAGAAGATTGAAAACCCTTGATCGATGGTGGAAATGTCATTTTTAAGGTTTGTAAATATGGAAATATGGATGAACATATGAGGAAAATAGAAGAAATGGATAGAAAATTATCCTAATCTAAATATTTGTGATGAAAATACAATCCAGTGATGCTCCCTAATCAAAACATACCGTCGAGAGCTTTATATTTCGCCCAGACTTGACGTCTTGCATCCAACATGAAGAATGAACAGAAGAGGGAAGAAACTCACTGAGAATGACATTCAACACTTGATGAATGATCAATCGTTGCTTTCTTTCTTTCTGGCTAGCCAATAATAGAAGCATACAACAAAACATTCATAACCCTAATTTTTTTGTCTCTGAGCTTAAATCAGCCCAGCAGATTCGTGGAGCTTGAAATGACGATCATGCTCACAAAATTTCAGCGCCTAACACCATCAGGTTTTAATCTAGAGCATTTATGGATGTTGATCTCATCTTCTCTCTCCTCCAATCGCGTCGGTCAACTCTACCCGTGGAAGGACGTGCACAAGAGAGAGGGAGAGGGAAGGAATGAACGAGGGAGAGACCGGGGACGGGAAGAGATAAAGAGGGAGAGAGTGGGAGAGAGAAGAAAAGAAGGAAAGAAAGGGGAGAGGTTCCCTCTCTGTCGCGAGAAGGAGAGAGGAGACGGAATTATTTTCCGTCGCCATTATTTCTCCCTCTCGCGTGCGGACGGAGAGCGCGAGAAAGGAGGCGCGGGAGAGGGGAAAGAACTCTCCCTTATGCGCGCACACATGCGCGGGGGAGAGAAGGAGAGTGGGAGAGAGGGAGAGAAACATTTCTCCCCTCAGGGCGCGCATGCACGCGTGTGCGAGGAGACGAGAACTCTTCGCGACGGAAAAATTTCCGTCGCGAGAGGGAAGGAGAGAGAGGAAATAAGAGGATAGAGAACTTCTCGCGACGAAAATTTTTCCGTCGTGAGAGGGAAGGAGAGGGAGGCTTTTCCTCCGCCTCTCCTCGCGACGGAATTTCTGTCGCGAGAGAGGGAGAGAGGGGAAGAGAGAGAAACAAAGAGAGTAAGGAGAAGTTCTCCTCCCGCCTCTCCTCGTGATAGGGAGCGAGGGGGAGAGAGAGAAACGGGAGAAAAGAAAGGGGGAGAGAAATTGAATTTTCCTCCTCCTTTCGCGCGCGCGCAAGAGAGAGAAGGAGGCTGGGCAGAGAGTGGAAGAGGAGGAAAGGTGGGGAAGAAAGAGAGAGAGGTTACGCGGGATAGAGAGAGAGACGCTCGAGCGAGGAAGAAAGGAGAGAGAGAAGGAGAAGAGAAGGAAAGAGTGCGGAGAGAGCAAGACAGTCTCCTTTTCTAGAAAAATCTAAAATTCATTCAATAGTTTCATTCAATAGAATTCATGAGATAAATGCACTTCATAAATATTCTCATGTCAACAAGGGTATTTTAAATAGAAATTTCATTTAATTATAAAATAAAACTATATTCTACATAAATCCATATCACTAAATGCTCATAAAATTCTACTAATTTCTGAAAAATCAAGAATATCCTTTAAAATATAGAAATTATCAATTTAATTATTTTAAATCATGATAACATGCATTTATGATTATATTTTAAAGAAAAATGCACTAAATACATGATATTAATGCATGAAATTGCATGTTATCACGCACACACATGCATGCACATACAAACACATACATCGCCATGTGGCATGTACACCTGTCGCCACATGGCAATGCTCTGCCACGTTAGCATGCAATATAAACCCATTTTTTTGTTTTTAAAAATAAAAAATAAGTCTAAATAAATTCACAAAAATTCCAGAAAAATCCCTAAAAATTATAAAATGCATATCTTTTAAAATCTAACTCCAAATTAATCTAAATTTGTCTTTTTGATCAGAAATTAAATAATCTAACATTCTAAAATTAAATTCAGGGAATAACAAGAGAATAAATTTTAATTTCAAAAATACACTCATTTCTTTTAGAAAAATAAAATTGGAAAAATAAATGAGTGTACAAAAAGTATTTTCTCTTATTATTTAACATTAAAACCTAATTATAATCTCAAATATAAATGATAATAATATAATCTTTAAATATTTTTCTTAATTATCCATGATTAGGGTTCCACAAAGACTGACCAATCTTCGGTCGACCGGACCGAACCGAGACCTTCGGTCCATGAAAATGGGCCTTTGACGGTCTCGGTCACCATTCGGTCCGGTCCCACTAACATATTTGGTCATGGACCGAAAAAAAAATGGTATTTACTTCTCTTCTCTCTCATTTCGCAATTTTGCTCTTCTTCTTGATGTAGCCTAAATCATGGCCCACGCCTTCTCTTTCGCTGCCTTCGCTACCGGTTCGTGGGAAGGTCTTCTCATTTCGCATTTAGGTCTTCTCTTCTTCTCTTCTTCTCCAATTGAGCATTGCGTGGACAACGGAGCAGGCGTGGAGGGACGTTCTCCAATCGGTCAGTTCTCCTCTCCTCCATGTTTTCCCACAATTTCGTCTTCCTTCCCATCTCACTTTCTCTTCCTCTCTCTGTCATTCTCTTTCCGTCACGCTTGCCACCATTTCACCATCTCACCCGCTCGTCTCTCACCATCTTGCTGGGATCTGAGGCTCGAAAAGCTCTCCAAATCTTTGTCCAAAATAATGATTGCAGCGGAAGGTGTTGAATCAAAACATTCAACATCGTGGAAGCACCAAGAATGGATGATCTCATCATCCATTCTAGGTGATCCTATCATCTAGTATGTAATAAAATTCATACTTACTTGGATCATTTGAAAGAGTTCTTCAACCGTTCAAGCGTCCGGCCTCTAGCGGTATCCACACAGTCTCCAGACGATCGGATCTCCTCTTGAACACTCGTCACCACGAGAGGAAGAGAAGAGGGAGGAGAAGCTCCACTAGGCTTGCATGGGCACCTCTATTATGGTCGTTCTCCCCCTATTTATAGACTTTGGGAATGTAAAATTTTCACAAAAACCCTTATTATTATGTCTATATCCATTGACGTCCATTGACCTTATGTGTGTGACCCTCTAGGTCCATATATCGCACCAGTTAATGAATCTATTAACCCAATAACACTTATTGGTCTTCCTTATCAATTAACTATATCAAAATATAGATTAACCCATGAATAGGAATGTTTAGAACATATGTTTAAAGACTAGCGATCACTATATTATGATCTCATCATAATTCACTTAGTCATTGCACATGCTCATGGACTTCATTGCAAACATCACACAAGAATGACAATGAATAAATTTCATTTCAATGAACATAAACAAGATTGATGAAAGTGTGATTGGCTTATAGGCCACATAATATCCATCACATCTCACCCAGCTCCTCTCTCAATTTCCATCTTTCGCACCTACGCACGCTAGCGCAAAAGTTTTGCGGCAAAGCGCAGTCAGCTTAGTCATTCTGGAACAGTTTCTTCGGTATCGGGGATCGTCGTTTAGAATCTTTTGAGGAAGCTATCTATCTCACTAATAGGCAAGATATAGAACTGTGAGAGATAATACGGATGGATGATGAGGAAAACGAAGGTTGAAATGGACTCTAAGCGGAGACGATTTGATTAGGGTGAAGACGAGGTCATATGCCTGATTCTCCCATTTCCCTCTTGTGATTTCCACTCGTTGATTGGCCGAACGAAGTAACTTCTTATAAGTGGCCTTATGTTGGTCATTACGTGTCATAATTCTTGTGTTAATGTATTTGAGTCTCTAGATGTTTAGCATGAAAGAAATTTTTTAGATATCTCTCTTTTCTGTTTCCTAAGCCTAATCCATCATAATTTGGCATTATGATATATCATCTTCTGCTTGATGCTTGGTATTAGTTTAATTTTTCAAGAGACTTTGGCCTAGAGATATCTTATTTTTAGGTAAAGTTCTTGTCCTTGTACTTCCGAATTCTTAGTTTAGTTTCCTTCCTCTGACTTTTGGGGATGTCCCCTTGTAAAAGCTGATACTTCAATTTTCTCAGTGAGATCATAGTCAAGATTTCTTTGTTGATCAAAAAGGGAAGATCACCCAAAGTCGAAGCCAATGAACCTCTGGTACTATATATATATATATATATATATATATATACGTGTGTTTTTGCTGGCCCCCCTCCCACCCTACACCCCTCTCTACACTAATTTGAAACAAAATATACCTTCCTGTTAATTAAAAACAAAGTCATTCCCACCTTCTCTTTTCTGCTCTCTTAAACTCTTGGAGCAGGCCACCAATTCTTACATTCATCTAGAGTTCATTCCGCCAGTTAATTAAACTTATAGGTAGGAAATTTTGTGACATTTGAAACTAGTTTTTGATATTTGAAAATTTATTACATTTAAAAATTTGAGACCGAAATTAAGACCGAATCAAACCGTGACCGAGGTAGACCGAGACCGAATTAAGGTTTAGACCAATTATTGTGCCAAAAACCGGACCAGGGACCGTTGAACCCTATCCATGATTATCCCTAAAATAGTGCATTTTTATATTATAACTTAAATTTTCATAAAATGATAGATATGCACTCCATACATGATAATATGCATAAGAATAAATGTTTTATGCCTTAATTTGCATTAATAATAATATAATTTCATGTATAATTTTTATTTTATCAACCACCCTTTATTAATATTCAACACCCTTGCTCATCAAATTAGCCCAAACTTAAATTATTAAATTTTAGTTCAAGGATGTAGAGGACATTATCTAGCCTTATTTTTCCTCCATCTTGACATTAAAGCAAGATCTATCCTCGGACTCTAATCTCTATTGTAGATTTATCCCCAAATCTCACTATTCCTTGTAGAAACTTCCTTCAACTCTTGAAATAAGTGAAAATTATGTATCATCTGATTGCTTGTTCCATTATTTAGATACCACATACATGTGTTCATTGTTTGCTTGTTAACTCCTCTAAGTAAACAACATTTGAAATTTCTATGATTGTCATAAGAAGAGTAAATTGTAATTTTTCCTCGACCTCAACTTGAACTTTTCCTCCTTGCTCTTATGACATTCATAAGCGCAGAGTCCAAGTTTCTTGCAATTATAACATCTCATCTTGGACTTGTCTTGAGATCTCTCTTCATCTCTATGCTCATCCTTTTCATTATCACCCTTGCCTCTTCCTTGTCCTCCACTCCATCTGCAGACACAACCTCTTCCACGAGAACTACCTTCTTCATATTTCTTTGGTTTCCCCGTGGGCCTTAGAAAAAGAAGTTACTCCTTTCTCTGAGCTTCCTTGATCTAGGAGTTTTTCTTCGTAGATCTTTAATGACCCTATCGCATTCACAAGTGTCATTAAGTCTATGTCATCAAATTGTTCAATAGATAAAGGGATAGTGTCAAACTTTGTATGGGCTTCTCTAAGGAGTTTGGAAACTAAGACTCCGTCGTCAATCTTCCCCTCAAGGCTTCTCAATTGAGTGGCGACCTTAGAAAGCTTTCTGACAAAGTCAACCACCAATTCTTCTTCACCCATAAACATAGTCTCAAACTCATTTCAAAGGGCTTGAACTCTAGCCTTAACGGTGTGAGCAGCTCTCCCCCATGCCTTGTCCTTAAGAACTCCTAAGTCTTTTTAGCACTCTTAGATATGTCTAACTAAGCTACAATATCTTTTGATAGTGCCCTGATAACATGCAATCTTAACATGCAATTACATGATTATTAATCCAAATTAAGGCATAAAACATTCAATTTTTATGCATGTTATCATACTTTGATTGTATATCTATCATCTCATGCAAATTGAAGTTATAATCTCAAAATGCACTATTTTATGGATAATTATGCATTTTTATGAATATATTTTTAAAGTATATTATTCCCATCTATATTTGAGATTGTAATTGGGTTTTAATGCTAAATAAGAAGAGACAATACTTTTTATATACTCATTTATTTATCTAAGTTTTAATTTCTTAGAGAAATGAGTATATTTTTTAAATAAAAATTTATTCTCTAGTTATTTAAATAATTTGAATTTTTAGAATGATAGATAACTTAATTTCTGATCCAATGAAACAAATTTGGATTAATTTGGATTTGTATTTTGAAAGTTACGAATATTTCTAATTTTTAGGGTTTTTTTTGGAATTTTTCTGAATTTAAAATCGATTTTATAATCGTGCAGGTGACGTGGAAAAATCTGGAGTGTCCGATCGCGTGCTTAATTGCGACCGTCGATTGTCACTTAAAACCGGGGGGGGGGGTACATGGCGCAATCTTATTCTTCGGCAAATCATTTTTAAAATGATTTAATCTCAACCATCGATCTGAGTTATAATGGCTGAGATTAAAATCGACAAAAAAGCATCCGGAGCATTTGATCAAGATCAGACAGATGGCGTTTCAAGCATTTCTTCTCAAGTGCGTGACGTGGCAAAATCTTGATGGTCCATCTCCGATCCAACGGCCACAACATAACCTTAATGATCTGCATGTCTGCATTTCATCAGAGCCATTAATCAAAGATTAAACGCTCCATCCGATGGTTATGCCCAAATTTTCTATAAATTGATATGTTCTTCGACATTGTAATGCATTCTTGGATGTTTTCAATTAATCGAATTTTTTAGACACCGCTATCTTTGAATCTCTTGCTTCCAATCACTTCTAGACTCATTTCCACATCGACGGAGTAGTTGGAAGTAAGATTTCATTGATATAATAGGGAGAATTTACCTCTTGAACACCGATGAACGTCTTTGAAATTGCGGAATGAAAAGCCTTGAATCCGGCGATTAATTGGATCATTTCAATTGCTATCTAGGGTTAGATTTTGTGTTTTCCTCCTAATCTTTCATCTTGTATCATTAAATTGTAATTTAAGATCGTAGATTTAGTTAATTTTGTTTTTAATTTTGGATTTCTCTCTCATTACGTTCGGAAATTTCGCTCTAATTCGCTCATCAATTTCTTCAAGAATCTTGATCCAAATCAAGTGATTTTTTATTCTATGGATTTTTCTTTGAGTTCTCTTTCCAAATATTAATTTCCCTTATTTCTCACCACATTTCATCGACCAATTTGATCGAATTTCAAAAGATCTCTCAAAATTCCCTTATTTCTCCATGGATTCAACCCTTATTCACCACTATACTCCTTAATTCATGATTATTTGATAAAATTGGTGAGTTTGGTATTAATTTTGACACGAATTGGTGTGTGTCCATGATGGTTATTATGTGGCCTGCAAGCCAATCACACTTTCATCTTTTGTTTATATTCATTGAAATGAACTTTTATTCATTGTCATTCTTGTGTGATGGTTGCAATGAAGTCCATGAACATATGCAATGATCAAATGAATTATTATGAGATCATAATACAATGATCGTTGGTCTTTAAACATATGTTCTAAATATTCCTATTCATAGGATATTCGAGAAGGACATCGAATTATCTGGAAAGAATAGCACTATCTGATCTGACTCATATGATGAGTATGGCTGATCCTGTGGCCAATGGTGTTGAGACACCAAAGATATATAGTGGGTGCTCTTTGGAGAAAGAGTTCACTGAATTGATCTGTATGAATCCCTGAATGGTATTATGCCAAATTGTGAATCAGGTTGATTCATGTCACGGTTGTGTACGTGGTCCTTTGACTTGAGACACCAGAGACATCTTGTGGATGGATGATCGTGTTTTGACTATGACTTACGAATCCCTAGTCACGGGATCTCCAAAACATCATAGATTGGATACCGCATGAAATCCTCGAAAGGTGATTGAGTGGTTAAGATGGGATCATCCGCCCTTGGTATATGAGGAGATCGACTCAAGGAATGAGATGCAGTTAAATCCTTGGCCAAGGTAGTGGAAATAATAAAGAAGTTGTTCTCAATGATTTCCTACTCGCATCAGTACTAAATTGAGTGACCGATTAGGGTTTGAAAATTAACCATACCCTAAGTCATTCATGAGTCTCGTGTGGATGAATGATTATACGTACATGGTAACCAATGATGGCAGGGTTCCATGAAAGAGTTATAATATACTCCATATCTCCTAGAGCATGTGGTGTAGCTTGGCACCCATCGGGCTGGCGACTCAACCTGTTGATTGGGTTAAATCAATCCTTAGACAATTAATCTATATTTTGATATAGTTAATTGATAAGGAAGACCAATAAGTATTATTGGGTTCATAGATTCATTAACTGGTGCGATATATGGACCTAGAGGGTCACACACATAAGGTCAATGGACGTCAATGGATATCGACATAATAATAAGGGTTTTTGTGAAAATTTTACATTCCCAAAGTCTATAAATAGGGGGAGAACGACCATAATAGAGGTGCCCATGCAAGCCTAGTGGAACTTCTCCTCCCTCTTCTCTTCCTCTCGTGGTGACGAGTGTTCAAGAGGAGATCCGATCGTCCGGAGACTGTGTGGATACCGCTAGAGGCCGGACACTTGAACGATTGAAGAACTCTTTCAAATGATGCGTGTAAGTATGAATTTTATTCTATACTAGATGGTAGGATCACCTAGAATGGATGATGAGATCATCTATTCTTGGTGCTTTAACTCTGTTGAATGTTTTGATTCAACACCTTCTACTGTAATCATCATTTTGGTCGAAGACTTGGAGAGCTTTTTGAGCCTCAGATCCCAGCAGTCCAATGACCACGCCGATTTGTTTCGTCATACCCCAAATATCATTGAAAATTCTTGGCAATCCTTCTTCCTCAATATTGCATCTGACTTAATTGCTTTCAAAAAAAAAAATGCCTCTAGATGCACTTGCATTCGCATTGCCCATATTGGGTAATTAGTCTTAGATAATACTTAGAGAGGACTAGGGGAGATAGGATTGTCCAACCCCCTACTAAAAGAGTTGACACTCTAGAAGTGATGAGATCGACTGCGACCTAGAGGGTGAGGGCAAGATGGTGAGGAGGATGAGGGCAGCAGGGTATGCAGGTAGGTGGGACGGCGTAGTGATGTAGGAGCTCAAGAAAGTGTAGTGTGCTAGAGGGTTGTGGAGAGATTTTTGGAGGGAGTTGTAGAAGGCGGTGCAGAAATGCAGGTGGAAGGAGGGAGCTTGAGAAAGCTAACAAGAGGGTTGTGTGGTGATCCAAGCTTGCAGTGGAGGAGGAACTACAGTCCTCCTTTGGGAGATAGGTGTAGGTGGTGCTGCAAACAGTTGCAGTAGAGGATATGGTGGTGCAAGCGGTCAATGGAAGGAGGGGTTGTTGGTGAGCAATTGCCCAGAGGTCGATTGCACAAAATTAGTTAGGAGGAAATGCTACATGTTGAGCATAGAGATGGGTGTGCCCACATGAGCAATTGCATGTTTCATACCAATAGTCGCGAGGTAGGCTTCAAGTTGCGTGAAGGCAAGTGTGTGCGCACGAGTAGTTGTGCAAAGGATGGAGGATGAGCACAAGTGATTTGATGATGCTTATATTTATCTCAGTGTGACTCATTAGGATATCACTTTTAATGTTTGAATTCCAAGCGATTTTATTCAAAAATCTAGAGAGTTTCATTAGACTCATGTAAAGAAGTTCTTACTAATTTGAAGACATTTTTATTCAAAACTTTGTTATAGAAAAAATTTTGGTACAAGTATGGAAAACTAAGGGAACTTGTCAATATAAATGTTGTTTGTTCTTTTCTTACCTCATCTTTCCCAAAGACAGTGACCCTTGATGAGTAGGGCTATTGGATAAAGTTCAACAATGGCACCCCTGCCAAGTACTCCACTAATCACACCCTCTTTTCAAACCTCATGTACTCCTGCCTTTCTTGCCTCTATCGATCAATGTTTATTCGCTTGAGGTTTTCCATCCATATCTCAAGTACAATTCTTCATTTTTTCCTCCATATCTTGTCTTTACTAACCATTTTTTTTACTTATACTGCAAATGGTTTTAAGTTTCTATAGAGAGAACGGCCATGGCTAAACACCTTTGTACCCCTTTTAGTTGTCCTTTTTGTTCCTAATTACCCCTTTAATCTTCTTTGTATTAATGTTATTTATGTGTCTTTTGTACCTTTGAAGATTTAAGGACAAGGAAGAGAATAGGATGTTAGATAGATGGGAATTTGACAAATTAGTGTTAGATAATTATGAATTAAAAATTTAAGTTAATATCATGGTATTGATTATACATTTTGCCAAACATGCAAGAAGGGCATGTTTCAATGATTTTAGTTTAAGATAGTACAAGGTGTCATGCATCAAAGGTAATGAAGGTAAATGAAGTAATCATTGATTAAGGTAATTCAATGCCATCTTTAAATGATCCACATTACATTGTAAAAATTGATATCCAAATATTTTTCATAATCTATTTCTAGTTAATGTTCCCTAAATATTTTTAGAATCATTGATCTATTAGCTATATATATCATGTTATGATACCTCTCATGTGTTTTATGCCTACATTATATTATAATGATATAGTTGTTATACGTGTAGCCTTATATTTTTTTATTATATTTTTATAATTATGATTACATTTGGTTACCTAATTTTATATAATTTATAGGTTTTTGTTATATTTTATTTGAATTTTTATTATTAAACAGCTCATTTAAAAAAATATGGCCTACGGGAAAAAGGGGACTTCAAGGGTTTATGTCTCCCAAGAAGTTGAAAATAATTGATGAGCTCCTCTCTCTCTCTCTATCTCTCACTCAAGATATCAGATAGCATTAAACAAAGTAGCCCATTAGGGCACCCATATGTAATATTACTCCCTCATGTGTCACCATGTCAGCACCAACTATGCAATGCCCAGTGCCCTTTGCCTCCGCCCCACAACACTAAGTGTCCACACACAGCCATGTCAACACGCCTTATCAGCAATCCTAGGTGGGCACCTTTTGTTGAATTTTAGCTTGAAAACAATTCCAAAAAAATCCAAAAAATTATGAAAATTAGGAAAAATTAGAAAAATAACAATTTTCAAAATATAAGGCCTTTCCTAATGAAATTTGCAACAATTTTTTTGAAATCAAATAATGTATATTATCATGCCATCTATAAATACACAATAAAAATAAAAAAGAAATAAGATTAATATTTTGACTTATTTTCATTTTAAAATCAATTTTAATCAAAAAGTAAACATCGAATTATCAATTTTCCTTCTTCTCTTCTTCTTTCATTCCTCGAAGTCACCAAAGTCATACAATTATTAAATCGTTAACTCAAGGAAATTTTTAATTCAATATGTTTTCAGATAATTAACAAATTATGTTTCACATTTAGCGAAGGAGAATGTGCAAAAACATTTTTCTATAAGAGATAAATGAAAAACCTTCATGGATATTTAGAATATCCAAGACAAGTATGTGCTACATATCTTGGAGGAAACTAGTCTTGTGGGATTCAGATCATAAGCATCGCCAACTGATCCCAAACCCAATTTTCTAATTTTATATCTTCCCCTCTCAAAATATGTCAATCAATACCAGCTTAACTAATTGACCATCTGATGCAACCTTAGCACAAAAATAATATAGATCAATAATTTTAATCTACAAGCCTTTCCTTAAAATAAATTTTAGATAATGAATGCACATAACCATCTTTGCAACCTTGAATCCACAAGGATTTGTAATGAAATCCTCGAGAAATGGAGCACTCTCAAACTAGGAGAACATTGAGAGGAAGGAAAGCAAAACTCTCAAAACAAGAATAACTTCAATCATAACAGACGCCTTAGATAGGTCTCAAAAAGTGAAGGGTTGTGCAAAAGACAAAACTCTTGAAAATATAACTCAAAACCTTGAAAATATAATGCCAACAACATGCACGTGTTCGGTGACAAAATAAGTAGAAACTATTCGTCTATTGGTAAGAAACTATAGATCTATAATAAACTATATGTGTATCTCTAGGTGATCATCTGTTAATATTTTCAGCTGCTAGAGATTCTCTAATGGCCCGCTAAGCTCTAAATGGGCTGTTCAAAATGGGCTTTTTGGGTGCTAATAGAAATGGCCTCTTGGACTTTATCTAGGTCTACATTATTGTCACTCATCTAGCTATTGTCTACACGATGGGGCTACTAAGCCCATTTATGCTGGAGTGGTTCTAGTTTGAATCAGAGTTCTACTTTATTGTCACTCATCAATTGATGAAAATGGATTTGGTCCTTTTTCAAGCGTTGGATTTGGTCATTTTCAACCTTTGGATTTGCTAGCGTTGGATTTGGTCTTTTTTCAAGGGCTTGACATTCCTCCTGTACCTTATGTACTATGACAATGGACCATCATATTTATTGTGAGGAATCTAACTTTCTTTGCATGCAACAAACATGTCAAGGTGAATCTCAATTATATAGATAAGGTCCTCAAGGGCCTCATTGCATCAGCTCGTAGATGTCTTCGACAAGGGCTTGATTTCTACCTCTTTTGTCTAGAAAATTGGGCATGTTCAACGTGGGAGTTTACTCAACCAATTCTTCACTCTTTTCCACCAATGTAAGGGGACCTATTTGGCACTATTGGGCTTCTCTACCTCTCTTTCAAAAAGGGATAGAGGCCCACCTCAGTTTCCTTGAATATTCTTCTCCGGAGTTTCACCTTGGCACAAAATTTGGGGACCTTATAAATATAAATATCATAATGAAGAAACAAATTCATGATAGAATTCTACAGAATTCAGCAAACGTCACTTTGGATGATTTACAATATATTTTGAATTGGTCAAATAGGACAAGGTAGATTTTTATTAGAATTTCAGTTATTTTAAGTCATATTGTGTAAAAAAAACAAAGGATTATATAGAATATTTTCATATTTTCATTCATGAATGAATAAAATTTATTTGTTATAAATGAAAAGGATCTTAGGCTTATATACACCAACAGTGAGCAGACTTTTTTTGCTCTAGCTCATGACTTGAAATGTCTACTTTATTGTTGGCATGGAAACATGGGCTCAAAATGTATTTCTATCCATAGAAAAATACATGATTTCATATTTAATTTCTCAGCGTTAATAACACATACATTTCATATTCTTCAGAGCATTACAAAGATCACGGTCAGGGAGATTATTCAAAATTTGCTCAATTAATTGTACTTCTTTAGTTTTGACCTCCAAATCTCATTTCTAAATTCCACACAACTACGAATATTCAAATTTCTAGTTCTTCAAACAATCGAATTCGATAAATTCCTCGATGTTGGAATCGAACAAAGCAAAGTCAAAATTTCCGTCATATCTCAGGAGACGTCTAATTCATCGAATGTTTTCGGATCATAAAAACAAGAGAGGATACGAAAGATACAAGTTTTATAAGTTTCATGTGAAGAACATCTAGGATATCTGTGTTGTTTTTTTTTTGTGGCTAGACTCAATGAGAGCCCGGTGACTAGGCCTCATAACCATGGTCACATTTACAAAAATTATCGGTCGATTCTGAAAAACATATGATAATTCAAGACTGCAGAAAAAAAATTTTCACTTACTAGCTTAATGGGTTTGTTTTAGAGTCTCTGGCATTTCAATAGACCACAAAAATAACTGACTAGAATTTTCAGGGTCAGGATTACCTGGTCTTCTGTGTAATCCCAGTCCATTTCTGGGACAGCCAGGGGAATCCAACGAATCACATACAGCACAAAGCACACAGCACATTAAAGGCTCTACTCATTTCATCCAATCGTGAAAAATGAACACAAAAAATAACAAATTGCAGAGTTGTAACTGCGTGAGAGAGAACTTGACTGAAGACTCTGAGCTCCCGCCTAAGATTAGCACATATGAACATCACCACACGCTACAACAGATTACAAACCGACAAGAGAGAGCGAAAGGAGAGCAGAAGTGGCCTATACAAACCAGAAAAGCAGAAATATGGAGAGAAGAACCTGAGGAAGGGGTTAGCCAGCTCCAGCAGTCAACGCAGGATGCTCGGGTGAAGGTCAACTATTTCCAAAACTAAAATCAATTTTTTTCTAACTTTCCTTTTTTATCGTGGAGAATGTGGGAGGCCCCGTCATTAACTTGGGAGGTTACGCATACTGGCTCGAGGAAAAGAAGACCTGTCCAAATCATTGAAGGTAAATTTTCAAAATGGTAAATAAGGAATGGGTTATTTTTAATGGGGATGGGAGAATGCTGGCACCTTCCGGAGGATAACAATGGGCTGATGGCTGGGCCTCTAGAGCTGCTGACTTTCTTGGCTCGGCTATCCGGAGCCTTATCCACTCTCATGGCAGCAACTTCCTTCTCCATTGCTGCCACCTCTCTCCTCATCTTCTTTGCCTCCACCTCCATAGCCTTGGTCAACGTATCGACCTTCTTAGCCAGCATCTAGAACAAAAGAGAAAAAACCATAGTTTGAAAACACTTGAAAAAGAGCCCTCTTTCATGTAAAAACAAAGATTTGAACCTCAATAGCATCATCTTTATCCTTCAAGCTCTGGTCTTTCTCAAGGACTGCCTTCCTCAGACTGACGACTTCTTTCTGCAGAAGCTCATACAACAAGCCGGACACCATGTCCTCTGACTCGGGAATTGATGAGTCAACGGGCTTCACTTCGGAGTTGACCATGGCCTCAGAATCAGGGGATTTGTTCAGGGGGAAAGTCAACCCTGACCCATTCACCAGCGCCGCCTTCCTCCTCTCCAGATTAGACCTGGATCCTCCATCAAAGGACTTGGAGCTCCCCTTAGCATGCTTCAATACCATGCTGGCACTTGAAGAGAGAGAAGATGATCTGAGCTGGGATGAAGATCTCCTTGAGAAGAACCCATTGGAGGAGATCTTGGCAGAGGAGGCACTGTCAGCACCACCTAGAGACTGCCTGCGGAGAGGCCCACTGCTAGCATGGCCCCCACTGGAGCTGCCACCCGAAGGTGCCCTCAAGCTCTCTTCCAGAACCTTCAAGCGTAATTGGTACTTATCCTAGAATAATCATAATACACCATATAGTTTTTATGAGTAGACTGTGCGATAATTAATCCAACAAAGTTAGAGAACTGTTTGTTGGGCTACCTTAAGTAGTGCCTCTGATCTTGCAGTGCGTTCAGCAATCGCGAGCTTGTCGCGGAGCTGCTGCATGTCACCCTGAATAACAATGTGGATCAAAACACAATTTCATTAGACTTGAACTGCTTCGATTCAAGCATAAAAAAAAGGAATTTTGAATCATTTAGATAAGTGAACAGCATTATTAGTTTGTCACAAATAATAGAGTTACAAGGAGAATGGTTCAGTTATCTCCTCTTTTAGATGTGAGGAACATCAAGAAAGAATAAAAACAATCTCTTAACACAGCAAAATATAATTTTTCTTTCAAATACTTTTGTCAATAGACTTCATATAATAAACATCATATGCAGAAAGTTAAGAGGAATGAAACGCTGAATGGTTGGAGGTGTTGTGGGATTTATTGTGTGTGTGAGAGAGAGAGGGATATGAATGCTTGCCTGCATGAAACGACGCTCTTCAAGCCACTGCTTGACGGGCATAACCTTATCGTTGGCATCTTTCCATTCATTGGCCACCACAACTGCAACCCTATTGGCAGTTACCTTGGCTCGAGCCAGTTCTCGATCAAGAATTTTCATCTCCTCCTGTGATATTTATAATAACATCTATCAAGAATCAGACGTTTGTTTAGGGTTTCGGGTAATGTTTTACATACACTCATCTCCTGGACTTTGCGCTGGTAATCCCTCACTGCATTTGCAGCGGCCCCACCAGCAAGAACAGCTTCCTCTAACTCTCGTACAGTTTGGCTGAGTTTTTCAACTTCAGCAATTTTCTGGCGGTGCAGTTTGTCCAATATCTTATTTTCCTCCTGAGTGAAGATCATTCAAATCATAATGGATAAGAATAGTGGAAGTTTTATGCTTGAAAGGCTCAAAAGGTAATGGATGATACTTGGCAGATGTCGATTTGCTTAATTAGCTCCTGGTTCTTGTTTTGAAGATCATCAACCATAGATGCTTTTGCTAAAGCAACCTCTACTGTCCGTTCAGCTTCCAGTAAAGCAGCTTCTTTTGATTTTGTAAGCCGATCTAGGGCTTTGTTGTCATCTTGGAGCTTTGCGATCTACAAAATATTCAATACTTAGTATAAGAATTGAAATATCTGATTGACTGGACTAAGTAAATAGACAGAATAGATACTGGAAAGAAGAAAAAAATTTATTAATAAATATGACAATGATAATTGTCATTCATAGGTATGAAAAAACTGTAGAAATTCGAATAAAGAAGAAGCTCAAATCATTCATATTATAAAAATGGAAAAAAGAGAGAACACAAACTTTAAGAGCCAATAGAAAAAAAGGAGCCAAATACACACACACAGAGGGTACACGTATCACTAGACGTTACGAAGTAAAATACATAAGCAAGTGTATTCGGAATAACTTACTCACATATGCAGATAGAAAATAACATGGACAGCACGAGTGTCTATGAGCGAAAGACAGAGCCCCACTGGGGTGGAGGTAGATGAAAGGGGTCAGAGGGAGAGATAGATGGATAGACAGACAGAAAGAGAGAGGGAGGGAGAAAAAGGCAGGGAAAGAGAGAAAAATGAGAGCGAGAGGGAGCTAAAACGTTATAGTTAGAAGCCAACGAGTTTTCAGGAAATAGGTTTTTAGAAGACCTCCTGACGAGCAATCTTGAGATCAGCCTCAAGAGGAGCAAGAATAGCCTCAATTGGAGGTATATCATCATCCTTTTGCGCAGAATGAACTCTTCTGAGCGTCGCTTCAGCAGCGAACTGAGCAGCCATTGACGCCTTCTTCTCATCGTGGATTCTCTTAATTTCCAGATTCTGAAAGGGCAAAATTGCATATTCATATAATACTCTACATGGAAATTCTCTAATCTCCAAATTTCTGGAGTTGACTGTTATCAACCAGAAACCAGCTCCATTGGAGACCCAGAACTGATAATCACCGAGAACACGAAATTTGAAAGGGAAAAATGAATTGGCGATCTCAATCCAATACCTTGTTTTCGAGAAGGGATTCAGTCAACTTAAGCTTCTCATCCAATGCTGCTAACTCCTCAGTCACCTAAAAATCACAGCACATTATTAGCTGAGTAAGACAAAGAAAAAAAAAGCTCGACCAACTGGTCAAAAACTGATTTTATACGCCAATCGCCCTAAGTTAGCCACCTTCCACCTCTCATTAAAACACACTTGACAGAAAAAAAAACCTCTTCAACGGCCTTCTCCCTAGCCCGCTCCGACAATCTCAACGCCTTGATTTCAGCCTGTGCCTCAGAAAGCTCTCTCCCTTTATCTGAATTATTAGAAAACAACATTGACATTCAAGTCACAAACGTAACAGAAAAACCCTAACAGATCCAAATCAAAATCCCACCTCTAACTTCGTTCTCAAGCCGAGTGAGCTCGACTCTCACGGGATCAGAACCGTGGAGAAGATTGACGAGATCATCCACCTCCAAACTCGGTCTAATAGAAGTTCTCCTCTTTGAAACCCCAATTTTGTTTCCAGAAACTGCGAGCGGTGAATTCTGCTCCACTGAAGTCGCCGGAAATCTAGCGTTTCGGCCATCCAAGATTCCATCTCCGCCTTCCCAGCCGCGCCGATCGGCCATCCCTGGATCCGAATCCCTCACATCCAAAAGAAACAAAATCGAAACCCTAAGTGCTTCCTCCTACGAAAGCTCCGACATAAGGCTTCCCAAATATTTCAACCAACGTAGTGTAACATTTCGATTCCGTTCCTCCGAAGAACCTGCATTCATGCGCGACCTAAATGTCCTCCGATCACCTCTCCTTCCTTCGCTTCAGAGCAAGAAAGAGTGCTTCAGCCCAGTCAAGCAGACAGTAAAAAAGACGGTATTTTTTTCTTTTATATTATTCTACTTGCTTGTAACCTCTTCTATAAATAATATTATTTAATATTCGCGAGGCGGTATCACTAAGTCACGTCCCTTGGAAGCTAAGAAAAATCGGACCTGGTGGGGCCCGCCGTTTTACTGTTTCACAATGATATCGGTCTGCTGCACCGCAACTCCATTGGAAAGGCCCGTCCCCGCCAGTCTTCAATAAACTGGGGAGAAGCAGAATTGTGGGCCCCCCCGATAACGCCTCAGAGGATACTGAGCTACGGACGTCGAATATACAAAGGCTTTGTCATATGGTTCCGGGGGAATGATTTATCGAGTCAACGGGGAATCTTTGAAGACGAGATTTTTGAATTCAGAGGAAGTAGTCAACGCCAGGGTACGCTGCGAACGCACTCTCAGGCAGAGTCTTTAATTTCTCTTGGACCATCAATTTTACGGCCGATGGGCTGACACGTGGCTGACAACTTCCCTCGGTCGTCAGATGGACCCACTCACTGATGGAGCGTCAGCAGTCATGATAACGGTCAGATGGATGTCAATGGTGGCGGTAAGTTCACCGACCAGGGTTTTCACTTCTACGAACGGTGACGAGAGTCGACTGCGTCTCATTCGACGCCTTTCCCGGAGAGATGCCTTACGAGGAAGAGGTCCGTTGTGGGCCCCACATAAAATTTCCCAGCGAAAATGTCATCAGTTCGTGGGGCTCACTTCTCAGGGCTGGCAGGTGCTTAAACCCATTCTGCGCTGTTCAAACCGGCTATTTAATGACGCAAATCCGGCTCATGAATAATGTTCGTTAAAAATAAATAACGAATAATTCCAAGCTGTACGGTATCCGCCGAAGGAAATTTTCTCAATCGCCACGAGTAATTATCCAAGTCCAGACAAATACGGCTACTGTTTTCCTTTGATTAAAAAAAATTCCCTAAATTTCTGGAGATGCCCAAAATTCCGCACTGAGGACGAAATGGTAAAGCGACGAACCCAAATAATAAAGAAAAATAAAGAATCCCACAGCAGTTTTCTAAATTTATTATTATTCTAGAAAAAAGAAAAAGACAAAGTAAAGCGGATGTAGCAGGGGAACCTCTCACTTGTCCCAGCTTCTACTCTACGCCATTTGCTCCCACTGGTACTACGGTGGGGCTTTACAACTGACCACTACGCTGGCCGCTTTCTTATCTTCTTCTTTCTCTCACGTGGACGCATTCCATCGATCCCTTTACTCCTTGGAATATGATGCAATGGAAGTCTGGGTGTAAGAGCTCTCCCAGTTCTTTCCGTCGAAGCTCCTGATCTCGACGTGGGCGAGTGTTCCTGGGTCAACGCATCGAACGGTCACCGCGACGCCATCTGGGTTAGACCGGGGGATGTAGAAGGACGTAATGCCGCAAATCTTGCAGAAAGTGTGTTTCGCAGTGTGTGATCCGAAGGTGTAGGTTGTTATGAAGCTGTTGGAATCGCCCAGGAGATGGAATTTGGCAGAGGGAACGATGAAGTGGATGTTGCCCCGCATGGAGCAATCCGAGCAGTTGCACTTCCAGGCGACGATGCTGTTCGGGGCGTTGACTCTCCATCTGACTTTACCGCAGTGGCATCCTCCCTGATGTGCGACATCCTCCGAGCTCATTCTCTGGATAATGAGAAATGCAGCTAGAGTATGTAGGGTCAGAGAGAGAGAGTGTTTGCCAAGATAGAAAGAGATTGCAAGAGGGAGGGAGTAAGGAAGGGAGATATTGGGTGGAGAACCGGTGGGGGAAGGGGGGGGGGAGAGAGAGAGAGAGAGAGAGAGGTCCCACGTGATGGCCAATTTATCAGCTTCCATGGAATTGGTCAAAGAAGAAAAGCAGCGGTTCTTTTTTTTTTTTTGAAAAACAGACAGTGCATTGAGCAACCTAATGTAATCATATCCAATTCTTGGAATGGGACGAGCCTACAGATCCCAGGATATCAATCACTCAGTTACTGGTCGAGAGGGTTGATCCATGATGGGGATTTTACATGCAGTCTTGCCAAGTAGCAATATAACGCCACTCAAAGGGAATTAAAGCAGACGAATCGAGAGAAGAATCCTTTGAAGAGCATTTAAATTGATGAAACTACAGACCTGAAATTAACTTCTGATTACAAAATTACGAAGCACATCTGACCATCCTTCGGGGAAGAATCAAATGAAAAGAATGCTTAACACGGAAAATAATGCGAGAAGGTGGATGCCTTCACTGGAAAATAATGCGAGAAACCTTAACCTACCAAGGCCATCATTACATCACGAAAGACGGATTGAGTTTATTCTTCAGGTAATTACCCAACTAATTCGTGGAAACAAAGGGCCAATTGTTTAAGAAATTTGTAAAGGCCGTAAATCTTTGGGAGGAAAAGGCACACAGATTCTTCTGAATGCAACAAATCAAAGTATTTGAAGACATATTTCATCAAATCGCGAAACTTCAAATGCCCTTTCGATCAGGAAAATTAAATCAATTGCAGTGTGTCCCAGAGAAACCTATGCAGTAGAATATTCTCATGAATCCGATAATGTTAGAGCATAAATTCAGAGATACAAACATCAAATACCTCAGACAAGTTGCAGAAAATTACTAAATGGGGAGCAGATTTGAAGAGGAAGATTCTCCCCAAGTGTCCAAGATAAGGAGCCGTTCCTCATCAGGAGAGTTTTCTAGAAAACATCGTCGGGCCGGAAGAAAAGCCCCGGAGCGGAGGTAAGCCTTAGTCGGGGTTAATTTATTTTATATTTTTAAATAAAAGAGTACTGGCGCAAATTAAAAAAGTACGAGTCGTTTAACAAAAAAAGTGCAGTTCGTTTCTGTCAACGGTATTTTTTCTTTTCCCGATCGCGGATCTCGGAGCCGCTCCCCAATCCCGGTATGGGTCCCAATTCGGAAGTCACCAGCACGTGCGATGACCCCACCCTTCCTCTCCGTCCAGTGCGGCCGCCCCTCAAGCGCGGCTCCCCCCTCTCCTCTCCCTCCAGCGCGGCGACCCTCTCTCCTCCTTTTAGGAGGGGAACCCCCTCCCCTCCCTCCAGTGCGGAGACCCTGTCCCCTGACCTCCCACTAGTGCTGCGACCCCCCCCCCCCAAGCCGTCTAGCGCTGCCTCCCCCTTTCCGAAACCTTTTTCCCCTGCGGAAGTTTTTATTGTTTTTCCGACTGGTCAACTTGGAGGTTTGACCACTCAGTCGTGGGCACGGTACGCGCATCGCGCATCAACGTTGCACCCCTGGCTCGCGCGTGTACCCAGGCACGCACGGCTGTACGTGCTGAAAGCCCTAATCGGCGGTAGTCTTTGCCCTGTGTTCCACCACCAACGCTAAGGTTTGTCCATTTGTCGGGTTCTGGACCGCTAGCTTTCTCCTGCGTCTTCGATCCGGGAATAACGAAGAATCACCCTACCAGAGTCTCGAACTAGCAATCCGTTCATTTTGCAGGAAAGTGGACTCTCGAGGAGTTAAATTTCCCACCTGGACGACGATTAGATAATTGAATACACTACAGTTGTTGAATTGTTTATTTTTGGAGGAAATGGTGAAATCTAAAGGTAAATTTGACGACAATTAGATATTTTGAAATCCTTTTCGATATTTTGCCACTTCCTTCGATTTTGGATAGGGATTTCGAGATTATTTTTTGTGTGGGACATCTCCCTCTAATGAAGAATGATGAGAGATTTCAAAGATTTGAGCAAAAAATAGGGCTGATTGAAGAGAGAATCAATGGACGATAGAATGCACTCCATTGAAATCATAAATCTAATCCTCTGAAGATTGAATGTTTTAATCTCATTTCATTGATATTCCTTATCGGCCCAAGCATAATTTATATTCCAGGCAGAAAATTTGTCAGTTTATTTTAACCCTCTAGTTGCATTACAACATGGCAGTACCTTTCTGTTTCGTTCTACTGTGCTAATCCCGTTTTGTTTTCTTTGAAGATAATCCTCCGAGGAATACATCTGTTGTCGTGGTTAAACTTAAAACCAGTGAAGTATACGTCATTGTCAGCTTATCAACCCAGAATGACACCCAAGTTATATATATTGATCCCACAACAGGATTGTTGCGATATCAGGGAAAAATTGGGCATGACATTTTTGCTTCGGAAGAAGAGGCTTTGAATTATGTGACGGAGGGATCAAAATGGGCCCCTGAGAGCATAACTTATGCTAGTGCAATTCTTGGTTATGCTGCATTTGGAGGCCTAGGGCTTCTTTTAATAGCCAAAAAACTGGAGGCTACAATTTCAAACCTCCCTGGCGGTGGATGTATATACACAGTTACTGAGAGTCAGTGGATCAGGGCTAAACTTCAATATGCGCTTCCTCAGGGTAAGGGAGAACTGAGAATATCGAAGATTTAACTGATATCGACATTGATGGGAAGCATTATTTCTGTGAAACGAGGGATATAACCCGCCCATTTCCTAGCAGAATGCCTGTAGACAATCCGGATAAGGAATTTGTTTGGAATGAGTTCTTGTCAAAACCTTTCAAAGAAATTGGTCTGCCACATCATTGTGTCACTCTACTTCAGGTATGGCAAATTTTTTGTTTCTCTCTGTGATGGTTTTTCTGTTTTTTTCTGTTTCCGTTCAGATTAAGAAATTTATTGCCCTTTTTGGCCCCCAGATATGAAGGCCTGGTAGATTTATTTCCACATTTCTTTGAATTTTCCAATTTCTAAAAGCTCGAATTTGGCTATTAAATACTACTCCTAACTTAAGTGCAGATAAGGCTTATTCAGCTCTTGTTGGAGGGCATCCTTGTCCAGAACCCCAAAACGCTGGTATAAGGAGTATAGATAAGGGTAGAGTATAATTTAAAACTAATTGTGGAATATATCATTTAAAACTGATTGTGGATGCATCTGTGAGGGCATGAATCCCTCTGAAATATATATTTCCACTTGTGCGTCAAGATGATGCATCCAATGCATTGCCAGTTTTCTTGCCACCAAATATTATCAATCTACTCATGTTCATAAAGAAATCTAGAAGTTGGCATCGAGGATGGGATGCCAGTGATGATTGCATCACTTCCACTGGTGGTGTGAGCCAGAATTCGTCCTCCTAGATTTTCTGGTCTCTCAGTACCTCATCGCACTTTGCCTCATGGGAGCCTGATGAAACCACCAATGATGGCAATAGGGAGAATATGAATGCTAATGTGTGCACAGTGACTTAAAGGATGTGCTTAAGAGCTCCTCAAAGAATTTCGTCAGGGTGTCATGGATTTCCCACACCTACAGCAACAACAGACTAATATTCTACTTTGTAACCTTTCTGGTTTGTGATAATCATGTTTGGAGACAGTTCAGGTCACAGGAATGTTGGTGGTGATACCATCAACTCAACCCTTGTTGCGGGTTGTATCCAATTGTAGATCCGACACGATTGTAAAAAAGTGATTTTAGAAGTATTAGTGGTAAGATAGTACAGATCAAGAGACTGATGGGGAGAGTAGCTCTGGAGCAGGACAATAGAGACTGGGCCTGAGGTGGAGGGCATTGGGAGAAAAGAGAAAGGATAAGGCATGGTAAGGAGAGGTAGGAACAGCAGGCCCTTCAGAATGTTTCCATATTCTAAATAGTATTAAGGGGTAGAGGCGATTCATTTACGTTCGGTCATCACATGCAGCAGGTGATGACTCAATGGCGCAGATGAGGATCCTATCACAAGAAAGCGTAGACCTGTCATTAAAGGTGATTTATCTGAATGGAGGGTCATTTCAAGGTTCATTTTCCGGACAGAAATCAGAATTGAATCTTCCTGGTTTAAATTCTTTTGATAGGATTATATAAAGGGGATAAGGTTGAGCATTTACTGATGATATGCACAAAGAAGAATAAGGGACCTTTTGAGGCCCATAAAACACTGTTGGGAAAGGATAATTGGATAGATTCACTATGCTGATGGATGTTTTAATGAGACCACTTGATAAACTAGTGAGTAAGGCGACATTATCAGTCTCCATTATTTGAGGGATTGTATGAGGAACAATGGAGAGTCATTTGAGAGCATGAAGTATCAGAAAATTTGCAATCATTTCTGTTTCTTGTCTAGTCAACGGCTATCTTTCGGACCGTTCGTTTCCTATGCCTGCTATTCCTCTGTCACATCTCCTGTCATCAAACTGGATAATTCTTTGAATCTTCTGCTAACATAATTTTGACTCATGATTTTGTCACATCACATATGATGGAGTTTCAGGGTTTGGTGAAACCATGCATGCTTATTTAAGCAGATGGATGATACTATGATATAGTTTCTTAGATTTGAGGCTTTTTACTTCATAGATCATTGGTTACTTGATAGAGAGAGGGCACTTATTTGACCCCAAGAGTCCCTTGACCTGCCCTGTATACTAATTCTGTAAAAAGTGAATGTAGGGCCTAGAAGAATGGGAGTAAGCATCTACTCGTTGGTATTACCTAGGTAGGTTTTAGCTCCCCTCTCGTTCTGGATTCTGTACTCCCTTCATCCTTGAGATCTGCACTCCCCTCCCCTGAAGTTGTTGCTTGTCCCTCGTGTTCTACTCATAACCCCAAATCTGGCCCCATATGTTTGTTTACCTATATTATTCATATCAAGAGGCAAATGGATACAATGGGATAGGTCCCTATGGGGGATCGTATCAATCATATAAGGAAAAGTAAACATGATAAATTTAGTCATTGAATGGATTTCCCATTTATAGAGTCACATAATTATGCATTAGTAAATAAATCACTCCAAGCAGTAACTTACTAGTAGGTCATTTTCTTGAAAGAAAACATATAGAAGGTAAATCTCCTTATATCTTCTGACAATTAGTCTTGCTACTATGCCAAGGATGCTATCAGGGATGTTGGATGAATGGTTTTTGGAGACCATGGAAACATTACTATATTTAGCAATGTACATTTATAATATAAATGGCATGTTTTGTATTTACTTACAATAATCCAACTAGATGAAAGGTTCCTTTTATAATTATTATCTATAGGGGTTTGCAGACAGCCGAAGTTTAGGATTGACAAGCATAAAGGGAGGGATTGTTGCATTGCTAGCACGGCGAAGCAGACTTCATCCTGGCACTCGCTATCTAGCCCGTGGGCTCAATGCGTGCTTCAGCACTGGTAATTATGCATTAAGCCTATTTATTTGATCAAACAATTGCTTTTGAAAACTTATTATTTTCAAACAAAAATAAGTCTTATGGAACAGCTACAATTTTTTCTTCACATTTTTGTTCCATTTACTGTTCATATTTTGTCTCATCCTTTTCTTAGATTTCTTGAAATTTGAAATTAGGGTAGTGTGAGTGCATGTTTTATAATACTGATGAGACAATCCACTTGTTAACCTGCAATCAACAGAAAACCTGCTAAGTCAGAATCAATCTCCTTTAAATGCCAATCCCAACCCCGTTGTGCTCTTTAGGTATCCTTTTTTGTTTGAAAATGCTCTATAGGTATCTTAGTACCTTATGAGTTGCCTGCAGGTGTCAGGTCTTCAGATTGTGCATAAATGGACTAAGTACATGAGCCAAGTATACAATCTTAGGACAATGTGAGAGAAAAATACTTCACCATCTAGTCTTTGATAGGAATTTAAGTTACCGGTTGGTTCATCATTATTTAATGTCAGTTCATGATTAGATCTGATAGAGGTTGAGCTAGGTTTGTAGTTCAAGTGGCCATTTCCATTGAGTAGATCAAAATATATTTGTGTTGAGAAATTAATTTTCTATCAAACTGACATGATCTGGGGTCAAGTTTATGGGCCGCAAGCACAAATGGACCCACTCGGCTCATCCAGGACCTAATAGCCTGGATCCCTTAAAGCTGACACAGATCAAGAGGGGAAACCGCAATCACAGTTGCTGAAGGGGCAATGACTTTGGTGGTCCACTTCGAGACCACGATTGTCAGTGATGTGAAGAGCTTGGCCTCCTGTAACCACCACTTGAAGAACTTATTTATGGTGATGGCTATAACAAAGGAAGGTATGAATGAAAGTAACTGTTTAAGGTGCTGAGACCATGCAGTGGCTGTGGAAGCTCTTCTCCTTCAATCTACTGAATCTATTGTTTTCTAAGAGTTTGCTTAATCTTCCTTTGTGTGAAAAACAGTTGTTGAAATTAAGGAATCTCTTCTTTTTATCATCAATCCAATTCCTTGCCAAAGTTTTCTTTATTACTACCTTCAACAGGGTCCTAACACAAACGAGCGAGCTATCCCAATGCCTAGAAAATATTTTCGAGGGTTTAAAGTATTATTTGTTAACTCCTTTGCGAGTAATTTTCCTAATTTTGAGGCTTCTTCTTGATTACTTCCATCTACATTCACAACTAGTAACCTCCCCCCCCAAAAAAAAAGCAAAATGTTGGAAGAACAAGATATGCTTGCCATTGGACTGTTTATAGTCTTTTTAGTGTATGGTCCAATAGGGTCTGCCCACTAGGACCTTAGTCCCATGTAGGGCATATCTATTCTCTTGTCATCTTCTCCTCTATAGAGGGGTTTCTACTTTCTTGTTCGTTGATCTATTCACATAGTATCAGAGCCAAAAATTTCTTGCTTACAAATTGGCACAGATCATTGAGTAATACAAGTGGGATGAAGTCTTTCAAACTTAGCTAATTGACAAGTTTCACTTATGAACTTGTCAGTGCATAAGCCATCACATAGTTTTGGATGCAAGGCTTGCTAACAGTAAATGAAAGGTGACCTAGTCATTGATAAGATACACATAGTTGTTCCTCCTTGGAGCCCATGCAGGATGTCACCACTGTTGCTGCTCTTCCCCTTGGACTAGTTTTTAGGTGTTAGTACTAGCCATTATGGATTACTGTAAGTCCAATCTTCAGGGCGAGTACCTTAATACCTAAAAATCTTCCAATTCATTGAAAATAAATGTAACATTTAATGGTTGCAAGTTTAATCTTCTAATAGCTTTGGTAAGTGCAATACCTGCTCCTGTAATCCTATGGGTTCTACATGAATACTCCCCATTCCTGATACAGTTAATAGGGACATATGATAGATGTCCCCAGATTCTAAAATCCAAAGATTTTTAGGTACTTAATGTCTACTAGATATCATGGAATGCAATCTTGCTAAACATTTAGATCTACTTAAGGTGGTTAAGGAGATAGATTCCAACAATTGAAGCAGACTCTGAGGATGTAGAGGTAATGTTTCTCCATTGCTTATTTCCTCTCTTAACCACATTGGTTCCAGTTGAGTGATTTGAAGACTGGTTGTTGGTTGAAACACTTGACTAGATAGCATCATGAGGGGATTCATATATGGCCCTTGGTGACTTGGATGGATTGGGTTGTGCCACTGCTGAGCATACCCTTCCCCTACTCCCCTTGGAGCTGTATATGCTTTTGTTGCATGTGACTTTGTCTAATAATGGGGAGGCTTTTAAAGCAACTTCTAGCAAGTTTCCTTTGTATGTTTGGGTCTTTGCATTAGTTACAGCCTACTTCCTCCTTGGCCTTTCCTCGTGGTTTTTTGTTATTATTGGAAAGTGTAGGTTGCATTGGTGCTGGTAGAGGAGTTACTTGTTTTCAATAGATTCATTTTTTTATTTTTTATTGAAAAGAGGAAGGGGAACACCCGAAGTGGTGCCCCTTGATGTCATTGATAGAATGACGCAAGGATACAAGTTGATCGCTGCAGGGGTACAAGATGCGAGAGGCCTGAGCCACTTCTTTTCTAGGAAAAGAACCCCCCCGCGGCGTGTTGAATGGCATCGCCGGAGGAAGCTATGCCCGTGAAGATGACCTCATTCTTGTGAAGCTAGATCGCCCATAACGTGGCAAAGGCTCGCCTCTAATCCGTCTCCTGTCTGAATGAGCTGTCTATGAGGGAGCTCCAAAATGTCTCATTCGAAGACGTGACGAGACGAGCAACCCCCGCCACTCGCCATGCTTCCTGGACCATCGAGCACGTGAAGAACAAGTGGGCACAGTCCTCCTCCCCAGCACATAGAGGGCAGCTCACGACGAGCTCTCGGAACTAGGCAACAGTGCATGGCTCTCGTCATCAACAGAAGCAGAAGCCGTTGCTTCCACACCACTCGACAGTGTCGGACAAGAGAAGCGGGTTCTGGGGGCGCCTGCCCTCAAAGGAGGCGGTATACCACCTTGGCCAAAAACCTGAAATGGTGCCATAGCTAGGCGTCTTGAGTCTCCGCAGGCGGTCTCAAGGTTGGCGAGGCGACTATGCAAGGAAATGGAGTCTGCCAACCTCTAGTCAGAGAAAGCTTAGGGTAGGATTGGAGTCTAGGTGCTAGTCCACATTGTTCGAACTGTGGCTACCAGGTCCGGTGCTAGAGTGTAGAGCCGGGCGGGGGAAAGCGTCACCCAAGCATCCCAGCCCGAACCAGTCATCCTCCAAAAATCGGAAATGTTCCCCATCTCCCAGATGCGACCTAAAGAAAGGCCGAACAAGCAGGAGAGTTCCCCTGGAGGCCCGCAACAATGGGGGAGTCTCCTCGGTGCAAGGTCGCCCACACGCTCCAGTCAAGGGAGTGCCCGTACGCCTCGCGGAGAAGCATGGAGACCATGTCACTGAATGGCTTCATCACCCGGATCACCCACTTACTCAACAATGCCATGTTGGTGCTGAAAGTGGCGTACGCCAAGGCCACCATGTGCGACAGGCCGACATACCGTGCTCCAGGCGACAAGGGCGCCCCCCCAGCAACATATGTCCCGCTCTAGAAAAAGCTCCTCATGGCCCCCTTGAGCCGGCATCGTACCCCGGCCGGCATTTAAAAGGCCGACATAAAACAGGTCGAGATGGTGAAGAGGATTGCCTTCACCAAAACTAGCCAGCCTCCGCGTGAGAGCATACGTGCCCACCAACCTCCCAATCTAGCTTCCACCTTCTCGAGCACTGGCTGCCAGTCTTGTACCCGAAGTCACTTATCCGCCAACGGCAGACCTAGGTATCAAACAGGGAGCACCCCGATTGGTGTCGCTAAATGTCCGAGCACACCTCTACTCCTCCTCTGTAGAAAGCCAGAAACCCATGAAGATAGACTTGGCTCTATTTAGTTGTAACCTAGAGCAATCGAAAAAGATGTCCATAATGCTGGAGAGGGTGTAAGCCACAACCTCAGAGCCCCGGATGTAAAAAGTTGTGTTGTCCGCGTATTGGGGCAGCAGTATTTCCTCCGGGGTCCCCGCCGTCTGAAATCCTGATAGATAACCCCGGGAGCACAGTCTCCTAATAAAGATAGCCAAGGCGTCGACGACCAATATGAAAAGTCGCGGTGCAAGCAGACAACCTTGTCTGAGGTCCCTTTGCGGCTGAAACCACTCCCCTTGGGGCCATCCATTCACTAGGACTGAGAATGAAGTCGTAGTAACGCAAAGTTTGACCCATTGCACCCATTCCTCCGGGAAGCTATGCTGCCTCAAAACATTCCAGAGGAATCGCCAATCAATAGAGTTATAGGCTTTCGCAAAGTGCCACTTTCCACATGAATCCGGCAATGTCGAACCAATGCCAAGCCGTCACCATCTCCTCGGCTAACACTATATTGTCTATCATCTAGCGCTCCCAGATGAAAGCAGACGAAATGGACTGATCCAGGCTATCCAAGACCTCATGGAGACGGTTAGCCAATCTTTGGCTATAATCAGGTAGATAGAGTTGGACAGTGAGATCGACCAGAAACCCCCTATGTGCTCTGCTCATGCTGTCTTCAAGAAGAGGACAAAGTAGACTTTGTTGAGACTCTCCATCAAGCATCTACAGGCGTGGAACTCCTCCATAACTGAAACCACCTCTGGTCCAACCATGTCCCAGCACTCCTTGTAGATGAATAACAGAATTCCATCTGGACCCAGAGCGCCCTCGCTATTCAAACCCTAGACGGAGTCTTTGACTTCTTCGTCTGAATAGGGGCGGATTTGACTTATTTGCTGCTGCTGTGCTGGGTTGACTATAGATACAGTGGTGGGCGTCCAATTCCACCGGTTTAGAGGACCTCGGCAGTAGAAAGCCTGAAAGTGTTCTACTAGTGCATGTCCCACAAACGTCTGGTCGCTATGAATCCAGTCGCTGATCCAAAGCCGTCGGACGAGGTTTTTGCCGCCGACGCCCATTCGCAACCTGGTGGAAGAAATGGGTGTTTGCGTTTCCGACCGCCTACCATATATGTCTAGACTGTTGGCACCAGTCCATCTCGAGTCTCATTTCTAACTCAGCTACTTTTTCTCTCGGCGTATTCTCCTCTCCAGTACTTCTCCCGGCCCAAGTGGACGGGTATCCTCCATGGCGTCTAATTCTTAAATGTTGGCCAGGGCCGCGTCTCGATTACAAGTGCGATCCCTGTAAATCAGGCTTGGAAGCTCAAAAAGGTGGTGCCTGAACTGGAGCAGCTTCTTGGCTAAATGCGCCACTGCCGTCCGGAAGGTATCATGATTTCTCCACCATCCTTCAATGCCCACTTTGAAGCCATCCTATCTGAACCAAGATCGGTCCATTTTGAAATATGTAGGTCTGGCCGGTCCCACCTGTGACGCCCATAGGAGAGGAGTATAGTTAGATAAGGGCCTAGACAAAGATGTCACCTCTATCAAGGCGTGTATGTCGAGAAGCTCAGGCGAGTAGAGGAACCGGTCAATCCGAGACTAGGACATGGGCCCACGCAATGTAAACCGCTGGTCCAATGGCCCCATCTCTCCTAGGCCGAGCTGGGCAAGCACCTCTCTGAACCGCACCGATCCTTGGTCCCTGCCACCGGTGTTGTTCGGCCGGTCCGCAGCCGCCAACGCCACATTGAAGTCGCCGCCGATGAGCACAGGGAGATTCTGGAATACCCCACACATCTCTATCAGATCCTACAATAGTTCCCCCCCGGCCAAGGGAACCGTGGGTCCATATGCCGATGCAAACACAAAACAGAGACCATCTACCTGACGGAGGAGCGTGCCGCAACTATATGTTGCACTCGCCATTCCATTATCCTGTCGAATAAAGCCTCCTTCCACGTCAGCATAACTCCGCCTAAACGCCCTGTGGCACCGATGCAAAGCTTGCGACGTTTGAAAACTTCCACGTCAGCATAACTCGTCCTTTCACTGAAATAACAAATTGGTTTACCTTCTTGCATAAGGACGGCTCCTACACCCAATACCTGAAGCATCTGTTTCCAGTGCAAAAGGAAGAGAGAAATCAGGGTAGAGATAAGACTGGGGCCTTTACCATGGCTGACTTTAGGACTTCAAAAGCTTGCTGTGCTGAGTCTGTCCAAACGAAGGAATTTTTCTTCAACAAGTGAGTTAGTGGGGCCGACAGCTTAGCATAACCTTCAATGAAACGCCTATAATAGCCGGTTAAGCCCAAGAAACCTCGCAGTTCTTTGACAGATTTAGGGAAAGGCCATTCAATTATAGCTGCAATTTTCCTTTTATCGGCTGCAACTCCTTCCTCAGATACCCAATGGCCCAAATATTCTATTTTGAGCTGCCCGAATACACATTTTTTTGTGTTGATGTGTAAACCATGGTCTGATAATAGCTGAAATACTGTATGTAGATGCTGAACGTGCTCATCATGGTTCTTGCTGTAGATTAAGATGTCATCGAAAAATACCAGCACAAATTTTCGCAGGGTAGGGGAAAAAATGCTATTCATCAAACTCTGAAAGGTGGCCGGGGCCTTTGAAAGGCCAAAAGGCATCACCTTGAACTCGTAATGACCTTGGTGGGCCTTGAAAGCAGTCTTGGGAATGTCTTCCTCCATCATGCGTATTTGATAATAGCCTGATTTAAGATCCAGTTTTGAAAAAATTGTGGACCCATGTAGTTCGTCCAATAATTTGTCCACTAAGGGAATGGGAAACCTGTTTGGTATGATAGACTTGTTTAGGTTGCGATAATCGATGCACAACCTCCAATTACCATCTTTTTTCTTGACTAATAGAGCAGGGCTGGCGTAAGGACTTCGCGAGGGCTGTATGATGCCTGACAGTAATAGTTCTTGTGTTTGTTTCTCAATTTCAGCTTTCTGTGCATGAGAATAAAGGTAGGGGCGAGAATTTACCGGTTGTACCCTTGGTAGGAGATGAATGGAGTGATCCACTGAACGAGAAGGGGGTAGCCCGTTGGGTGTCTCAAAGACTGTTGGAAATCTGGCCTTCATGACCCTCTCATAGGTGATAGCTCTGTCATTCACCGCATCTTGTGTCAATCTCAATGGCTGAAAATGTGTCGTGTCCTTTGGAACCTCAATGTTGCCGCATCCTGGGTCTTCTGTCTTGGATATATTTGGATCACCACGAAACAAATATACTGAATCACTCAATCTGAACTTCATAAGATGCTGAGAAAATAGAAAATGTACCCATCCTAGCGTGTCCAGCCATTGGACCCCCAGGATGACATCGAAGCAATTTAGTTTCAACGGTAAATAATGTTGTACCGTGAGTACCCCTTGAATGGATATGGGAATGTTCTTGCATATAGAATCACCCACTAAGGATTTTCCACTGCCTAATTGAATATTATATTTCTGGAACTTATGGGTCGGAATCTCCATTTTGTCAATAAGTTGAGAGCAAATAAAATTATGAGAGGCGCCGCTATCAATTAAAACTGTTACCTTATATCCTTGGTAATCCCCTTCGATCTTCATAGTATACTTGCGATGCATTCCCATAATAGACTGTAACGATATGTGGGCAGTGAACAATGATGCTTCAATGGTATTAGATTCTACCATACTCCAATCTCCATCTGCGCCGTCTTCAGATGATATTTCCCCTTTTAATTTGGACTGCTCTTCTTCTTCTTCTTCGACTAGTATGATATTTAATTCCTTCTTGCATCTATGTCCTGGTCCAAACTTTTCGTTGCAGGAGAAACAAAGGCCTTTCTCCCTTCTTTTCTGAATTTCTTGCTCTGTCAATTTCATGAATTTCCTTTGTGGAGCCTTCAGTCGTAGCGGAGCCGGAACCACAGGTTCAGCGTTCAAGCTCCCTCGGCTCCCCGTCTTCCAAGAGAGTTTCTTCTCGTCTTCTGTTGCTTCCGTTTTGAGGGCCTTCCTTGTTGAAAAGCCGTCCCTGAAATTTCTCAGGCGGGAGAGTAGAAGAATTACCTTTTGGCAAAATCGGTGCCTTGCTGCCCTCATATATAGCACATAGGAACTTCTCAGTTTGCTTGGACATATCCATAATTTGCCTAAGGCCAATCGGACTATGCATTTCCAGAGCTTCTTGGATATCAGTTTTTAGTCCCCGGAGATAAGCCGTTTCAAGCACGTCGGCTGCAAGATCAGGTAAGTTAGCCGAGATTCGTTCGAATTCTGCCGGTATTCCAACATAGAGTCTTCTTGATTAAGACTCATCAGTTGCTTCAATAATTTGTTGGAGCTCTGGGCACCAAACCTCTTCTGTAGTTGGAGACGGAAATCTGTCCAATCGCGGAAAGGATATTGGTCCTCTGACCATATGAACCATTCTAAGGCCTCCCCATCCATTGCCATCATCGCTTGCTTCAAAATTTCTTTTTCTAGCATTGGATTTAATTTGAAATACCTTTCAGCCAATCGTAACCAGCCATCGGGACCTTCACCAATGAAGATCGGTAACTCAAGACGATGAAAATTTTTCACGGTATGTGTAACCGTTTCTTGATTGACTTGTTCCTGTAGTTTACCAAAAGATGCGAAACCTGGAGGTCCTTTATCATGGAACCTCGCCTCAATAGATGCAAATTTCTGGAGCAAAATTTGGATCGCCGCCATGGTTTCTTGATTTGTCTGTTCCATTCGCTCCATTCGTGCCTCGACTTCCTCGTTCTGACTTGCCATCACTTTACTTTTGGACCTTGTGATCATCCACGGCCAAAAATCTTGGCTCTGATACCAGTGTAACAACTCCAGAATTGTATTGAAAAATGAAATTGTATTTCAATTCGAGAACACTTACAACACTCCTAGAATAGGAGTAACGCACACTATAACCTGCGAGTCCGGATCGGTACTCACTTAGGGGAGGATCTCCCGACGTCTTCCTCTCAATGCTTTTTCCTCCCTCGCTTATTCCTTATTTTACCCTATTTATAGGGTCAAGGTTAGTTTCCTGAATTAGTGGGGGTGAGCTTACCCCCCAATGATTCTGTTACAGCTCCCTTCTTGGACTGCCTTGAATAACAGATTCCTTTCCACTTCTTGTTCGCTGGGTGTGTAACAATAACCCATCCCAGATTATGGACACCTTCATCTAGATTTTAAAAGACCTACTGAATAGATGACTGATGGCCATTACCTGTGGTGAGGTGTATTTCAGGAAAATAACATAAAAATGAACGGTTGCACCTTAAAAATAAAGCTCTGGTACCATGTTGCACATTCAAGCCCCTGGAGAGAGCTGAGAGCTTGTTGAAGATGAGAGGGGGGGAGAGGAAAAAGAGAGAGAAGTTGGCACTTTAGGGCAAAACCAAAACATAACCCTCTGTTACGAGTAAATGATATTTATACATATGTGGATTGGACCTTCCTAACAGTGATAAATTTTTACTGTTACAGTACATTCTAATGGAATAGAAAAGGCCAGAAATACAATATTTAAAGAGCACAGTGTAAATTGTAGATAATCCCCAATTTGACTTAATTTACTCTTGTACTGGAGAAGTATTTTTACCAAATCTGTTGTTGTTCAACCAATAATTTTAAGTAGAATGCATATAACGAAGTGTATCAACTAGTTATGCTCAAAAGTTTTATGCTTTATTTTCTCAGGAAATGAAGCGGAATGTGAGCAACTTTTATGGGTTTCTCCGGAGGCAGGAGAAACCACTCGTTTCAGCTCTTACATCTGGAGGCGAGGTACCATACCACTCTGGTGGGGTGCTGAGCTTAAGATGACAGCTGCTGAAGCTGAAATTTATGTCTCATCTCAAGACCCCTACAGAGGAAGCACAGAATACTATCAAAGACTGAGCAAGAGGTATGGTGTACGCAATTCAGGCTTAGTGATAGACAAACAGAAGAAAAACTCTTTGGTCCCCATTGTATGTATCAACTTGCTTAGAAGCGGGGAAGGCAAGTCAGAGACTATCTTGGTTGAACACTTTGCTGAATGTATAAACTATGTCAAATCAAGTGGAAAAGTTTCTTTCACACAGTTGTTCTTAAAGAATTTTGACTGGCACACAAACGTGAAGATGAAAGGAGAGCAAGAGACGATCGAAGATCTTTGGAAGCATCTAAAGACCCCAACCATGTCTATTCGATTTCGAGAGGGAATATATTTGCCATCTCTGCAGCAGCTTGCACAAGTTAAAGGGGGATCAATCATTGAGAATGATGACATTAATGGAGGTTTCCACCTAACGGGCCTTCAAAATGGTGTAATACGCTTCAACTGTGCAGATTCTTTGGATAGGACAAATGCTGCTAGTTATTTTGGATGCCTTCAAGTTTTTGCTGAACAGTGTAGACATCTGGGGATTTGCATTGACAGAGATGCAACTTCTACTGATTCCTTGCCGGAAGGATGGGCGCAGTATACTCATGCTGAAACAGGGAGGATCTACTATGCCAATCATAGTACGAGAAGCACCACATGGGAGCGCCCAAGCACAGAAAAACCATGGAAGAGATTTGATATGACAATTGACCAGTTCAAAAATTCTACAGTTTTATACCCAGTAAATAAATTATCTGAGCTCTTCCTTCTGGCAGGTGATATCCATGCAACACTTTACACAGGGTCCAAAGCTATGCATAGTCAAATATTAAACATATTTAGTGATGATGCTGGTAAGTTTAAACAGTTCTCAGCTGCACAGAATATGAAGATCACACTCACAAGAAGATACATGAATTTAACTGTCGATAGTTCACGTCAGAAGCAGTTGGAAATGTTCCTTGGCATAAGGATGTTTAAGCATCTTCCATCAATTCCTGTTTATCCCATGCAGGTCGGTCTTTTGGAAGTAATTTGGTTTATAGAAAGCTTTTCCTTTCTGTATTGTGTCTGCAGTATACTTTTTTGCAAAGATCAAATATATTTCCTACTTAATTTGGTTTGGGTTGAGAAAGTAGTATGCGCTGGATGAACACTTAAAGACTTATAGCTCTGGAAAGAATGAAAGGTGTGCTAAACAGCGTGGTGTTACAATAAGAGGGCTTAAAAGGGAGAAAGGCCTCCAAAAACTGAAAAAGAAACTCTAACAAAACTGAATATTCAGACTAGTAAATCGGGCTAGTGTATGTATATTATGTAAGAATTTCCTCAGTATGTAGAAGATGTTACACTTTGATGTGTTTGGTAATAGATCCTCTCTAGATAGAATTCCATTCATTGACAATAGATCTTGAGTAATTAAAATATTCCGTACACCTTTTAATTATATCCCGGCCCAATGATGTTGAGCCCAGAGAGCCCATAGACCACTGTTTGTTGTCATCCAGTGTGAGGTGATTCTGACACTGTCTCTGCCCCCAGTGTGGATCCTATCTCTAATAAAAATGCCAAACTCTATATTTTTTTTTTATCCATACAATTTTCGTTATTGTTGTATCCTAGAGATCTGTCACTGAGCATTCATTTATGTAAAACATTTTTTGAGCGAGTTATCAATTCCAATGTTGACTCCTTTTTAGAAATAATTATTGAAGTATTTGACTGCCAAGAAATGAATTTCGTTCCTCTGTGCAAACAGGTTTTGTCCAGGCCACCTGCATGCTTTCTAAAGTCACTATCAAATGTCTTTCCAGGTGTAAAGGGTGAACCGAGCCTTCTCAGTTTTAAGAAGAAAGATGTGTCATGGGTAACTCTTTCCTTTTTAAACTTTGATTCTTTGAATGCTTATATGCAGAGATGTAATCTATTCCGTACCATTATTACATGTTATTAGTCAAATGATTTTCATTCCAGATGTGTTATTCTTTCCTCATTAACATTAATCCTACAAATGCATGCAATCAGGGATGTAATTTGGTCATTATCATTATTTCTCAATATTAATCAAATTATTTTGGTTCCAGATGTGTTCCCCAGAAGCAGATACTGTTGAATTGCTCATCTATCTTGAGGAGCCTTGCCATGTCTGTGAAGTTCTTATCACAATCTCTTATGGTGATGATGATTCAACCATTCCAGGGAGACTAGACATTAGAACAGGACGCAACTTTGGATGCTCTTGATCTTGTTGTGAAGGTTTATTTTCTGAAACAATTGAATTTCATCAATAAATCATTAAGAATTTTATTCAGTTAATGTCCTCCTTTCTCCTTGTAATATAAAGATCACCATAACTGAAATAATATAAAGATTTTTCTACTCTTCTCCTGTGAACATTAAAATATCAAATCATCCTTGAATTGAATGGAGGCTTTCTCTGTCAAAATTTTATGGGGATGATGTTGAGAAAAATGTAATGGAAATGCCAAAATGATGAGAGACTTTCCCAGGAAAGCTTAAACACCTTCATGTGACTAATCAACTTTTATGAAAATCATTTTTAACTAATTATATTTATTTTTTACTAATCATTTTCTTTTGGGGGTATGAGTGATCAAGTCTAACCTTGATCCCTTATTGTAGGGCGCTCATCTACCTCGATGCTCCAAGGGAACAACTATTATAATACCTGTAGCAGGCCCTCTGAATGATGCAGATTCAGTAGAGACACAAAGCAGTTCTAGTCGTTTTTACCATGGGGATCCTCATCTACCGTTATTGTATAATTTTCATGAACATGAGGGAAATTTGAACTTTCTCACTCGCATTGTCTTACTTACTTTCCATCCTTTGTCTGCTGGAAGAACACCAATTTCCCTTGGTGAGGTACGCATTTAAGTTCCACGTTCTTGTGATAAATGTAGTTATTCTTTTAATATGTAGACTTATGTATTATTAAGATCCTTACTAAGGTTGATTTTCTTTAGGCTTGCAAGTATCTGTTACCAACTGATTTTTTCTGTTAAGCATTGAAGTGTAGTATTTTAAAATTATGTCTTTGCATACTTTTGCTTTTTATTTTATTTTATTTTTCTTGATATTCTGAAATCTCTATGCAACATATGATTTGGAACATGGTAAATGAGTGGCTTTGATCAATGGAAATCTTCTGTTTAATTTTTTTCTTTGAAATCTTAAGGCCTAGTTTTTCCCTTAAAATTCATATTTCAATCAGAACTATTTCATTGTCATTTGAACATGGATATCATGCCATAAATATAGTGGAATGATTGCTTTTATCATTAATCCTGGTATACATTCTTTGAATTTACAGTTAGAAGTACTCGGAGTCTCTCTTCCATGGGGACGCATATTCTCCAGGGAAGAAAGATCAAACTTCTTTGAAGAAGTACGAAGACATCAAGAAGCAATAAAAAGTTTTCTATCTCTGTCTGACGTTGACCACCCTGGAAACCCTTTTCTTGATCTCAACATCAGCCATTCATTCTCTGGTGCCAGTGGGGATCAGTTGAATGCTGGCGGAATTGACCTTCTCTCTGGAGACCCTGTTTCTGTTCAGCTCACTTTACAATCTGATCTACCTCTCATGCAAAACGATTCGTCTTTTGACAATGACTGGTCAGATTTACTTGTTATTCCTTCATCTGTTAACGCTTTTATGGTTCCTGATGACAAAGACAAAAGCCTGTCACATAAAGACAACAGCAGTGGGGTTCATCATTACTTGAGCATCTTTCAGAGTATTTCGAAATGAGGCAAGCGCTGCTCCATAATTATCTCTGAATATGCTTCATAACATCCAAGTATTGAAGGTTTTAATTAATTGCAGGGGCAGGAGCTGAACTTCAAAGATGCCATAAGGCTTGAGATCAATCGTTTTAGGGCTGGTCTTTCTTCATTTGAAAGGGATCGAGCTCTTCTCTCGGTTCAAGTCAACCCTGCCTCTGTTGACCCAAATCATTTACTGGACGACGTTTACTTGACTAAAATATCTAAATTAGCTGATATTCTTGCTCTACTTGGACACAGTACAGCTGAGGACAAGATTCTTGCTTCCATTGGGCTTGACACTACATATCACGATGGTGTTGACTTCTGGAACTTAAACCTAAATGGAGACAACTGCATTGGTTCTGGTTGTGAAGTTTGCTATGAAGAACAGGCCATGCCAAAACTCAATTCTTCAAAATCCTCATCCTTTCTATGTTTTTTATGCCATAAAAAGGCTTGTGAAGTATGCTGTGCTGGTAAAGGAGCTACCTTGCTTCATAACTACAACGTAAAGGAAAACAAAAGGATATCAGGTTCGTCAAGCCAGAGTGGATCAAGCCATGGTGGTCGTAGAGAAAGTTCTTCTTTTCCAATTCCTCCAGATGGGTTTATCTGCAAAGTGTGCTGCAGCGAGGATACACTTTATGCACTGTATGTCGATTATGTTAGAACATTGGCAAGTCTACGGAGGCGAGATCGTGTTGATTCTGCAGCAACTGATGCTCTTAGCCAGATTGGGGCTTCTTGGAGTGGTGCAGATTATGAAAGAGTTGGTGAAGGATTCAGAACATTGTTGAAGGGGAAGGATTCTCTGGCAGAGTTTCCATATGCTAGCTTCTTGCATTCAGTAAGAACTCTAATTTTTTTATTCTTTCACGGATACTTCATGAATTCTTCTTTTCATAGCTTCCTCTATGTGGCAGGTTGAAACAGATGTTGAATCAGAACCATTGCTCTCACTTCTCAGCCCCTTGTACTCTGTGGCATCTCACTCATACTGGAGGGCACCACATGGCTGCACTTCTGTGGAATTACCAATCGTCCTTGGGGCCTTATCTGAAGTCTCTGGCGTTATATTGCTTGTCAGTTCATGTGGCTATTCACCACCCTTTGATCTTCCGCTCGTGAGTGTCTGCCCCGATCCACACCTGTGTTCAATTTATGTTTTTACAGATTTGAGTCATCTGATACCATTTCAGGTAACTATATGGGCTGGGAATATTGCGTGCAAGGAAGAATGCTCTTTCATTGGGAAATGGGATTTGAAATCGTTGACCACAATTTCTGGGGTTTCTGGGTCAGAGAACCCGAGTAATGATAATGTTCCGAGGCATGTGAAGTTCAGCTTTCCAAATACTGTTCGATGCCGAATCATATGGATTACATTAGCTCTCCAAAATATGGGTTCGAGTTCTGTTAATCTCCCTAGAGAGTGCAATCTTCTTTCCCTAGATGATTCTATGGAACTGCCTCTAGCCAGAAGGTCATTGAGTGACAGCACTGGGAGTATCGATCCACGTATTCATGCAAAAGGTATCATTGTATATGGAGCCCACTTGCCTGAAGAACTGATGAGCAATTCGTTGAAAGGATCTGAGAGCATGAACATGAATTCATGGTCAGAGATGTCCCCAAAAGTTGGCCGCTTCAGAGTACGATTAGCTAATTATGGCAATTTAGGCCAATCTTTTGATGATATTTGTCATCTTTACAAAACAAAATTGTTTTATTATCATTCTTGTGACTGCAGGTTCCAGTTGAAACAGAGAGGCTGATGTGGAATGATCGAATCCTGGACCAGTATTTGTCACCCACCGGCCCTCCATTGGCAGGGTTTCGACTGGATGCTTTCAATATCATAAGAAGAAGAGTCATTCACTCGCCTTCTTCCATAGACTTTGGCAAATGGGACCCCTTTTTGACATATTTGGAAGATTTTAACATATGTCCCCCCATCTTATATATCCAGGTGTCTGTTATTCAGGTATGCCATTAATATGAAACCATCATCGCTGTTTCAGACAATTATATAATCTCAAGTACATTAAATTACTAATTTCACGTTGCATAGGATCATTTTCATAATTTCTGGTTCTCATTTGTGATGATATTTAAGTGATGATCTCACTTGAGTTCTGTACTAATTCTGTCAACCAACCAAACCAGCAGATCGTTTGTGATATTTTTCCCACTCGCACTGATATTTTTGTGATATTCTGTAGGCCATCCCAAGAATTTGCTATTACATTGCCTGATTTTAATATTTACTTATTGTTTTGTAAGAGATTTACCAATCGCATATTCATCAATTTCATGGAATCGGCTTATACAGATCATTGCTGCAATCATGGACATAATTTTTATTTTATTTTTAAATACAAAATGGACCATCCGACAAAATGCTAGTCGCCGCATATCAATCCCTAGCCATTAAACAATATGCAATCCCCGCCTCAGCTTCACTCTGAAGTGTTTGGGAACCATGATGGCATGATCAACAATGATTCCCCCATATCATGAAACCACTTCATCAGTACAAACTGTCTGCCCCTGAATGGCACTGCATTCCGGTGCAGCCATATTGCCCATGGCATTGCGATAATCGCTCTCCTTCCTCCTTATGTCTAAAACTGCATTACCTGATTGAATCCCAGAAAGTTGACTCAGAGGTAGCATCTATTGATGGTACCCTCTGGGCAGCCCAAATTACGCAAGCAAAAGGGCAGTGGAAGAAGCCATCTGAAATGGACATAATTTATAGTAAATATATGACATGGTATTATTGTTGCCTTTATACTGGCTATGAGGTTATTGGATTAGAATGCCCTTACAACTGCTGTCTTGAAACGTTATAGTCCATAATCTATCCAATTGGGGGTCACAGTCATCAATATTTTTACTTTTTCTCTGTTTTTCAGCTCAACGGGGTTCAGTCAAGGCTGGGGGAGTTTCGGTTGCCACAGGTTCGTGCAGGAACTGTCTTATACTTTGATTTTCCGAGGGCGGTTCAAGCCCAAAGAGTCATCTTCAAGCTCACAGGCGATGTCACTGCCTTCATCGACGAACAAACAGATCTTGACGAGTCCCGGCCAATAGCATCCGGATTGGCTTTGTCCTCGAACCGAGTGAAACTCTTCTACTATGCAGACCCTTCACAGCTTGGAGCATTAGCTGCCCTCTCTGCTGTTTGATTCTGGCTGTTAATCCTTCATGGTCAACCCTCTCGTGTTCTATTTCTTGTCCGTCATTTTCGCTGATATTTGTGTGGTTAGAAAATAATACCTACAGATGATGATGAGAATTCAATGATGGAATTGTCTTCCAATTTAAAATAGCCATGGTGACTGAAATTGACAGAATTTGCAGCGGAATCAAGAGAAAAATGTCGAGAGGTTGAAAGAGAATGAAGGGGGAAAAATCATATAATGCCGTTATAACGGTAAATAGAAAAAACAGTCATAGTCTATAATGCCGTTCTAACAGAAATTACCCATTTTTATACATTTCTTTGGAGTACAAAATGCTAATCACTTTCTCAAGGTGTGTTGAAATTTTTTCAAAGATTCAGAATTTAAGGTCTAAACCACTCGATCAATTTAATTTATCAAACACTCTAGCAAGTAAATAAATATTTTCTAGTAGAGTTTTAAAGTGAAAGCATCTGAAATGTTTACAGATTATTTTACTCCATCCGCTCATGTGAGCAAAGTATACTACACGAAGAACAAGGACTTCTACAGAGTCTCCGGATGAGATCCATGTCGCTGGAATGATGATCGGTCACAGTTCTCAAGTGGAAAGATGTTTTGCCATGCTACTATAGTGAGAAGGATGATGAAGATTACATTCATTGTGCAATTACATTCATTAATCAGATGTGTTTTAAGGAAACTAAATGGAGTCCTAGGAGGAAGGTAGACCTTTCACTTTCTGGGTTGAGATCTGAAGAAAGATATTTGAGAAGGTTGACCTCAGATCATCCATTCTTACAGAATTTTGATGTAAGACTTTCAAGGTTTAAGGTAGTGTGATGTGTTTTGATCAAATTATCATCAATTCTAAGAACATAAAGTCAAGATGACATTGATAATAATCAATTTTGAAGAGGACTAGAAAAAGAAAAGATGACCATCAGTTGTGAAGAGTGGACAATATTATTGAGGACATGAGAACCCTAAAGATCCTCATATCCTCATCTATAGAACATTCATAACTTCATCTTGGATAACCTTCCATTTATATTGGAGTATACGCAAGGAAAAAATTAGTGCACATGATGTCAATAGCGCCATGATTTTTATGAAGACAAACATGGAAATAAGAATGGAGTCCATATGGAGAGAGAGACGATGGAAGGTGAAGACATGAATATGAAGAGGTGAGAAGGAGATGTCCAAATAAGTATGATGCGGTCAGTGACTCTAAACGCTGGGAAGGAGAACGAAGAACGTAAGATTGGGGGATGGCGACAAAGGTTGGCTACAATGACGAAGAGATATCTCGTCACGCCCTCTCGGCGAGCTCGACTCTGACGTCGATTAACAAGTCGTCCGGCAAGCCCTCACGACGAGTCCGCTACCTCAGATTTCATACCAGAGAGAGCTGAAAAGGGAATTAACTTTATTAAAGGGCATAAGATGCCCCTCCCTGGGCTCTAGGAGGTGTCTATTTATCGCCCATCGGAAGATAAGACAAAGCTTCTAGAAGTAGGAATATTCCGACGGCCGTGCCGTTGGTTTTGCAGAGTGACGCGGTCGCCCCGCTTGTTCTTTGGTTGCCTCATCTTCCATTTTAACCTTGTGGTGTCCCCCGGTTCAGCTCCTAGTTCAGGGTCGTTGGCCGTTACTCCTCTTGTGGGTGTGTGGGGTCTATCATTCTCCTCCGGCTCAAAAGGACTCGGCTCCATCGAGTCAGGGGGAAGGCACGGCTCTGTGGGGACCTTGAGAGGTCCTTGGTAGGCAACGAGGTTGCAGATGTTAAATGTCGATGGGATTCCCCAATCCGGCGGTATGGCGATGCCGTATGCGCTAGGATTGATTTTTCGGCGAACTCGGAATGGTCCAGCGGCGCGAGGATGGAGCTTGTGGGCTTTCTCCGTCGCATAACGTTTTGGTCGGAGCCTGATCATCACCATATCTCCTTTCTGGAGCTCTTGGGGTCGGCGGCGTTCATCGACAGATAGTTTGACCTTGGCGTTGTAAGCGGTAATCCGCTCTTTCACGTGTCGGGGGAGATCCGTGAGGTGGGTGGCGTAATTGACGGCCTCACTAGAGTATGCTCCGTGTGTTGGAAGAGGGACGAGGTCGACCGGCAGGTTAAGGGTTCGTCCAGTGTTAACTTGAAAGGGGGAGTATCCGGTGGCGCAATGACCGGAAGCATTGTATGCAAATTCGGCACGAGGTAGGAGTTCATCCCACGTGGCGGTGTTCTCTTGGACGAGACAACGTAATAAGTTACCCAACGATCGATTGGTGACCTCCGTCTGGCCGTCCGTTTGCGGGTGAAAGGCAATCGAGAATTGAAGTATCGTCCCCATTAGGTGCCAGAGGGCTTTCCATAAATTGCAGGTGAAACAAACGTCGCGGTCAGAGACGATGCTCCGCCGGACCCCATGAAGGCGAACAACCTTGTAGAAGAATAGACGGGTTGTGTGGGCGGCGTCCGTGGTTTTAGAGCACGCAATGAAGTGGGCCATCTTGCTAAATCGGTCGACCACCACGAGGATGGCATCTACTCGACGCCGAGTCCGGGGCTGGCCCAAGACGAAGTCTAGGCTGACCTCTTGCCATGGAGAATCGGGGATCGGGAGTGGGAGGTACTGCCCCGTGTTCTGTTTCGTCAGCTTGCCAATTGTGCAGGTGGAGCAGTGGCCAATCATTCGGTGGACATTGCGACGTAGATGGGGCCAGTAATAGCGTGCTTCCAATGCATGTACGGTTTTGTTGATGCCAAAGTGGCGCGCGAGTCCGCCACCGTGAAGTTCCCAAATTAAGAAGTTACGGGTGGAGCTAGCGGGTATGCAGAGGCGGTCGCAGAAGAAGAGGAACCCGGAGTCTGCCCGATAATCCTGATGAATGGCTGTTGTCTGTGTAGCCTCGTTCCAGAGCTACCGGAAGTCTGGACGTTCCTTGTAAATTAGTGGAAGTCGGTCGAATCTTGTAATCGTTGCCTGGGAGATTTGGAGTGTATGCTGTCTGCGGCTAGTGAACAATGACTAACAATGTTCCTCGTTCTAGAGCTCCCGGAAGTCCGAACATTCCTTGTAAATTAGTGGAAGTCGGTCGAATCGTGTAATCGCCACCTGGGAGATTTGGAGTGTATGTTGTCTTCCGGTTTTGAAACCGTAAGGACTAATTCTTCGATCAGACTTCCTGAAGTTGAGAAGAGGAAAAAAAGATGAGAGAAGTTGAAGAAGTGAGGGGAAGAAAACCGGAAGTAGAAAGGTTAGAGTTAAGCTAAGAAGCGCAGAGAAAAAGGGGAAAGCTATTCGGGTTCCCCTTCGGGGTTCAGCCTTAGCTGGTCTCTTAAACTTGTTAGCTATTTTGTTTCCGATTCAACTCGGGGCCGAACGTTACGTTATGAAAGAAGTAAAGACATAAGTTCTTGTAGAGCCTTGATTAGTTCTTGACTTCTACACGGAACCTGCAGGTTCAGATTTCTCCCCAGCATATGCTTTTGTCTTTCGGATTGGTCAAGGTTCGAGAAGAATAATGATGTAGGATATTTTAGAATACAATGCTATGTATGATTAAGAAAATAATCCTACAAAGGGATGAAGGATCTATGAAATGATATCACTGTGATGTAGATGAGTAAATCAGTGAGAATGCAGAGTAGGATAATTCAGAAATGTGAGGAGAATAGAGATGATATTAATTCGATTATGGATAGAATAATGTAGATATTGATAGGAGTATTAGGAGATGATATTATGATAGATTATAGTGATCTAAATATGAGTATATATATATGAGAAAGAAGTAGCCGAATAGAGTAATAAGATAATGATTGGGGAGTAGATAATAGTGAGTATAAATCAGTGAGAATGCAGAGTAGGATAATTCAGAAATGTGAGGAGAATAGAGATGATATTAATTCGGTTATGGATAGAATAATGTAGATATTGATAGGAGTATTAGGAGATGGTATTATGATAGATTATAGTGATCTAAATATGAGTATATATATATATATATATGAGAAAGAAGTAGGCGAATAGAGTAATAAGATAATGATTGGGGAGTAGATAATAGTGAGTATAAATCAGTGAGAATGCAGAGTAGGATAATTCACAAATGTGAGGAGAATAGAGATGATATTACTTCGTTTATGGATAGAATAATGTAGATATTGATAGGAGTATTAGGAGATGATATTATGATAGATTATAGTGATCTAAATATGAGTATATATATATGAGAAAGAAGTAGGCGAATAGAGTAATAAGATAATGATTGGGGAGTAGATAATAGTGAGTATAAAGGAGAGGAAATATTAAAGATACTATGAGTGATTAAAGAAAGAATAAGTATTGCGGTGACTGTATGACTGGGAATTATTTTAATATTAATACTGTCGGATATGAGAGAATAGAAAGAAAGATGATAATGAGAAGGTCGGGAGTGAGAGGATATTTTGTATTCGGTTAATAAATAAGAATAGAGGACAGATATGCCGATCAGAAGAGACAGTCGGAGAAGATAGAATAAGTGATGAGAACAGCGGTTATAGGAGAGTTAAAGGGCGGTAGAAGATATAGAATAAGAAGACGGAGATAGACGGTAAGATAGATGTGCAGAACATGGTTGGACTTATGGATTTAGGATAGAACTATTATTCACCGTATTTAAAGAGAGGACGATTACCTTGTCAGACGGGAATGTTGGTTTCTTGCACTCGGATTTGCACTCTCTCACTATCGGATTCAAGAAGGAGGAAGAACGAAAAAAGAATTGAAGATTTCACTCGCACGCACACACACTCTGTTTTTCGGATACACGCCTAAAATAGGCAAGACAAAAGAAGTAAAGAAAGAAAGAAAATCGTAACGACTATAACGGTATCGGCGATGACGTGGCCCTTTAATCGCCGTTATAACTCCCCGAATCCGACGGTCTCTAATTCTGCCTCTTCACTTAACATTTCATATCTCATCTAACCTTTTATTCTAGATCAGACGGTACAGATTATATCCTTCAAACTCCCCTTTAATTTGTAGCATTCCCGACGGTCGCAACGCTGATTTTTCGCACGAAATTCACAAAATTCAACTCTTCCGAATGATTTTGTGAACAAGTCTGCTAATTGGTCTTCTGTCCTCACGTAATCAAGCTTGATAAGTCCTTCTTCAATACAATCTCTGATGAAATGATGTCTTGTATCTATATGCTTGGTGCGGCTATGATGAACCGGATTCCTTGTCAGTTCCAAAGCCGACTTGTTATCCACCAAGATCTTTACTAAGTTCTCTTCCACTGACATTAATTCTTTGATTAATCGTGATATCCAAAGACTTTGACAAGTTGCTGAAGAAACAGCTATGTACTCTACTTCACATGTTGACAGGGCAACCACACGTTGCTTCACTGAATTCCAAGTGATTGGTAACTCTCCTATGAAAAATATTTGACCTGAAGCACTCTTCCTGTCATTTATATCTCTAGAAAAATCACTATCACTGTATCCTATGATCTTCAGGTCTATGTCTGCTTTTTTGTACAGAATACCGAAGTTCACAGTACCTTTTAGATATCTCAAAATCCTCTTTGCTGCTACTAGGTGCTCTGAGCTTGGTTTATCCATAAATCTGCTCAGATAGCTGACACTATACACTATATCAAGTCTTGTATTCATAAGATACCGTAGACTCCCAATCAAGCTTTTGGAATTTGTCGAATTTACCAGTTTTCCTTCAGCTTCTCTCTTTAGTTTTAGATGCACTTCCATTGGTGTTTTTATAGCATTACAATCATTCATCTTAAACACTTTCAGAATATGATTTGTATAAGCTCTTTGACTCAGGAAGATATTGAGTGAGGATTGTCTGAGGATTGTCTAACTTCCAAATCTGTCATTTCAAACTTATCCTTCATTTCTTCTTTAAACTTGCTGATTTGATTTCCACTTGGACCAGTGATTATTAGATCATCCACATATATTCCAACAAGCACTTTCTCTTTTTCACTTCCTTTATAAAATAGAGCAACATCCAGTTTACTTCTTTTAAAACCGAGATCATCCATGGTTTTATTTAACTTCGAATTCCATACCCGAGGTGCTTGCTTCAGCCCATACAATGCCTTGGTGAGTTTTAACACATGAGATTCCTTTCCCTTCTTCACAAACCTTCAAGTTGCATGACATATAAGTCTTCCTTAATCACCCCATTTAAAAATGCAGATTTAACATCAAGATGATGTAAATTCCAATTTAATTGGGCTGCAATTACAATCAATATTCTGATGGAACCAAATCTAGCTACAGGAGCATATATTTTCTCATAATCAATTCCGAATTTTTGAGAGTATCCCTTTGCCACTAACTGAGCTTTGTGCTTCACTACGGCCCCTGTTTGATCCTTCTTCATTCTAAATACCCATTTAACTCCTATGGGTTTGATTCCGGGTGGAGCTTTTACTAAAGTCCACGTTTTATTCCTTTCAATGGCTGATAATTCTTCTGCCATTGCACTCCTCCACAGTTCTTCTTTCACTGCTTCAGCATAAGTACAGGGTTCCTCCGTAATCTGTAGATTTAAGTTATCATAAATTAAATTCGTTTCCTCATAAACATCCTGAATTGATCTATATCTCAGAGGTTCTTCATCAATTAAATTTCCATCCCGAATTGAATCACTCTGAGGCAATTCTGTTGGTTCTTCAAATACTTCATCAGTAGGTTGAAAAATGTCAAGATTAAAATCCTCATAAGATATAGAATTACCTGGATTGCCCACCGAGAAGTTTAAGGACTTTGACTCCTCGAATATCACATCCCTTCTTATACTTATCTTGCGGGTTGCAGGATCTATGCATCTATATACTTTAGATCCTTGCTCATACCCAACAAAAATCATTTCCTGACTTCTGTCTTCAAGTTTTCCAACATTTGCCGTCACTTTTACATGCACTAGTGAGCCAAATATTCTGAGGTGATTCACACTTGGTTTCTTTCCATACCAACACTCATATGGGGTCTTACCTCTCAAACTTTTAGTAGTCGATCTGTTAAAGACATAGGTGCAGGTTGTCACTGCTTCTCCCCACAATTCTAATGGTAATTTCTTCCCTTTAAGCATGCTTCTTACAAGTCCCATAATAGTTCGATTTCTTCTCTCTACCACTCCATTTTGTTGTGGAGTATATGGTGATGTTAACTGTCTTAGAATACCATTCTCTTCACAGTATAGAATGAATTCTTTTGATAGAAATTCTCCACCACGATCACTTCTTGCACATTTTAATTTCCTTTTTATCTCTGCTCCACCCATCATTCTAAACCTTTTAAAACCTTGTAGAGCTTCAGCCTTGAGTGATAACAAAGAAATCCACATATATCTTGAAAAATCATCAACAATGAGCAGGAAATAAGATTTACCTCCCAGTGTTGGTGGTTTAATTGGTCCACATAAATCCATATGTACCAATTCAAGGGGTTTTTCTGCTCTAAAAATGGAGGCTTTAAAAGAACATTTAGCATGCTTCCCCGATATGCATGTAGAGCATAATTCTTTTGGTTTTTCGAACATGGGTAATCCTCTTACTAGTTCTCCTTTTATCATGCTATCAAGAGTATAAAAACTCTGATGACAAAATCTCCCGTGCCATAACCATGCTTCATCCTCTCTTGATAAATTGCATGACTCACTAATAGCAAGTTTAATTTGATACATATTGCCCCAAGTTTTCTTCATCTTGGTAAGTAATTTTCCCTTCTTGTAAAGGTTTGTGAGATATCCTCCACTTAAAGATGTCTTACACCCTTGATCATCGAGCTTTCCGAGACTTAAGATATTTGTCTTCAGCTTTGGTAGGTAAAGAACTCCTTTAAGCTCTATTTCTTTGCCGTTCTTGCATATGACAATGACGGTTCCACATCCTTCATACTTGATGGAGGATCCGTCTCCAAAGTTTACATTTCTTGTTTCATCTTTATTTATAGAATGAAAGAATGAATTAATACCTGTCATATGACTACTCACCCCTATTTCAAGATACCACAAATCACAATTAACATCATCTCCATTTCCTTCGAGCAATCTTTCACTGAATTCACTGTTTGACAGAATCATTAAAGCCGATTCTTCATATTCTTCCACTAAATTTGCTTTCTCTTCTTTCCCATTCTTCTTTTTCTCAGCATGACACTCATCAGCAAAGTGGCCCATCTTTTGACAATTATAAAATTTTATTTTTTATTTATCAAAAGGCTTCTTTTCACCTTCATCGTTTTGCTCCTTTTGCTGTCTTCCTCTTCCACTCTGACTGATTCTTCCTCTTCCTCTTGAAGTCTGGCCTCGGTCAAACTTCTTTGTCATCTTGGATGCTTTTGTCAATCGTGCTTGCTCCTCTTCATGATTATCTCTTTCAATTAATCTTGATTCATGCACACACAGTGAACCAAGCACTTCTTCAACAGTCATCGGTTTGATAGTACCAATGTGCTCGAGGGAGAGAGTTAGTGTATCAAACTTCTGTTGTAAAGAACTCAATAGTTTAGATACAACATCTTTTTCATCAAGGTTCTCTCCCAAATCTCTAAGTTCAGAGATTACTTTTGTAAATCTCAAACTATAGTCACTCACCTTCTCGTCCTTTCTCATGGACAGATTTTCAAATTCTCGCCTCAAGAATTGAATTCTTGATTGTATCACATGGTCTGCTCCGACGTGTAGAATCTTTAAAGATTCCCAATTCTCTTTTGTCGATTTCTTGATGTCCATTTGAAAACTTACGGATTCTGGAATCAATCTGATAATCGTCGATAACACCAACTGATCTTTCTTTTGATTTTCTTCATCCCCTTCAATCACTTCCCACAAACCATGCGCCTCTAAGTAGACTTCCATTCTCATTGCCCAGAGACGATAGTTTGTATCCGATAACATGAAATTAGAGTTTGTCACCTGATTCTCTAATTTCTGCAAAACATTCGTTGATGATGAGCTCGCCTCTCCGATCTTCTGCGGCATCTCCACAGGTAGATCGCAAAGCTCTGATACCACTTGTTGGTTTCTTGCACTCGGATTTGCACTCTCTCACTATCGGATTCAAGGAGGAAAAACGAAAAAAGAATTGAAGATTTCACTCGCATGCACACAAACTCTGTTTTCCAGATACAAGCCTAAAATAGGCAAAACAAAAGAAGTAAAGAAAGAAAGAAAATCGTAACGACTATAATGGTATCGGCGATGACGTGGCCCTTTAATCGCCGTTATAACTCCCCGAATCTGATGGTCTCTAATTCTGCCTCTTCACTTAACATTTCATATCTCATCTAAACCTTTTATTCTAGATCGGAGGGTATAGATTATATCCTCCAGGGAAGACGATATCCTTGGATTCGCCCAATGAAAGCAAATTTCCTTGTTCAATCTCTGACCGGGAATGGATGAAAGCGAGAGAGAGGAGGGAGAACAGAAAGGGAGATAGAATCTCGGGATGGAGAGGATGCGGGAGAATGGTGGAGACACAGGAAGAACAATGAACACGAAGGGGTAAAAGTAACCAAGTAGTAACCAATTTTATCAATAAACAACATCATTTGTTCTCTTACATATTCTCAATTTATAGAAATAGAAAGAAGAGCGGTTTGCGGGAAACGTCGCCTTGCGTTAGTTTTCATTTGCAAATGAAGAGTCGCACCCGGGGATAACTCTTCTTCAATACGTCAGTTACGTGGAAAAAGATTTTTAAGATGAATAGCATAGCGGTTGTAGCACTTAAATATTAGATTCGCCCCGTACGTTGTAGCTAGTTGTTTAGTTACCGAAGTGAGTGTAGGACTGATGACGACTGGAATTTTCTGGGAGATTAGCAATCCCCTCGTGCATTTTCTTTTGGTGTTCGCAATTTGATGAGACGGAAACTTCGCATATAGGCGTTGTGACCTGAGGTGGCCTTGCTTGTGATGAACGGGATGCCTGAAGATGAATAAGTGATGGCGTGCAGCTTGGTTTCTAGTTGAAGTCGGCGTGTGACGAGACGAAACCGCGAGATCGTCGATTTCAAGCGGTATCGCGTGAAAAATTATTCCAAACTTACCAATTTTAGGAAATTCACTCGAATTGAGGGGTATAATGGTAAATATGGGTCGAATCCACAGGGAATTAAGAAATTTCTTGACTCAATCTTCAAATTTGATCAAATCGGACGAGAAATTGATGGTAGAAATTGGGGAAAATGATATTTTAAGAAAGAAGACTTCAAATCGATTCTACGGAATCAAAAATTGTCAAAATCGGACTTGATTTCGCGGAGAAATCATGAATTGAAGTGGAGAGAATTTTTGGAACGACGGAATCGTGATTTTGAGTGACATTGTATGAAATTGAAAGTTAAATCCTAATCTAAATGAAAATTAAACATGATAGGAGGATAAATTAGGAAAAACCGCTTCCACTAACTCCAATTAGCGACCGAAATGAGGTAATTAAATCGATTAATCACCACGAAAACGAAGAACGCGAAGAGGATGTTCAAGCTGCGATTTCCGCCGATTTACGCCGCCAAATCTCGATTTCAAAGGCTCCGTGGGTGCGGAAATGGGTGTAGAACACGATGGAATCGAGAGATTCGAGAAGATTGGTGTCTAAACATCTCAATTAGGCTTGAGATTCAACTCGGATGCTTAAGAACGTGAAGAACGCATCATTTTATAGGAGGAAATTTTGTAACCGTCCGATCGAAACGATCGACGGTTACGATAAACGGTCCATGATGGACCGTTTTCGAAAATATCGCGATCGTCGGATTGTGGATGGAGGGCTCAGATGCTCCCGTCGATAGGCGTTATAAAAATGCTTGAATCCCGTTCGTTGGATCACGATCGAACGGCCCCGATGTGATCCGCCATCGTTACATCAGAACCGTTATAACGCCTCCTATTTGAGCACGTGTGTGATGATCGCCGGTGGTCCACGCGCCCATTTGATTGACGTGCGTCGATCGATCAGTTGGCCTGATCCAACGTTCTCCACAGCGCCACGTCACGTGCATCAAAAGAACGTGTGGAACTTAGTCCCACACGGGATTAATTTATGAAACCGTCGGGTTTAAATAACCCGACGGTTTATGAAGTTCGATTACCCCTTCCCATATAGGCAAGGCTGAAGAACTTTATTATATTAAGTAAATAAATGATATATATTATAAATACGCGCCACGTAGGCACGCTGCGCGAGCCCGCGTGGCTCTGCCACGTGGCCTTGCGTGCCACGTCGCACCCGCATGGGACCCGCGCGCTATTTTTGCTTTTTATTTAATTATTTTAAACATTTTTTAAATAGAAATTAAATCAGAAAAATCAGGAAAAAAATCCCAAAAAAATGTAAAAATCATATCTTTTAAAATACAACTCCAAATTAATCCAAATTTCTTTCATTTGATCTTAAGTTTAATTATCTATTATTCTAAAAAGTCAGATTTAATAAATAATAAGAGTTAAAATTATTATTTCAAAAATACATTCATTTATTAAGATTTTAAACTTTATAAAATAAAATGAATGTTTATAAAAATTGTTTCTCTTATTATTTTAACTTTAAAAATAGTTATAATCTCAAGAAAAATATGGGTTATCAAATTATTAAAACTCTAATTTATCAAAATTAACCCTAATTTAAAGTATTTTGAGATTATAATGACTTTTAAGAGAATAATAGAAAAATACATATAAGTATGATAACATGCATGAAAATGGAGTCATTTATACTTAAATATGCATCAAAAATCATGTTTTATGATGTAAATATCACATGTTATCAGCGTGCATGCATGTTGATCTTGACTCTTCGAGTAGAATAATCTCTGTTCTCGATAATCCAGCGTATGGAGCGGTCAAATTTGAGGTAGCTTCCATATGTTTGCCAGAGTAACGAGAAGGAGGTAGAGAATAGTTCACGGAAACAGTGAGGGTTAGTTGGTCTTCGACGCAAAAAATTCTATTCGGTAGAGGATGAGGATGGCTTCTTTGAAGAGGAGCTCTTCATGGGGAATTTCTGGACGTCGTCGGTGAAGCTTCATCATATTATGTCGTTAAAGCGAGGCGATGGAGTTTCGAACAGGTAGAGGGGAGCATCGGGATGCTCCTTTTCTCGTTGAACGTTAATTTAATAAACATTGTCGCCTCCTTCTTGTGAATTGAATAGTCTTCATGCTCTCATAGAGCTTGGCGATAAGAAGCTGATGGAGAATTATTTTAAAAACATGAACACAAGGGTTCTAAGTGAACCTATCCTCCTCCTCCTCCCCACTCATGAGTTTGAAAATTATCTATTCATTAAATGGATGAAGAATACCTCTCTAAATAATTAAAGAGAGAGTAGATCTTAAGGGATTTATTTTCCCTCCCTTACTCTATTTTATACTGATCTAAGGATTGACTTGGTCAAACATTTAATCCCTATCTTTAGAAACCTAGAATTCCTTGAGTGGACCAAGTCAACCACCTTCTACCTTGATGTAGGTTCCCTATTTTCCAAACTATATCCACCAAATCATAGGTACCTTTTAAATTATGACTAAAGATCTCAAAAGAAAAGAAAATAGGAACACTTTTGTTATTCCATTTCCTACTTTCTTTGAATACCACCTTTAGTTAGAATTATAGGGGAGATCCACTTGATATTACTCTCGAATTCCATCTCAAGATTAATCCAAGCCTTTGTGAAGACACATCAGCATATAAGAAGTCTCATGAATGACATATATCAAATACATGATTCCCTCAAGCTGAAGGAAGATCATTATATCAAAGCCTCACGAGAATCACCTCAAAGAAGAATCTACTATGAAGATCATGAAAGAAGATTACAAGAAGAATAATTATCTTCCCTCAGATCAAAGTCTCTACGGCTGATGATTAAGACAAGACTCAATCAGATATCATCTACTGAAGCAATCCTCTTGAATAGCCACTAAAGCAATCAGATGTCAGCCTAATCTCCACCCAGGAACGGCCTTTTAAATATCATTATCTTCCACGGTTTTAGCTGCATCAACTTCTATATTAACAGATGCACAATAATCCGTCGGCCACTCAAAGACAAACACGAGTAAGACAGAATAGGCCAAGCAATAAAGACTTCAAGGAAGCTCAACACCGTGAACGCTTCTCCAAGTAAACGACATCTCTACAGCTAAAGAAAGCCCCTAAAGTCAACAAGTCTCTCACGGTTAAAAGAAGACAGAAAAGCTCCATCTGAGATGAAACTGACGATGCCCTTAAATTCATCAGTATAATTACGGGGACGACTTCCCCTTGATAAGATAGGAAGCCTACTCCTCTTCCCGGGAGCTTCTCAATGTCAACGAAAAAACGCCGATCCCGTTACAACTTCCCCTGCAGAGAAGCAACACAGACACGGTCATCTAGCAGGCAAGATTTCCTACCATTAAGACTCTCCTGAAGACCTCCGCCGTTCCCGCCAAGTGTTAGAACAACCGCTCGTTCTCACCGTGGCGACCCTCTTCTTCACACACTCACTAATCTAATCACACAGAACAAGAAGGAAAACCAACTTGAAATTCATACACTCCACACACCATACGCTCTTCCGAGCTTACACTGTTATTTAAAGAAAAGAAACAAACAAAGAAAGAAGAGCAACCGATTTAACGGTTTCTGGGGCCCGCGTGCTCCTTCTCGTTCAATCCGCACCGTTATAATTCCTGAAGATGGACGCTCAGGATTATTTCCGCTCTTGTTTACATCGTGGTCGTGAGATATAGATCTAACAGCTCAGATTACTCCCTCAAACACCTCCCTAATCTGAGAATTACTTCACTTTGACTACGCCGATTCTCTTGCGAAGATCCACAAATTTTGAAATCCCGAGTGGCTTAGTAATGAAATCAGCTAATTGATCCTCCGTACGCACATGTAACAGCTTAACCTTTCCTTGTTCTACGTAATTTCGAATGAAATGATAGCGCACATCGATGTGTTTCGTTCGTCCATGATGAACCGGATTTCGGCTAACCTCAATGGCCGATTTGTTGTCAATGCACAAATCAAAATCTTCGATGTAAACTCCAATCAATTCGAACAAGAATCTCTTTATCCAGATACCTTGGCACACTGATACTGCAGCCGAAATGTATTCGGCCTCACATGATGATAATGCAATTACCTTCTGTTTGCAACAATTCCACGAAATAGGTTTTGATCCATAGAAAAAAACATTTCCCGAAGTACTCTTACAATCATCTAAATCTCCTGCGTAATCACTGTCACAATATCCCACCAATTTGCAGTCCTTGTCTTTACCAAACACAAGACCATAATCCGAAGTCCCTTTTATATACCTCAGTATTCGTTTTGCTGCTGCCAAATGGTTTGAGAACGGTTTTCTCATAAACCGACTCAAAAAGCTCACTGAGAAGATCAGATCAGGACGAGTTAAGGATAAGAATCTCAAACAGCCGATCAATTTCCTGAAATAAGTGGATTCCACTTCCTCTCCTTCGCCTTCTCTGTTTAATCTCAGTCGACACTCCATGGGTGTTTTGGCAGAATTACACTCTTTCATTTTAAATTCTTCAAGAATTCTCAAAGCATAATTTGTTTGACATAACCTGATATCGGATTTCCCTTGTATCACCTCAATACCCAAATATGTGTTTAACAAACCGAGGTCAGTCATTTCAAATTTTGTCTGCATAGAGGATTTAAAATCCTCAATTCTCTGAGTATTTGATCCAGAGATGATCAAATCGTCCACATAAACTCCCACCAGAGTTCTATCTCCTTCAATGTTAGATATATAAACTGCTTGATCATTAATGCTCTTAATAAAACCAAGTGATCTCAGTGTATTATCTAACTTCGAATTCCACGCTCTTGGGGCTTGCTTAAGCCCGTACAGAGCTTTTCTCAATTTTAGGACACAATCCTCTTTTCCCTTTTTTATAAAACCTTCCGGTTGATGCACATACACTTCCTCTTTAATCTCACCATTCAGGAAAGCGGATTTTACATCAAGGTGATGTAAATCCCATTCCATTTGTGCTGCAATAGCTATCAAAATCCGGATAGATTCTAATCTTGCAACCGGAGAAAACACTTCATCAAAATCTTTTCCCTTTTCTTGACTGTAGCCTTTAGCTACTAACCGAGCCTTGTGTCTTGTGATATCTCCAGTCCTTTTTATCTTGTAAATCCATTTAACTCCAATTGGCCTACAATTCTCAAGAGGCTTGACAAGAACCCAAGTCAAATTTTTATCTATCGACCCCATTTCCTCTTCCATTGCCTTTCTCCATATATCTTCTTTGACGGCTTCTTCATAAGACGATGGTTCTTCTCCTGAAATACACAACACTTCTTCATCCATCTCTCGGGTATTCTCATAGATCGATTGAATCGATTTGTACCTACTGGATTCTTCTTCGTCTTCCTCTTCACCCTGATTTCGATCTTGATTACCTTGATCGTGAGATTGAAAATCTGATGCTGAATTTGAATTTTGAAAGATGACTGGGTTTTCTAGTGAGATGACCAGCTCATTGGCTGAAGACAAAGTGAAATCAAAGAGTTGATTACACTGTTGACTGAAATCCCAATTTTGATTTTCCTCAAAAACAACATCTCTGCTTATATTTACCTTAAAACTCAGTGGATCAAGGCATCTATAGGCTTTAGTACCTAATTCATACCCAATAAACACCATCAAACTACATCTGTCTTCAAGTTTACTCACTCTTTTTGTGGTTTTTACATGAACCACAGAGCCAAAAACCCGTAGGTGATCTATATTTGGTTTCTTCCCACTCCACCTTTCATATGGTGTTGAGTTTTCCAAACTCTTGGTATGTGAGCGATTTAGAACATAAACACATGTATTCACAGCTTCAGCCCATAGTTCTAAAGGTAATTTCTTCTCCTTTAACATGCTTCTTACACAGGACATAATAGTCCTATTCTTCCTCTCAGCCACACCGTTTTGCTGTGGTGAATAAGGTGCAGTAAGTTGTCTTTTAATGTCACTTTCTTCACAATAGGCATTAAAAACCTCTGAATTAAACTCCCCTCCTCTATTGGTTCTAAAGCACTTAATATCCTCCTCACTTTCCGATTCTGCTAATTTTTTAAACTTCTTAAAATGATAGAAAGCATCTGACTTATCCCTTAGGAAAGCTACCCACATTAACCGAGAATAGTCATCAATTAGTAGGAAAAAATACCTTCTTCCTCCTACAGTTGATGGCTTCATTGGTCCACATATATCACCATGAATTAGTTGAAGTTTCCTTGATGCTCTGAAATTCGATTTGTCAGGGAATGGACTTCTTTTTTGCTTTCCTGCCACACAACTCCTGCATAAACGGTCAGAGAATTGAATATTTGGTAAGCCATTTACCATTTCAACCCTTCTCATGTCATCAATTTTCCTGAAATTCTGATGACACAACCGAAGATGCCATAACCAAACTGCTTCTTGCTCTTCTCGGGTGACATGACATTGGTCAGGAACACATAATTCAATAAGGTACATACTTCCTCTTGACTTCCGAATTTTAGCAAACAATTCACCTCTATTATCAAAAATGGACAATATTCCTCCTCCCAATGTTCAAGTGTACCCATCATCATCAAGCTTCCCAATGCTCAATATGTTCACTCTGAGGGTTGGAACAAAAAGAACACCCTCAAGGTTCAATTCCTTTCCATTAGAATCACAAACGGATATTGAGCCTTTCCCTTCATATACTACTGACGATTCATCGCCAAATCTGATCACTCCTCTTATACTTTCATCGATAGTATTAAAATAAGATTTAGTACCTGTCATGTGAGAGCTTGCTCCTGTATCAAGATACCATAAATTTTTTTGGACTTTCATATCTTGAACTCCTTGTAGCAAAACATCCTCTGTATATGCCATAAAGAGATTCGATTCCTCGGTTGTCAGATTCATTGTTTCTTCTCCCACTCTTGGTTTTTTCTCGTTCTTGCACTCGTCAGCAAAGTGTCCAAATTCTTGACAATTATAACACCTTACCTTCGTTTTGTCAAAAGGTTTTCTTGTCCCTTCTTGATTTTGATCTTCAATTGATTTAGATTTGCCTCGTCCTTGATCTCTTCCACGTCCTCTTCCTCTTTCTCTACCTCTTCCTCTTCCGCGCGACGAGTGTCCTTCCTCCGGTTTTGATTTCTTGAACTTGCTCATTGCGCGGGATAATAGAGCATGTTCTTCTTCTCTTGCATCTCTCTCGGCTAGTCTCAACTCATGTACTTTCAGTGATCCAATTGCCTCTACCAAAGACATTGAATCCAAATCGCCGAATTGCTCTAAAGATAACGTCAAAGAATCATACCTCGGCGGCATTGACCGAAGAAGCTTCTTGACCGCTTCTTTATCCTCCACCCTTTCTCCAAGCTGGCGCAACTCAAAAACTATCCGAGAAAACTTATCCGTGAATTCACTCACCTTATCAGTCTTCCTCATCGAGAGATTTTCAAACTCTCTTCGGAGTCCTTGAGCTCTTGATTGGGCGAGACGATCAATTCCCACATGGAATGATCGGATTATTTCCCAATTCAACTTGGCAGACTTCTTGATATCCAGCTGAACTCCAGACGATTCCGGAATTGCCGCTAGCATCGCCGAGAGAGCAAGCCGATCCTTCTGTCTGTTCGTGTCGGTGCCAAGAACTGCTTCCCACAATCCTTGTGCGTCGAGATGTACTTCCATCCTCATTGCCCAGTGACGATAATTCGTCGCGGACAGTTGAGTTAAAGGCGTTGGCGCAACTACTTCAAGTTTCTTGACCGAATCACTGGTCGAAGCTCTTTCACCCTGAGACACTGCCTCGCCTCTTCTCGGCATTTTCCCGTAACTCTCACGAAGATCGGAAGCTCTGATACCACTTGTTAGAACAACCGCTCGTTCTCACCGTGGCGACCCTCTTCTTCACACACTCACTAATCTAATCACACAGAACAAGAAGGAAAACCAACTTGAAATTCATACACTCCACACACCATACGCTCTTCCGAGCTTACACTGTTATTTAAAGAAAAGAAACAAACAAAGAAAGAAGAGCAACCGATTTAACGGTTTCTGGGGCCCCGCGTGCTCCTTCTCGTTCAATACGCACCGTTATAATTCCTGAAGATGGACGCTCAGGATTATTTCCGCTCTTGTTTACATCGTGGTCGTGAGATATAGATCTAACAGCTCAGATTACTCCCACACCAAGTACTTCGCCGGCAAGTCCAGAAAATCCGTAAACGCAAATGAATGATACCTCCCATTGGAGTTGACCAGTCACGACCGTCGATCGTCTTCACCGATGGATCTGCAAGACAGGATAGAAGAAAGAGAAAGTATCAGGAAATCTCCAAGAAGAAAGAAGATCGTCAAGGCCATTAACCGGAGCGCACCGTCGCGATACTCTTCCAGCATTCGAGTCCATCACTCTTGTCACGGCGATCATTCCGCCACCCAAAGATTCCTCATCCTCCGTTCCTTTCTGTCACGCCGGATCTAAATTGTTGACACCACGGATAAATCCGTTGCCTAACGGAAGGACAGTTGGAGACCACAGCTCCCTCTGAGAAGAAAACCACTGACGACGATCGGCTAAATCACCATCACTCTGGCGAACAAGGGAAGACCGAAAGCTGGATACGTTGAAGATACGAGAACACTCCTAAAAAGAATCCCTCTTCGTCAACCGATCAAGGATCAAACTTCCTTCCAACGACTTTATCGATTTCCGGAGTTCATCATCTTCCATGCGTTGACGGCATCTACACAAGCAAAGCAACCTCGGGTCAACGCTCCTACAAACTCGGAAACAGAGAAAAGACACAAAGAAGTTGCCGTAACCGTCGTTAAATCTATGGGATAAACGAAGCTCCTCGTCTCCGCAACCGTCAATACCCCTCGTATGCAAGATCAAAGAAGGAATTAAAAGCCTCCCGATCTACGTACAGTTGTACGCGGAAAGGACGTCAACGCGACGTTTCATTATCACTTCTTTTCCTTCATCTCTATAAAATGAAACTGTAAGCGACGAAAAACAGATGTTGTTATTTGATAAAATTTGGTTCTATCTGGGTATGCTTACCCTTCATGTTCATCGTTTCTTCCCTGTGTCTCCACCGTTCTCCCTTCCGAAACTCTTCTCTCCGCGTTCTATCTCTCTTTCTTTTCTCCCTCCCGTTCTTTCGCTTTCAATCCCTGTAGTCAGAGATTCGTGGAGGATAGCCAATGTCCACGGGAGTAAACCAAGGCATCTCTCCTTGTCTTCTTCAGGTAATCATCCTCGCCCTTCGCCGTGAAAATAGTTCGCTTCCGAAAATCGTAAGTCCACTGTTAGACCGCCCGTCTCTCTCTTCTTTCTTTTCCATTCTCTATTTCCTGTCACTTCTCCTATCACCGCCTTACCGTTCTATCATCGCGATTTCTTTTCCGTCATAAACCTATCCTCGTTTCTCTCCTTCTATTCTCTATATTATAATATACGATATATTCCTCCGGCTATAACTCCTCTTCGCTCTATCCATATTCTGTGTTCACCTCCTGTCCGAGCGTATTAATCTTAAAATAACTCCTGAATCATACAACCTCCGCCATATTTATTTCTGTGCTTCATCGCTCATATTATCTTTAATATTTCATCTCCATAATCTAAACTATATCACATCCATCCTTACTTAATAAATAACACATAATATTTCTTCCCCGTTTCTCTTCTCTACTCATATTTAACCTCCATAGTGATATCAATTCATAGGTCCTCCCCATATTTGTAGGAATATTATTAATTTTAGAAATATCCTACATCAGAAGCTCAGTAAGCTGCATGTTTCTTTATGGTTCCACGTGACATGCCTTGACAATTCCTTTCTCTTTCGCATGGATGCTCATTTGGTAGCGACAGGTCGGCCTGTGGGAAGGCATCCTGAGAGGGTGTTGAGATTATATGTTGATCCTCAGATACTGCGGGACTGTGGAGAAGCTGTTCTCGTGGGTAAGATTTGCTTATGTTGGAAGTTCCCTTCAAGCTTCTTCTTAGCTGGTGGTAAATACGTCTATTGCTTTTGTGATGGCAAGGCAATAGATGTTCATCTTCTTCTGCAACTTCTGATATGGGTTAAACTTCCATGGCAGTCTCTTTTCAACTCTTTAGGGATGACTTTAGTTTTCTTTATTGCAGCTGTTCATGACGATCGACTGAGGAGAAGGTAAGTCTCATTACTCTTGTTGGGTTCTTTCTCTTTCTTTTCTTCTTTCACCGGAAATATGTCTCTCGAGGAGGTATGTAGAAGATTTATTCTTGTGAGGATCTGTGGTTAGAGGGAGAGTCTTTGTGACTGTCTTCCTTCTTATTGTTATCATCATAAAGTCTTCATTTGAGGTAGCATCTTAAGACCAATCTTACATGAGCAGTAGTATAGACATATCTTCTAGAATTCTATCTAAGAGGTGGTTTTCAAAGAAAAGGGAATATAATTCAAAGAGGTTTCCTACTAATTTTCTTTTGAGATCAATAACTAAATTATATAAGGTACCTAAGATATGGTGGATGTGGTTTGGAAAATTAGGAACCTATATCAAAGGTATAAGGGTGGTTGGCTTGGTCCATTCAAGGAATTCTAAATATCTAAGGATAAGGATAATTTCTTTTGACCAAGTCAATCTTTAGATCAGTGTAAAATAGAGGAAGGAGGGAAGATAATTCCCTTAGAATCTATACTCTCTTTCATTATTTAGAGAGGTCTTCTTCATCCATTTAAATGAATGGATACTTTCTCAAACTCATGACTTAGGAGGATAATAGGTTCACTTGGAACCCTTGTGTTCATGTTTTGAAATAATTCTTCATCAAACAACCTCTATCCTTGCAGAAGGTTACAAGAATGGCGGGGAAGTGAATAGTACCCAACGACATTATGGGAAGTGGTTGTATTCACTCACTTTTGAATCCAGCCCTGTTCCCTATCTCGAAGTGGCGGTGGCATTTGGATGTTCCGAAGCGAAGGCTTTCCCCATTCATCGTGAGTACGGGTGAGATGGGAACATGGACGTGAAAAAAGCAGATGATGCGCTTTAGCTAGTTACCAATGTTCACCTTCTTGTACTGTAGATTGATGTTTTTCGCTTTTCGCAATTCTTCGACCTCCCAATGAGGTGACTATTGCCTTCTTCCATTGTTTACTTTGTAACTGATTTATGAGTGTGTCGGCCACCTTGTTCTCCCGGCCGAGCCAGTGGCGTAAGGAGAACGTAAAGTCCTGCATGACTTCCACCCATCATCCATGCCTTGCGCTTAGTTTCTTCTGTGAATGGAGGAATCAAAGAGCGTCGTGATCACTGTATAGAGTGAATTCTTTATGGAGAAGGTAGTGCCTCCAAAATTTTAGGGACTAGACGACAGCATACAGCTCTGTGTCGTAGTTGGAGTACCGTATTTTAGCTTCACTAAGCTTGTCACTGAAGAAGGACACCGGGTGGGCTTCTTGAGATAACACCGCACCGATGTCCATGAAAGATGCGTCCATCGCTACGCGAATAGTTTGTCAAAGTCCAGAAGTCGAAGAACAAGGGTGGAGGTCAAGGCGACCTTGATTTGCTGGAAATCTGGTTAGGCGAGAGCACTCCACTCAAATTGGGCTTGTTTGAGAGTATCAGTTAGTGGGGCTGTCAGAGAGCTGAAATTTTTTATGAAGCAGCGTTAGATTTGTGCTAGTTCGTGGAAATTCCGCACATCAAACAGAGACTTAGGCGTCGGCCAGTCACGGATGGCGGTGGTCTTGACTGGATCAACTGCTAGCCCTGTGGGGGAGATGACGAAGCCGAGGAACGCAACCAATGTGCGCAAGAAAGAACATTTGGCGACGTTGGTGAAGAGTTTTTGTTCCTAGAGTTTGGTGCAGACCGCCCGGAGGTGGTTTTTGTGTTCAGCGGTAGAGGGCTGTAGACAAGAATATCATCAAAATAGACCACGAGGAATTTATCGGTGAAGGGGTGCAACACTTCATTCATCAGCTGCACGAATGTACTCGGGGCATTAGAGAGGCCGAACGGCATTACAAGCCATTCATAGAGTCCTTCGCTGGTTTTGAAAGTTGTTTTCCATTCGTCACCCGCACGGATCCGCACCTGATGGTAACCATTTCGAAGGTCCAACTTGGAGAATATCTCAGCACCGGATAGTTGGTCCAAGAGATCGTCGATGCGCGGGATTGGGAATCTATAACGCACCGTGATGCGATTGATCGCTCGACAATCCACACATAGTCACTAGGTGCCGTCCTTCTTTGGAGCAAGGAGGGCCGGGATGGCGCACGGGCTTTGACTTTTGCGAATGAGACCACGGTGGAGCAGATCCTCGAATTGTCGCTAGAGCTCGGCACTCTGCACGAGATTTAGTCGGTAGTGGGGTAGTTTTGGCAGAGATGCACCTGGGATGAAGTCAATAAAGTGTTGGATGACTCTGTCTAGTGGCAGTGAGTCTGGGGGCTCCATGGGGAAGACGTCGGTGAAGTCTTTCAGGAATGTCGGGTAGCTGCTTGTACTGGTTGCCTCTGTCTTGGTTTGCACCTAAACCGCCCAAATAGGGGCGTCATTTTCCATTCCCTTGATAAATTGGCCCATCGAGACTAGACCGAGGAGTTGGAGCGGCGGGTTCCAGACTACTAGAGTTTTCATCGGTGTCTCGTCGACTGGGACGTGAGGTACATATGGTTGCCAAACATGTTTGTTACCTCCAAAATAGAAGACGCAACGGTTGGCCCTCCCGTATTGCACTACGTCAAGGTCATACAGCCACGGCCTGCCTAGTAAGACACTACCCACCCCCATGGGTAGGATGTTGCACCAAACCTCTTCGCAATTTCCGTTACCTGCAAGGGCACGAGGCATCGTTTCGTCACAGACAGAGAAGCGTCATTGATCCACATCGCCTTGTATCGTTAAGGGTGGAGTTCTGGTTTGAGGCCGAGCGTAATGGCAGATGTTGCAGCAACGGCGTTGACCATGCTGCCACTTTCGACCAGGATCTTGATCACGGAGTTTTCGATCTTCGAGAACGTAGAGAAAATGGACGATCGAATGGGGTCCTTTGAACTCTGTAATGTGTTTTGTTTTCCGTGGGCTCAAAGAGAGTTGTGCCCAACGAAACAGCTAGGGTGATTGTGTGCTCTATTGTTGTCAGTGGGACCAGTTCTTTGATGATGCATCCGACAAAGCCAGGAGCCCCCTCGAATCCTGCTGCGAGATCAGGATCTGCTTCATATACTTCTGTGATCGATTCAGCTACGTCGATGGGTGGCATGTGATCTTCGTCGTGGATCTCTATGAGAAGAGCTCACGCCGGACGAGCTGCTTGTCGTGGAGATGGGCACTGAGACGTGAAGTGACCCCAACCTTGACATATGAAACATGTGACACGTGAACCGGTGTTATTCTGTTGTGCTGGTTGAGGCCGTGGTCGAGCTCCCTCCATAGTACGCCCCTTTGGTGGGCGTTCGGTTGTGAGGGAATTGTTCACAACGGATCTGATCGTCTGAGGACCCGCAGGGGTTCTGATGCGATTCTCGTATCCGACTGTCGTTGGCGGGGTTGGCGTCAATTGCAGGACGGCCGGTAACAAAAGGCGCAGGGGTGGTGGTGGTAACGGCGGGAATGGTGCTGTCGGGAAGCCTACCAATAGAAGAAGGGTAGGGGGGAACTTACCAGGGTCGGTTGTACGGACTGCGTAACTTCAGAGGTTGCGAGCCATGTAGTGTTGACCTTTTGTGTGTAAGCAGAGTACAACTCCATATTGGTGGTGTAGCGGTAGCCTTTTTCGAGTGTTGAGACTTCATGTAACACCAATTCTCTTTGGAATTCTGGTCGTAGCCCTGCTCGAAATCTGGCGAGCGTCGCCACCGGTTCTTCATCGACGTTGCATTGGATCATCAAGTCATCGAACTTAGCGATGTAGTCCACAACCGACCCTTCGCCTTGTTGAAGGTGCTGCCATTCATCAATTATCATAGGTCGGTAACAGGCAGGGACGAATTTCTCTCGTAGCCAACTCTTCATCTCAGCCCACGTGGTGATCATCGTTTTGTGCCGACGCTCTAAGTTTAGGTGGCCTATAAGTTTTGCCAATAGATCCGGGCTTGACCGGCAAGTTTCATTTGTGCAAATTGGATACAGCGGCCTTCTGGTAGTTGATGCTAGTCGAAGTATTCGTCTAATCTGACCTCCCAATCCATGTATTTTTTTTATCCAAGGAACCGTCGAACGTTGTCACCTCCGGCTTGGCTCCCCATTTTGCCACGTCCCATTGGGACTCCGCCTTGGGGTCTTCGATAGTGTGAGCTGTGGAGGAATCCGCGAGGCATGCAGTCGCATGAGGGGAAATGTCTGTTGACTTCTATGAGTTCCAATAGTTGGGCCATGAGGAATTCGATTTGTGCCTTCGATTCTTCTTGACTTCACCGAAATTCCTCTTGATTTTGAAGCATGGATTTTGCCCAGTCAGGCATATCATCAGAGACCCCGGATGCACTGGCTCCTACATGAAACTCAGCTCCAGATCTGGTTGTCATGATCATTGGCTTTGATACCAGAAATATGATGCGGTCAGTGACTCTAAATGCTGGGGAGGAGAACGGAGAACGTAAGATATGGGGCAGGGGGGGGGGGGGTGCGGGGGATGGCGACAAAGGTTGGCTACAATGACGAAGAGATATCTCGTCACGCCCTCTCGGCGAGCCCGCCTCTGACGCCTGTTGACAAGTCGTCCGGCGAGTCCGCTACCTCAGATTTCATACCAGAGAGAGCCGAAAAGGGAATTAACTTTCTTAAAAGGCGTAAGATGCCCCTTCCCGGGCTATGGCACGTCTCTATTTATCGCCCGTCGGAAGGATAAGACGAAGCTTCTAGAAGTAGGAATATTCTGACGGTCGTGTGATAACATGCAATCTTAACATGATAAAACATGATTATTAATGCAAATTAAGGCATGAAACATTACATTTATGTGCATGTTATCATACTTTGAGTGCATTTCTATCATTCTATGCAATTTTATGTTATAATCTCAAAATGAGTTAATTTAGGGTTAATTATGATGAATTAAAGATTAAAGATTTTATAACCCATCTTTACTTGAGATTATAAATGGTTTTTAAAGTTAAATAATAGGAGAAATCATTTTTATGAACATTCATTTAATTTTCTAAAGTTAAAATCTTAAAGAAATGAATGTATTTTTGAAATAGGAATTAAATCTCTTGTTATTTAAATAATTTAACTTTTTAGAATGATAGATAATTAAATTTCAGATCAAATGAAAGAAATTTGGATTAATTTGGAGTTGTATTTTGAAAGATATGATTTTTACAAATTTTAGGATTTTTCTAGATTTTTCCTGATTTTTATGATTTTATTTTCTATTTAAAAACGTTTAAAATAAATAAAAAAAGTGCAAAAAGCACGCGGGTCCCACGCGGGTGCGACGTGGCACGCAAGGCCACGTGGCAGAGCAACGCGGACCCGCGCAGCACCTACGTGGCGCGTTTTATATCTATAGTATTTTTATTATTATTATTATATATATAATGGGTCTTCAGCCTTCCCATATAAATCGTCGGGTCTTATAAACCCAACGATTCTCCTTATTTATTTCCGTGTGGGACTAATCCACACTTCTATAATGCAGGTGACGTGGCGCGACGAGGAGCATCGGATCGGCGGCGCATCGGAAGATCCACGCGTCGATTGCGTGGACGCGGACCACCCGATTTGATCAAAACACGTGCCAAATAAAAGGAGTTATAACGGTCAGATTGGAGGCAACGTGGCGGCATCATATGCCTTGATCGCGTGGATGCGTGGTGCACCGGAGATCAATCAGACACGTGTGATTTAAAGGTGGATTATAACGGTCCAGATTAAATCGTGCGTTATTCATCTGGACCGTTGGATCGCGATCCAACGGGCACAAATCAAAGCATTTTTAAACGCATATCAAGCAGAGCGATCTGGAGCGTCCATCTGCAATCTGATGGCCACGATTTAACCTTACCGTTTCGAATTGATGCGTTTAATCTCGACCGTTGATGCGGATTAAACGCATCAATTGGACGGTTTTCCTCATTTCGCCCTATAAATAGACGACTTCTTCGTTGTTCTATGTATTCTTGAGGGATTTCACTTAATCGATGCATCTAAACCCATTCTCTCTTGAATCTCTCTCTTGTAATCGCTTCTAGACTCGAAATCATGTCCACGGAGTGTTTATAAGAGAGATTTTGACGATCGTGCGAGGAGAATTTGTCTCTTGAACATCGATGTTCACAATTGAATTCGCGGAATGAATAGTTGTCGATCCGGCGATCAATTGGATCGATTTGATTGTTATCTCGGGTTAGAAAACAAGTTATTCCTCTTATCTATCGTCATGTATCATCAATTTTAGGTTTAGGACTTCAATTTAAGTTTAATTTCGTTTTAATTTCAATTTGTGTTCTTCGCGATTCCGAAAATTTCATCCCACTTCCCTCTTTGATTTCTCCATGATTACTAATCCAAATCGAGGGATTTTTTATTCCACGGATAGATCTTTGAGTTATCTTTCTAAAAATACCATTTTCCCTAATTTCTCACCTCAATTCATCGTCCAATTTGACCAAATTCCAAAAGATATCTCGAAAATACCTTAATTCCTTGTGGATTCGACCCTTATTTACCATGATACCCTTCAATTCACTCTTAATTCCCCAAATTGGTAAGTTCGGAATAATTTTTGACATGAGACCGTGTGAAATTGACGACCTCGCGGTCTCGTCTCGTCATCGTGTCACGGTCGCCCCGCTCGTTCTTCGGTTGCCTCATCTTCCCATTTTGACCCTGTGGGGTCCCCTGGTTCAGCTCCAAGTTCAGGGTCGTTGGCCGTTACTCTTCTTGTGGGTGTGTGGGGTCCATCAAAGTACATGCGCTGGGGGAGAAAGAGATGAATCTTGAATTGAAACTTTGATTATTTGGCCTTAATGGGATGAGGTCTTAGTGAACCTTCTTAGAAACAAAATTTTCAAGCTAACGGATAAAATAAATGATAATCTCGATGGAGAGTGTTAATTTGATGAAAATGGTCTTTTTCATAGTCTCGCCTGTTTTTTAAAATGTTCTCACAATGGGAGTCTAGGCTATTGAATTTTCATGAATGAAAGACTAGTATTTTTAATTACTATCTCATAATTAATGTTATTGTGGTTTTTAAGATAAAAAGATATATCCAAGCTTCAAGTATTAATAAAATTATAATTTTATTGCTGAAAGGTTTATATGGTCATTAAAATCATAATCATAACCCTCAACCCATTGCCTTATCTATGATTGATGAATGATAACATGCAATTTCATGTATTACTACAATTTATTTTATGCACTTCTTCTTTGAAATATAATGATAAATACATATTATCATGATTTAAAATAATTAAAATGATCATTCTTATTTTGAAAAAGGATATTATTGAATTTTCTAAAATTAATAACATTTTATGAGCATTTAATGATATTGATTCATCAAGAAGATAACTTTCTATTATTATAAAATTAAGTTGCTACTTATTTTCCATTTAAAATGCCTTTATTGACATAAAAAAATTTTATAAATTCATTTTATCATAAATTTTCTTTAATAAATTTATTTACATGAGGAAGTTGATCTTTTTGGATTGTCATAGATTTTTTTGTGAAATTTATAGAAAGTAAAATCATTAAAAAAATTTTTATAGAAAATAAATAAATAAATGAAGAATCTCCATATTCTTCAGCTCCTCCCCTCTTCGTCTCACTCTCTCTTCCCTCCCTATCTTTCTTCTCCCCCTCTTTTTCCTCTCTTCTCCCTATCATAACTTCTCCATTCTATTCCTTTTCTCTTCCGCGCGCTCATGCGCGTGTAAGGGGAGGGGGAGAGATTATCTTTCTCTTCTTGCTCTCCCATTCTCTTTCCCTCTCACCTTCTCACTGCCCTCTCTTTCCCGTGCAACGGAAATTTCCATCATACAATCCTCTCTGCATCTCCGTCCCTTCCCCTCTTCATGCTTCTCTCTCTATCCCTCCCATCCCACCTTTTCTTCTTCACGTTTCTCAACCTCTCTTTCTCTCTCGAGCCCACGCGACAAAAAAGTTTCCTTCTTTTCCTCTCCTCAATCGCGCCTTTTTTTCTCATTGTCTAGGGGAAATGTAGAGAGCATCACTAGAGGGTATTTTCATCACGAACCCTTAGATTAGAATCATTTTCCATCAATATTTTCCATTTTCTCTATCTTTTCATCCACATTTTCATATTTTCAAACCCTAAAATCACTTTCATGTCATCAATCAAGGGTTTTTAATCTTCAAAAGAATTTTGGAAGCATTTGATTGATTTATTTCATTTTTCGCGTACATCTCTTTCTTTCATTGATCATTTCTGCTTTATTGATCCAAAAATACCAAAAATATTTCTTAATTTTAGTCTTTTAATCTTCTTCCATGTGGATTCAAGCTTGACACACCATTGTTCTAAATTTCAAAATCGAATTTGAAGAGTTGAATATAATTTTTTATGCTTGAACTTGCGCATTCAACGACTATAATTTTTACACTGTCAATGAACTTGACCTTAATTTAGCTGACTCTTAAAAGGTTGGATATAATTTTTTAAATAAAGGACCCTAAAAACATCAAATGAGAAAATAATTTTAATGAGGGGAAACACTGATGATCAGCTTGAATAATCTCAACAAGATAGTTGGGTTCACAACACAAAAGTGGAACAACGTTAAGGACCAAAAAAAGCTGAAGCCCTAAGCCATTGCTATTGATTGTGAGGGTTGACTTGGTCATCTCTCTATTCATGAAGCTTCTGAAATGGTCTGGAGCTTTCTAGAATCCTCTAGATGTTTCTAGAATCTTCTAGATACTTGTAGAATCTTTTATGCTTATTCTAGAAGCTTGTGGAGTCTTCTTGATTACCCTAGAATATTATGAATATTTATAAAAGTTTGTGGAACTTTCTGGATGTTCTAGAAAGTTATGGACATCTTCTAGAGAGAGAGTCTCTAGAAGTTTCTAAAGAGCTCTATAAAAGGAGGAGCTCACCCCAAGCTTGGGGTAACCCAAAAGGAAGCAACTCAAGAGCATCCTAAGGGAGTGAAACCCTTGTGAAGGAAGAGTCAAGATACTTGGATAGTTGGAGAAAAGAGAGGGGGAAACATAGCATCTTTGTGAAGAGGAGACACGAGTGCATCTCTTCTTGTTGGTTAGTCCCGTTAGTGAACTTGTTCTCTTTCCTCCTTTTGTCCGAGCTGTTTTGGACCTCTATTGTGAACATTTGTCATCCCATTTAAGAAGGTTGTTTTTTCTCCAATTTGTTGGTGTAGGTTTTGTCTAATCCTATCCCTAGACTCTTGGTGGATACTTAATCTTAGTTGAATACATACTTTAGACTCCTTTATTCTAGAGATCCTCAACAGAATTAGAACATAGGACTTATTGGGCTATTAAAATGCTCAATCTCTCCCTCGAGCAAGCCGGGAAAGAACGACTTCTCCAACTTCAAGAGATCCAAGAATTACGGAATGAGTCGTACCAAAACGCCAAGATTTATAAAGCCATTCATGGCAAGCACATTAATCGTAAAACATTCAATGTCCATGACAAGGTTTGGCATTATAACTCTCGCCTTAAACTCTTTCCGAGAAAGTTGCGCTCTAGGTGGGATGGTCCATATGAGGTCCTTAAAGCATTTGAAAATGGGTCAGTCTTAATTTTAGATCCTAAGACCAACTAATCCTTCAAGGTAAATGGGCATAGATTGAAGCCATATATTGGTGAAGAAGGACCACCACCTCTCCATGATCAAGAGTTGCAAATTCTTGAGACATCAGTCACTAGATAGTCGCTAGAGTGAGTTAAGTCTGGCTGAAGATGTACAACTAAGCGCTTGTTGGGAGGCAACCCAACCTAATTTTTTGCTTTTGCATTTACTTTTAACCTTATCTTTGCTTTTTTTATTTTCTTTTACCATATTTTTTCTTTTGCATTTGCTTTTTGCTTTACTTTTGTTTTTATGTTTTCTTTTTTTTATATTCTTATAGGCTCCATATACGACAAGAAAAGAGAGAACAACAAAAGAAGGAACTTTATTCAAGAAGAATTCCAAGAATGAAGAGAAGGATGCAACTAATGCAAAATGCTCGCTAAGTTTTTCTTTTAGCCCCTTTGTATCATTTCATATTTATTTATTTTTCATGTCATGCATCATGATTATCATTTCTTTTCCATGAGCATGCTAATTTTTATTGAGGACAATAAAAGAAATGAGTTTGTAGGGGAGTTTTCTAGAAAACTTAACATTTTTAAAATTTTTGCATCCCTTCATTTGGTACTCTATACAGAATATGATTATAAACCATGTGAACAGCAACATGATATTTCCAAAACCACATGAAATATGAAAAACATAGAGTACATGAACACCTTCAAATGCCTAGTGAAGCCATGGGAAGAGCAACCTTACGTGTCATGTTGAGGAGGTTGTAGAGTCGATGGAACTATGGATCTAGGTATTCCTTCGGGGAACCATAAAGTTTAATCTAAGAATCTACTCAAGCTTATAGTATGATTTTTCAAAAATTTCCATACTTCTCATCCACTCATTCTTCTTTTTAAATCTTGAGTTAATTATTCTTTGCACACACATCCTTCCAACATCCATAACAAGGTGTACCTTGCATCATCCTTTTTTGGCACTACTATTATTGACATAATGAAGCTCCCTGATCCATAGAGATACCAAAACCTCTTCGGGGGAATAAGTTGCATGTCTACTAAGGGCAACACATGGGTAGGATGAGCTCCATTGAATGAGTTAGCATAAATGTTATTTCCAATAAGTTGCATAAAAAGCCTTAGAAAGCTCTAATTCTACATCTTCTCATCTTATTTCTCCGAAACAAGAGATCAGAGTAATTTTCCTCCTTTTTCCCAATAAGTCGATGGCCTTACACCATTGGCATACTTCGAATAAACTTGAGTACATATAGGAGACACCAGTGCTAAAACCTTTTATCGGGATATCTTCCAAACTGTTAGGGTTGTAGCTCCGAATGTTGTTCCCCCGGTGTGAAACCAGGTGGTTCCGTAGTTTGAGAATTCTAATAATCCCAAGTACTCCATCTCCATCATTGCATATGGCAATATAAAAAGTAAAGAGGAGAAGGCATGACCAGAAGAATTGTGTGAAATAAGTCAATTTATCCAGTTGAGGCATTATTGATTCATAAAAAAAGATTCCCGCCAGACAGGGAACCAAGTTCACCTGTACGAGTAATGAAGAACTATAGAGAGCTTTGGTTGGTTGTTGATCAACGGAAAACATGAATGAAATTACAAAAACTTATTTCGGTTAAACAAGAAATTAAGGGGTGTGGTGGATGTGTCACTGGGTCTACCAAAACAAAAGATACTATTCCATCCTAAAATGCAAACGCAAGTGAATGCTGAACAAAAAGAACCTCCCATTCCCATTTAGGAGATCGTCTTTGTGCTGCCGCTTGTTTAGATAAAAAAAATCCTACCTCTATTCAAATATTTATCTTATTATATGCTTTAACAAATCAGGAGTGGTTCAGCATCTTCACTCTTTTTGTAAGAGCCAACCATGCATGAACAGTCGACTCTTAAAGTTGGGTTACTCCCATGCCCTTAATAAACAGCAACAACTCACTCCAAACCCAACAAAGCAAGCACACCCCCCCCCCCCCGGCGTCTAAAGCTCCTAGAGAAAGCACCTAGACACCAGAGAGTCTTGAAAGCACCTGCACAAGGCAGCATTAGCTGACCATTCCATCCATCATATCAGTCGAGTCAATCCGATTCGTTATTATCTATAGATAACGCAAGAGAGAACTTATGACCTCGCGGATGGAGAGGGATTCGAACCCCCGGTATTCCTATCAATACTTTAGTTTTCAAGACCGACTCTTTCAACCACTCAGATATCCATCCCTTCGCGCTTCGCACGTCCTATCTATCTGCGCGCCGGCAGGTAGGGGCAACTCTATGTGATTCGCTACACTTTCTTGCGCCCCACCTATTAGATTTTCTTAACATAAAACATAACCTGCAGCCTTAGATTTTATTAACATAAAACATAACTCGTGGCCTTAGATTTTATTAACATAAAACATAACCTACCGGTTAGCTACTTCGGTAGTACGAATCGCAACGCTTCGCTTGTTTCTATATGATAATATGCACCATCCATCTATTGCAGCGCTCCCTGCGAGTAATAGCAAGAGAGTGAAGAACGAACGATCCCGATGGAATCCGACTCAAGCGAGTGAGTGAAAGGTTACGAAGTCAACTTAAATCATCTGAAAGAAGAAGCAAGTGAAGGGACGAGTTGTAGAGGTTCTGAGTTGTAGAAGATTATCATATAATCACATCCCTTTGCTTGTTTATTCGCTCTTCGTCATCTAATCCCTCTTGTTAAACAGGATTGCAGCAAGTTAAAAAAAAAAGTAGAATTAGAATGGTAAGCTGCCTCCCATGTGTTTTAGACGATTCGATTTTAGAGCCATTATGTATGAAAGGATGATGCTTGTTTCTACTTCTTGTGCCTTTATTATTCGTTTCCATAATACGAGGAGGAATTGAAAATTGATTTGGTGAGGTGAATCATTTTCTTAAGTTATTTATATATGTATTAGTATGTAGAGCAAGAGGAATTCTTGGTTTATTTGGTAGATTAAAGTGTTCGTTGGAGGAATTTTGTAGTGACCTGAAAATTTTGTAGTGCACTACTTTCTTCTTGACATCATTTAGGGTAGAACATCCATTTCAGATTCTATAAATGCTTAACCCATAATCTTTTGAGGTCCTTCGTTAGTCTTATTATACATTTTTTATGTTGTCATTGCTAAGGGACTAGCGATGATTCAAGTTGGGGTGTGATAACATGCATATTTAACTGGAAATATTAACACATCTAATTGATGTTAATACTTATTTTATGTAATTATGATGCATGTTATATTAGTTTTATAAAATTTTCTCCATTGACATGTCATTTTACTAGAGTCCACATTTTTGAATTATTTAGGGTTAATTATGTGTTTTATTGAGGTTTGACCTTTTGCAAGGTCAAATAACTTGAATTAACCATTTTCCTTTATTTTATTTTGACTTTAGTGGATGGTTAAAAGAAGCGATTAGAAGAAGAGAATGATGGAATGAACCAAAATAGAACTTTAAAGGGTTGACTTAGTATTATTTTGAATTCGTCATATTTTTTTAATAAAATTTATATTTCAAGTGGCATAGGATTAAAGAAATAAATAAATTTTTGATCCAAAGGAGAAAATTTGAGTCAAAAAGGCCTTTTAAATTGAAAGTTATGAGTTTCTGAAGTTTATATATTTTTCTAGATTTTATTTTTCAAGAATATTTTGAAATTTTTATAAGTTAAAAATGCAAAAAAAAAGGGTTTATAAGTGCACGACCCGCAGGGAGCTGACATGGTGCGACGCGGATGACGAAGCGTTTTATGCGGTCGTTAAACACACAAACGTCGGCCAAAAAAATTTATAATTCCAAACTCACAATGACAAAGATATAAAATTAAGTAGAGTGTAAGTATCAAGTCGATCTACAAAGAACAAGGTTGACTTTTATCACAGAGTTGACTTGGTCAAACTTAGGTTTCATTAAGGTTTTAAAAAAGTGATATGGATATATAATCTTTAGAGATGATCTAAATATATGAGATCAGATATTTTAAGACTTTAGAAAATCGATTTTTAGAACAAATGTAAAAGGTCAAGGTCAAAGCGATGACTTTGACCAACAGTTGACTACCTGAAAATCAGAGAATAAAAAGAGCTTAAAATATTATGAAAATTATATATTCAAAAACTAGAGAGAAAACTAGAGGTGATTTTTTGATAAGAATTGGATTTATTTTGAATTATTAAAAATCAAAGATCAGAAAAATCACGAAATGAACACTTCGGTGTAAATCTTCAAATTGACTAACCAAATGATATTCAAATATTACAATTGATATATAAATAGAAAGCTAACAACCTGAGGATTCCAAAGAGACCAAAATTTTCAAATTCCAACTTATATTTTAAGAGTAATTGATCCCGCAAGTCAATGCCCAAATTCGGATTGAAAATGAACAGTAGTTGGTCAAACATTAAATTGAGGGGTCAAATGATCATGGAATTTTACGAATTTTCTATCCACGGAAAGTTGATGAAAAAAGAAAGCCAATGAAACTAGAATCAAGTGATTTAGACTTAAGATCAGAGAGATATCCTTATTTCAAAATGAGCAAAAATTCAAACCAAATTTGGGCAAAAATAAAGAAAAAAATGACTATTAGAGCAAAATTAACCTCTTAAATATAATATAAATATAAATTGTTGTAAGATGAACTATCAATTCTCACTACTAACCTGATTGACATGAGAATTTTGCTTCAATTCACGTGGATTGATGAGTACTGGCTTGGTTTCTTCCTCGCGTACATTCGGCGTTCAAAGGGAAATTGCGATCGAATCAAGCAACGATTCACGATCAATCATAAATCAATCCAATCGGAATTGAGTCTAGAACGCAGGGGGATGGCGATGAACTCAAGATTATGCTCCAAAATTGCTTAATTTCTTCATGATTCAATCAAGAGTTATGTTTACAAAGGGAAGGACATCATTTTATAAGGAGATTCCGAGCAAAAAATCAAGGCCGTTTGATCCGGTGAGGGTCGATTAGTGGCCACGATCACACGATGATCATGGGTCATGATCGCCCAATGATCGTGGATAACAATCTCACGATCTCGCGAATCTCGACGTCCGATTTCCATCGTCGCATCGAGGTGAGTCCACGTGTCGCCCCATGATTGCGCAATTGCGCGATTAAATGTTGAGCGTCTAATGTCACTTAAGTCACGATTTATGCATGTGTCTGATTGGTGATCCGATAGGCTCGGGATCCACCTGATTGATGCCTCACGATCGTATCAGATGCGCCACATAGCGCCACGTCATCTGCACATTCAAATTTCACGGGAACATAGTCTCACATGGAAGAAAAAACGAGAAAGGGTGAGTATAAAATCTGGGGTGGTTTAAGGCTATTGCGTTACCGCCCCAACTATCTAACCAGCGCCCACTAACCCATGGGCCCTTCACACGCCAGCCCCTCACTCGCCACCCGGGCGTCCGCGTGGACTCGCGTGGCCCCTGCCACGCGTCCGCGTCCACTCGGGCAACCTAGGCTCCTCGTGTGAGCTCGCGTGGCTCTGCCACGTGGCCTTGCGTGCCACGTTGCATCCATGGGGGTCCTGCAGAAATTAACCCCATTTGTGCCTTTTTAAATAAGGAAATAAATTAATAAAAATCAAATAAAAATCCAGAAAAATCCAGAAAATTCAGAAATCCATAACTTTTAAAATATAACTCCTTTTAAACTTAAATTTTCTCCATTGGATCACAAATTTCTTCCTTTTTAATATGATGTCATCTAAAATATAAATTAAAAGAAGAATACAAGATGAATTCATAATGAATTAAGATAATCTCTTAAGAAATCTTCTTTATATCATCCTAACATTCTAATTGAGATTTATTCCTCAAAATATCTACTAAAGTCAAAGTAATTTAAGGAAAATGATTAATTTCTATTTATTTAACCTTGTGAAAGATTAAACATTCATAAAGCACATAATTAACCCTAAATTATGCATGAATATGAACTTTAGTAGAATGGCATACCAATGGAGAAAATTCATAAAAAATTAGGATAACATGCATTATAATTATATAAAATAAGCATGATTATTAGTTAAATAAGATAAGAATTTGAGTTAAATATGCATGTTATCAGCGGACACATGGCGGTGTCACATGGGCTGACACAGACCCACATGAGCACCTACGTGACACGAAGGACGTAGACGAAGCTTATTGGGCCCACAGTATAGTGGGCCCAAGAGTCAGGATAAGGGAGGCATACTAGGCCCAATGGGCGACACAAAGCCTTAAGACTATTTCCCCTTATATAGGCGCTAATCTCTATTGATTTCTTCTGTGTGGAACTAATTTTTTCTCTATGTGCACATGTGATGTGGCAGCTCGAGCAGCATTGGATCAAAGCACGTGAAAGAGCACGTGTTGATCTGGTGGATCAACAGCACATGACAAATTCGCAACCGTCAATCTCATTAATGAATCTAATGGTTGTGATTTAATTTCGCACTTAGCGAATTTTAGAGTGACACGCAGCTGCCTCTGAATGCTCCTATGAAGATCGGACGGCGAAAATCAAGGAGGAAGTGGGCCCACGTCATGGGATCTTGGTCCACCAATTGCATGCGACATGGCAGCTTTGTGGCCTTTCAAGCATTCTTTTGCGAAATAGGCGGCTCAGATATTTCACTATAAATTCTTCTATAAATTGATGTTCTCTCCTCTGAAACTGTAACTTTTGATTAAGCGTGAAGAAATTAAGCATTTTTGGAGGAAAATCTTGAGATCTTCGTAATTCCCTTGCATTCTAATCTCAATCACGCATGGATTGAGGCAAGTTAATCACGAATCATTGTGAGAAAATATTTTCGAAATCGCCCTAGAATGCCGAAATCACGACAAAGAAGCAGTCGGGAAAATTCTCAGCAATCAAAGCAATTTGAAGCTCAATCTTCGCATCAATAAGGTTAGTAATGTGATTCCTTCGTAATTCTTGCACTTTAGATATTTTAGATTAGATTTGGATAGGTAATTAGAGTTTCAGAATCGAAAATTTCCTCATGTCGCCCAAATTTTATCTCGAATTTTTGCTGATTTCCGAACAAGGATTTCTCCCTGATATTAAGTCCAATTTGTTCGAATTTGGTTTCATTAGATTCCTTTTTCAATCAGCTTTCTTGGATTTGTCAATTTTCATCAAGGTTTGACCCTTCAATTTGTCATTTGACCAACCGATGTTCAAAATCAATCTGAATTTGACGTTCAAGGGCTATTACTACAAATATAGAAAGTGAAATTTCATAATTTTTGGTGTTTTTATAATCCTCTTATCATAAGATTTCTATGCAAATGTGATTTCTAGATTTGGACATCATTTGATAAGTCAATTTAATGATTTTGACCGAGACCTTCATTTCGGGAATTTTATGTCTATTGATTTTCAATAAATCATAGTAAATTCAATTCTTGTCTAAAAATCACAATCTTTATATGAAAATTCTCCTTTTTCTCTCTAGTTTTTGATAATATAATTTTCATAATTTTTCTCATCTTTGTCCTCTCTGATTTTACAAAAAGTCAAAGTCTGATCAAAGTCAACGCTTTTACCTTGACTTTTGACTTTTCTTCTCAAAATATTTTTCAAAATTCTTAAAATATCTTCTCTCATATATTAGTACTATTTTCATTAATAATATCTGATTTTCATTTCTTAAAAACCCTAATTAGACTTAAGTTTGACCAAGTCAACTCTTTGGGTAAAAGTCAATTGTGCTCTATGTGGTTCGACCCGATCTCATCGTTGTACTTGATTTATGATTTTTAAATCGTCATGAGTTCGGAATTATGAATTATTTTTTAACCGAAAATCGTGTGTTTCAACGACTGCACTAAATCGTTTCGTCAACGCCAGATCTTCATCGTAGAGTTCAGATTTCGTCATGTTATCGTGTGTACATGAATTGTCATGTAACTACCGCCTTTTGATCTTGATCAGATGTTAAGGATGTTTACAAGTGTCCATAAGAATCCATCGGGCACGATTAATCTCAGCTGTTATAACTCTTTAGATAAGTGGCTGAGATCTAATGTTTAAATAAAATGATTTGGTGACAAATCATTATGCACCACTTACCTGTCGACTTAAGTGAAGATTAACGACACTAATTTAAGTCCAGATATCAAACGCATCATATCCCATGACGTCACTTATGAGTAAATATAGAAAAAAATTGTCCCACATGGAAAAAATGATGACGCATATCATGTATAAATACATGAGCGCATTTATGGGTTAACTTATATCATTAAAAAGGATGTTGAACCACATATTATATGCACATATAGTAGACACGTGTGCGCCACGTGGCTCATATATACGTTGCCACACAAGCATGTCGTCATTTCATCTGCCACATCAGTGTGATAAGTAAAAATTATTTTCGTTATTATTTGAAATATAATGAAATTCAAAGTAAATCCAAAAAAATTCTAAAATTTTCTTAAAAATTCTCAAAAATCCTTAAAAATTATAAAATTCATTACTTTTAAAATATAACTACATTTAATCCGAATTCTTTTATTTCATCATAACTTAAATAATCTATCATTTTAAAATTTTAATAAATAACAAGAGAATAAATTTTATCTCAAAAATACACTCTTTTCTTTTGGAAAATAAAACTAGAAATATAAATAACTATATTGACGAGACGATTTTGTGTGGTCGATTATTACACACAAACTAGTGTCAAAAAAAGTTCCAAACTCACCAATTTAAAGTTATAATAACAAATTAAAGAGTATAGTGATGAATAAGGGTCGAAGCCAATCAAAGAAATAAGAGAAATTTTGATATGTCTTTGTCATTTAATCAAATTGGACACTAAATTAAGGTAAAAAATTAGGGATTTTAGTATAATAAGGAAAATAACTCCATGATGAATCCACATAATCAAAAATCACAAAATTTGGATAAGAATTCACTAAGAAATCAAGGAACTAAATCAAAGAAGAAATTTTGTTCACGAAGAGAAAAAATCTAAAATTATCTAAAAATTTGATTAATCTAGCATTCAAAATAAAATCTAATTAACCCGCAGTTTAGGAGAAAAACATGTGATCTAACCCACAGTTGCGCTCGAAATGATCCAATTAATCATCGGATTCAAGGATTTTTATCCTGCAATTTTGAAAACAAAGTTCGGCGTTCAAGAGGTGATTTCTTCCAATTCTCTTTTCCAAATATTGATTTCAAATACTCCCTAGACACGCAAATGAGTCTAGAAGATGAAGAAATCAAGATATTCAAGGACTAAGTTCTCTAAAAATTTTGATTTGCTCGAAACATCCAAGAATGAGTTTTTCCATCGAAGAACATGTCAATTATAGAGGATTTGGTCGCAACAATTGGATGTGTCTCTTCATCTTTGATCAATGGCTCAAATTTAACGTCATAAAGTCACGTTTGTTTTATCGATGATGAAGCACTTAGATTTTGCCATGTCATGTGTGAAGAAGAAGTATCGCTTAACGTCCACCGTTTGATCTTCATCGAGCGTTGAGGTGAGTCCACGAGTCCATCGGGTGCATTTAATCTCAGCAGTTATAAGTCCCCAGATGAGGGGCTGAGATTAAATCAATCTAAAATGAATCTTTGCCAAATCAGATGCAATCACGTGCCCCCTCTAGTAAGTGAAAATCGACACTCGCGATTAAATCACGCGATCGGACGCTTCTCATTGTGCCACATCACCTGCATGACATAAATTCATGTGATTTGATGATTATATAAGAAATGCGTGTATAATGGCTTAGCAAAAATTCATAATGGACGCTTAACCCACTAATTACACACGAACACGCACACATGTGTGAATGCATATATGCACACATACACCGACACATGACGTGTACACAGATGGTGATGTGGCAAAGCTCCACCACATCAGCTCACAAGATAAAAACATTTTTTTATTCTTTTAAAAATCAAAAATAGGTTTAAAGAAATTCTTTAAAATTCTAAAAAAATCTTGAAAAATTAGAAAATTCTTAACTTTCAAAATACAACTTCAAATTAATCCAAATTTTTTTTGATCAGAAATTAAATTATCTATCATTATATAAAATCAAAATATTTAAATAAAAATAGAATAAATTATTTATTTCAAAAATACGCTAATTCCTCTTAGAAAATAAAACTACAAAAATACATGAGTGAAAATAAAATTATTTTACGTTATCATTTAATCATGAAAATATAATTATGATCTCAAATATAGATGGAAATAAAAATATACTATTAAATTATCCATAACTATCCCTAAAATGATATATTTTTATATCATAACCTAAAATTACATGAAATGATAGATATGCACTCAAAATATGATAACATGCTTACAAATTGATATTTAATGTCTTAATTTGCATTAATAATCAAGTAAATTCATTTATAAATTTTATGTTATCATGTAAAAAAAATATTTTCTCTTTTTATTTGACATTAAAAATTACTTTTAATCTCAAATGTTTCTCTTTAATTATTTATGGTTATCCCTAAAAATAGTGAATTTTTATATTATAACTCTAAATTTTATATAATGATAGATATACACTCAAAATATGATAATAATTATAACAATAGAATTGTTTGTCTTAATTTACATTAATAATCATATACTTGCCAATATAAATTGTATGTTATCAATTAGCTCACCCCCATTTCATTTATTTTTACATTGATTTTTCATTTAAAGTATGATTTATCTCTTACTTAAAAAAGAAGCATAAAAATTATTACTCATGTTCATCTCTACATGCCCCATTACGCTTGCTCTTCTTTCCATGCTCTTGCTTTTCATTTGAATGTCTAATCTTATTACCTCAGATCCCTGTAGATTCACCCCTCCATACATTATACTCAGTAAGGAATTATAAATTTTATTGCATAAAATAGGAACACAACAACGACGAAAAACATGCGTAGTCGAGTTCATCACTCCTTGACTATTTGTTTTTTTTTAGGTTTGGTACGTCTTAGGTGTAGTCATTTTTTTAGACGATTAAGTAGCTATTAAGTATATATGATGAGCCATAGATTGATAGTGGTGAAGCATGGCCACATGCTCTATCATTGGTGCACTCGGCGTCTACACCTTTGGTGGAGATGGTGCAAACAAACATGAGATGCTTCTGCTCCATTAAGAGCACTAGGTACATGAGAGCCTTTGGTTGAGACGACACCAAAGCCACCAAAAGGTACAACATTGATGTTCTATGGAGTGTGGAAAAATTCTTCACCATTGATGTTATATGGAGTGTGGACAGATAGATGAGATAGATGAATGAAAGTGTTTTAATAAGATGGTGTTGTTTGTTTTCAAAAAAGTGTTATCACAAAGGGTACCTAGATCACGATTTTGCTTGAATCAAGGCTCTCATGCATAGATTATGATAATTAATGGTAATGTGAATTTCAGAAGTAAAAAATATGTTAAAGATTATAGTATGGATACAGTCAAGATTCTTTGAGATTTTGTGAGAACCCTAAAGGTGTGGGATTTTCTAGAATTGAAGAACTTGACCTCCTTGAGAAAATTAGGAGCAAAAGGTTGAAATACTCTCAAAAAATGGATCTTAATGGTATTCATGGGTGAAATAGTTTTCATGAAGGGAAATACCAATGATGTACTTCAATAACTTCAAGTAGGTATTTTTGGAAATAACACCTAATTGAAGTATGACCCTATACAGATAAGGCTCAAGGTTGCCACTTGGGTGAAATAAACATGATATAATGTTGTGTATAGAACAATGTTTTTCAGGAAAAAAATTCTTCAAAGGTTACTTCAAAAGGGATATATTGCCAAAAAGACATAAGTTACACCCAAAAATTTTTCCTCTTATTTTTCTTGAGTATAAACATGACAAGTTGTTTTTCCTTTATAGAACCTAGTGCATCAAGTGTTGCAAATTTGGATAAATGTATAAATTCCTTTGAAATCACTTCAAGAATCTTTATAGTAGTTTTATTTCAATTCATATAACACCCTTATTCGAGATTGAAAAATCATGAAGAAAAAGGAGCTTATCGTTTGACGAGTTCCATAAATGTTTAAAAAAGGAGAAACAAATTATGTGCAAGGCATTGTGAAGGAGCTTCCATTTCAAGTTTTGGTGTGGCAACGATATCAAACTCATCCTTTTCTTCCTAGTTTTTCATAATTGGACATTGCATCCATTTCTTAAAGTTGGGAGTTTTTGGAGCGATAGGTGCTGCTATCTTGTGCAATGTACTCATGGTGCTATTGCAGAAAATACTTTATTTGAAGATTGTGCATGTGCATATACATTACGTGCTTTTAACAAAACTATACAAGGTCTTCAGAAGAAAATGATCCTATAGGACCGCTATACATTGATAACCTGAAGAAATGGAACAATCTGGAAACTCAAGTGACAAGTCAAGCCACTAAAGTCACTTAAGTAGTGATAAATCCTATGAGTAAAATAGGTCTTATTGAAAGGCCATCAAATCCTAGTCTTTAGTGAAAATCAGAAACATGTGACCATCAAAAATCATATTTGAATTGTATCAATGGATCCTCAATTAAAAAATGATAATAAAATAAATAGGTCATTGTAGGGAATTCTAATAAACATATACAGATAGTATACCAAAGAACAGTCTTATCTCCTCTATGTGGGAGAAGAGAAATGAAATGGCCCATAAATTATGAGTTATTGAATTAAACCTAAGAATTTTCCAATTATGAGTTTAGCGCTTTAACCATTCAGCTAGAAAATGCTTCTAGGTAATGTTTGAGTACCGAATTCTACATAGAAAAAGTAGCCCATCTCATACATAGTTAGTCCATTTGTGATACGGATTCAACTATGATTATAGAAAAATTCTCCTAAAGTAAACCAACCTATTTGTTGACATATAAGGGAACTCATGTGATGGTTGGATAGCGAGATAATTTTTTTTTAAAATTGTAGCGCAACAAATAAATGAATCAAGATTTACACATATGAATGAATCAAGATTTCAAGTCACACCTTCCTATAATGGAAGCCTATCATACCTTGGTTCTGAGCCATTCTTTATTGTAATTATCTATGTATTAATGGAGTCTCATGATTTATACATAAAAAAATTGTAGGTTCAAGTATATAAAGGGGCCCCTTCCCCCATCATTGAATCAATGTGGTTTTTTTATTATAAGGTGGCCAAAACTTGGTTTTCTATGAAGGAAAAGGTGACCTCCTAAATAAGATGACCATTTTGTCAAAAGATCCTCCCATTTAAATCTTTCCTAAGGTTGAGTTTCATGATTCCTCTAAGGCCATCCTAACTCCCATAAATGATCTAGAAATAAAGGTCTCCCCTATAAGGATGAAATTCAGATAGCTCCTAAGAGAGATTTGAGAATGGATATTTTGATGGATCATAGAAACAGTTTTAAGAGATAATCATTTAGGTATTGGTGAGAACTTTGAGGGCTAAAGACATATGAGCTTTCCCTGAGTCTAGTGAAAGTTTTTATTTAGACTATTTTGAGTTACATTGTGTCCTTATTTCCACACCTATTTTTCCAATTAGTGAATGAAAAATCTTTGGTTTCACTCTACCCAGAAAAGTGGTGGATTATCCTCATTTTCTCTATCTATCTCTATCTATCCTTTTTGACCTATTTTTTCAAAAAAAATTTGTCTATTTTTTATGCTCGAAGAAAGAACACATTTTTCATAGAAATCAAGATTCCAATGTCTTGAATTTTTTCTCAAATCTCCTAACCATAAAGATTCTCAATAAAATTATTCCACTTTTGATTCTATACTATTTTGGATTCTCTTTTCCTCTACATGTATAATTCAAGGTGAAAATTTTATAAATTTCCCAATCCCCAAAGAAGTGCAACAAAGTCAACATTGTGGCAAAACAAGAGGTTTTTGTACTCAAAATATGGAAAGACTTCATTAGAGATTTTTTTTTTTCAGAAAACCATTATTCTAGAGACAAATTGCTTTCTTCGCCATTTTCATGAAGTCTTCCTTGTGCAACCTTGTTTATCATTTCTCAAGGTTTCTTATTGAAACCTACCAACCTTTTCATAGCCAAGATATTTGAAATGATCTAGGACACATTAGGAAAGATTAATGAAGGACAAAATAAATAAAATTTAAGGTCTAATGTGGGTAATAATGTATCCCAATACCATAATTTGTGATGGATATTATGTGGTCTATAAGTCAATCATACTTTCATGTATCTCATATATATTTTTTGAGATGAAATTAATTCATTTTTATTTTTTATGATGTTTGCAATAAATTCCATGAGCATATGCATGACTAAGTAAATTATGAGATCATAATACACTAATCACTAATCTTTAAACATATATTCTAAATATTCCTATTCGTAGGATATTTGAGAAGGACATTGAAATATCCAAAAAGTATAGTATTATCTAATCCCTATATGGCTAATCATATAGACATCATTTTGAAGAGATTATGGATAGATAGTGAGCATTCTTTGGAGAAAGAGTTCATTCGATTGATCTATATGAATCCTTGAATGGTATTATACCTTACTATCAATCAAATTGATTCATGTCACAATTGTGTATGTGATCCTTTGACTTGAGACACCAAAGACATATTATCAATGGATGATTGTGTTTTGATTATGATTTACAAATGTCGAGCCACATAATCTCCAAAATGTCATATATCAGATACTGCTTGAAGTCCTTGAAGATGGTTATGTCATCAAGATGGGAAATTCTTTCCTAGGCATTTAAGGAGATCGACTCAAAGAATGAGATGTGATGAAATCCTTTTCCAAGGTGATGAAAATAACGGATTTTGTCAATGATTTCCTCCACGCATCAGTACTAACTTGAGGGTCCAATTAGGGCTTGAAAATTGATCATAACTTCACTCATTCATGAGCATCATGTGAACGAAGGATTATACATACATGGTAACAGACAACGGAAAAGTTTCCATACAAGAGTTCTTGTACACTCCATATCTCCTGGTGTACATAGTGTTGCTTGGCACCCAATGGGCCAGTAACTTGTTGATTGGGTGAAATCAATCTTAAATTAATTAATATATGTGTTGATAAAGATAATTAATAAAGGTTGACCAATAAGCTGTTTGTGGATTTATTGAGTTATTAACTACTAAGATATATCAACCTATAGGTTCACACACATAAGGTCTATAGACATTGGTGGATATAGACATAACTATAAGGATTTTTATAAATAGAGGAGAACGACCACAACTCATGATGCCCATGCAAGTTGATAAGCTCGATCGCATGTGTTTTATGTCATTGTTGTGCATTGATTTCATGCAATAAAATATAATTCTTTAGTATAGTGTAAGCAAGGGTCGAATCCACAAGGAGCTGAAGTAATGAGGTTATGTGTACAAAAGAAAGACAAGGGCAGAGGAATATGAGAGACTGGTAGAGCATATGGAGGTGAGGATAAGCTATAATTTTGAGTTTCTCTTAGAATTAAGATAGAAACTAGAAGAGATATGAGAATGAGATTAAAAGAGATGGAAATGAAGTTGATATGATGGCAAAATGAGATGAATGGATGGTAGTAGAAATGGATTGATGCATGGCGGGGGTGAGAGTGAGAGATGCACTCGTAGATGATGCCAAAGCTACTGCAATAAAAGAAAAATAAAAATAAGATATATGTCTACTGTACGAGGAGATTTTCACAAGCCAAAATCCAATCCACATCTATGCACAAACCTTATTGGTGTGCCTGTCCTATGCCGGTTGATGCTCGGTTTGCACTGATCACAATCTTTGCTTGCTCCTTCCTTCGTGACAAGATTGAGCATCAAAAAATTCTCCTCCTTGGGCCTTGACCTCCTCTCCCTTTCCTTTTGGCAGCTTGATGCTAAGAGAGAGCCAAAAAATGTAAGAAGAGAGAAAATGAAGGCTTTATAGAAAGGCTCCTACTGTTTGAGTGTAAAGAGGGGTAAAAGAATCCAATCATATAATCATTTTTTCCAGCTCAATTCTTTGATCCATATGAATGAATAAAGGGTTAAAAGATGAATCTAGCCATAAAATTGTAGTTCAAATTTCTATCTATATCATGAGATATCATGATTTTAATTTAGAGACAGCTTAGTCATTTGATTGAGATCATGCATGAGAGCATGCTACATGGCCCACACTTACTACACCAAAAAAAGGTGTCAACCTCTATAAGTATAGAGGGGATTTTCTATAAAATTTTATTTAAAAAATTAGAGGGTTTTTTTTATAAAAATGCTCTAAAAATAAACAAAAATCCCTCAAAATCCATTAAAATTATAGGAAAATTTCCTAAACTTAGAAATTCAATATCTCACAAAATACAAATTTTTTCAGGAAATTTTCTCCATTGGATCAAGAATTTAATTGTATATCTTTTAAATCGTAAATTTATAAAATAATAAGAAAAAATTAAGAGGTCACATAATAAAAATTAATTTTGGTCCAAACTCCTTAAAAATAATGAGGTTGACCCAACTTTTACTTCTCAAATAATTGTGGATCATCCTAAAAAGCTAAAGATGATCCCTCTAATAAAAACATACCTCAATTACCACTTATTTCTTAACGATAGGGTTGACTTGGTGTAAAAATTTGGTATATAGTTGTTTCTTCTTCCCTCTTATCGTCATCTATATCCATGCTCTCCTACTTGCATGCCTATGTCCTTGCATCCATATAACTTACAGAAAATGTGAGAATTCAACCACTTTGAAAGAGTCATATGGGTTAGTCTCATGGTATAAGCAATTGAAAAGAATGATTCATGATAGGACATATTTATTTTTTACCTAATTAGCATTAAATAGATGTAAGTTGAGTATATAAGTAAAATGAAATGATGAATGCAAAAATATCATTAAAGAACATGATAACATGCATTACAATAGCATGAATTATGTGTTAAAATCCATTTTTAATGATAAAAATGAATGCATCAATGACACGTTATCATAAGCGTTGTGGAAATTCTCTCATTTTTTCTCTTTCTCTCTTAGTAAAGAGCTTTGAAGAGGAGATCCATGTGACGATTGTGTGAATACCTCTAGAGGCAGGACACTTGAACATTTTCAAGAACTCTTCAAGTGAACCCTATAAGTATGTTTTCTCATATATACTAGATGACATGATCAAATGCTTATAGTGCCTTAATTTTTTGAATATTTGAGTCAATATATTCTACTGCATTCGATGTTTTGATCAAAATTTTAGAAGGCTTGTCAACCTCAGATCCAAACCATTTGAAATCCTCTAGACTTTAAATATTATTTATACATCTATTGTATAATCTTTGTACAAATAAATACATAAAAATTTAGTCCTTTATTTCATCAATTTTTGGGTGTATATTAGAGGTAATTGGTAAAAAAAATATAGATATGTTTGGGCCAAAATTCTTCACTTTGCCAATGAATTGTGGAACACAATGTCTTATGTTAGATAAAGAGAATTTTCAGAAATAGACTACATAAATAAGGAAGCAATGACCTCGGGAATAATGAGATGGAGAAGGAAAAAAGAAGAGCTATCATAAAACCTCCAATAATGAGTCCTCTAGGAATGGATCGCAAAACTCCCTCACCTATCATCAAGAGAGTTTCCTATATGAATTTTCTAAGAATACTTCAAGAGAACCCCCCCCCCCCCTTGGATGCTCTTTCTCAAGATCTCTTTTACAAAATATCTCAATGGTGAGTAGGAGATCTATGTTGGTAGCCACTCATTAGTGGCTAATCATCTTAATTTAGGGAAATTTTAGTTTATGTTTGAAATTGATTTTAAAAAACAATATTTATACTTCATTACTTAGTATAGGGTCAAGTAAGGGTTAATTCCTCAAAGATCCTATGTAATGAGATTAGAGTTTTCTAGAGATAATAGATAGTTACATAAGCATGATGAATAAGATGGGATTACGGAGAAATGTGGGGCATTAAATGATGACTATCATATGAATTTTATTCTAAATCTATATTTAGATCTTTTATATTTGTATTTGAGGAATAATTAGAATGATTGATAAGAGAATGGAAATGATGGAATGGATAGATGGGAAAGGTGGAAGAGCTAAAAAGCCACTAAAGAGAAAGTGGAAATTTTATAAATAAAGGTTTTAAGGTTTGAGGGCATTTGAGTGTGTGGATTATCCGCCCTTGAATTATTCCTTTACTATCTCTTGAATGCAGGTAGTGGGGCCTCTTAAGGGGTAACATTACCTCTTGAAGAGAGGAGTCAAACTCTCGCTTCCTAAGGAAATGGGATTGATCCTCCTAAAAGGGGTTGGGCACAGCTTATTAAGAGGTGCCCCAAGAAAAGATTCATAATCCCCTTTTAAGTAGAATTAGATCCTTTTTAAAAGAGATTAGTCAAGAGTTCACCCAACTTTCCTTAAAAATAGGAAATTTCAACATCCTTTAACTTCATAGATATGTGTATATTCATATTTTTAGGATAATTCATCAAATGAATTTTAAACATGGTTTGAGCACACTTTGACCTTTCATAAGATTCTTTTGACCTTGTTAAACGACCTTTTGACTTCGTGGAAATAGAGTTGATTTAGATCCTAAAAAGGTGAAGGCTTTATTTCCTCCTCTCTCTCATTATAATTTGCATCTATCTTCTTCTAGGTGTGTACCTAAGTCCTTGCAAAATGTGAGAATTCAACCACTTGACTTCTTAGAAGTCAAGTAGAGAATATAGATAAAATTTAGAGAATGATAACTGTTACGAAATATTCATATTTATACCATATTCGTCAAAGAGATAGATATTCTATTATTAAAGTCATAATTAAAACTTTAACATGATATATGATGCATGGATGCAGCAATCATTTTAGTACCTCCCCCCCCTTTACTCGATCCTAGTCCCTTAGCATTTCCCTTAGGCCCTCCTCAAAAATCCCTTCACCTTTTCATCTTGAAAATAAGTATGTGAAGATTTAAAAATATCCATTGCACCTTATTTAGTGATTCTGTCCCATGGGAATTCACATTTCATAATCTAGGTCAATCTCCTTGAAGCATATGAGAAGTGATCTACAAGTGTGAGTAAGGTATGACTCATGCTCTAGGTTCAAAAGATTCTCATCTCTTTGGAAAGAAGAAATTGATCAATATTATGAGGCTTATAAGCCAAATCACTCTTTTGTGTTTCATTTATGTTCATCAAAAGAACCTTTATTCATTATTATTTTTGTGTGATATTTGTAATGAAGTTCATGAGCACGTGCAATGACTAAGTGAATTATGATTATATAATAATATAGAGATCTCTAGTATCTAAACATACTTTATAGACATTCCTATTTGAGATATATTCCAGAAGGAAATTAAAATATTTAGAAACAATAACACTATAAGATCTAACTCATATGGTGGGTATGGCTAATGTTACGGCCATCAATGTGGAGACAATCAGGATAGATAGTAGTTTCTCTTTGGATAAAGAGTCACTGAATTGATCTATATGAATCCCTGAATAATATTATACCTAACAATCAATTAGATTGATTCACGTCATAGTTTTGGGCGTGGTCTTTTGACTAGAGACACGAAAGACATCTTACGGAAGGATGATCGTGGTTTGACTATAACTTACAACTCCCTAGTCACATTATCTCTAAAATGTTATAGATTATATACAAATGTTTGCAAAAAAAAATAGAAAATGACCAACTATGGGTACCTTTGAGAGCCTTATTTGAAACTCTCCACGTTCTTCTCCTTCCCTCTTGGTGAAGATCATTAAAGAGGAGATCCAATTATACATCAATCTTATGGCTATGGTTAGAGACTGAACATTTGAACAACTTCAAGGGCCCTATCAATGAACCATGTAAGTTTGTATTTTACTCTATACTAGATTATGGGATCATTGATTCTTTTATTCAATGTCTTTTGTTGCGTTCAATGTTTCGATAAAAAATTTGAGAGCTTATCAAGCATTAGATCTCATTAGGAATTTCTTTACTCTCTCAATGTAGACATCACTCATCATCAACTTTTTCTCATATCATAGTTTATGATGGATATTATGTGGTCTGCAACCCAATCACACTTTCATCTTTTCTTTATATTCATTGAAATGATTTTTTATTCATTGTCATTCTTATGTGATGTTTACAATGAAGTCCATGAGCATATGCAATGATTAAGTGAATTATGATAAGATTATAATACAATTATCACTATTCTTTAAACATATGCTCCAATTTTTCTTGTTCATGGGATATTTGACAAGGACATCAAATTATCCAGAAAGAATAGCACTATCAGATTCCACTCATATGATGAGCATGGCTGATCTTGTGAAAATTGGTGTACAGACACCAAGGATAGGTAGTGGGTGCTCTTTAGAGAAAGAGTTCCCTGAATTGATCTGTATAAATCCCTGAATAGTATAATGCCAAACTGTCGATCAGGTTTATTCATGTCACGGTTGTGTACGTGGTCCTTTAACTTGAGATACCAAAGACATATTGTGGATGGATGATTGTGTTTTGATTATGACTTATAAATCCCTAGCCACAGGATCTCTAAAATATCATAGATCAGATAAAACATGAAGTCCTCAAAGGTGATTGAGTGGTCAAGATGGGATCATCCGCCCTCGGTATATCAGGATGTCAAATCAAGGAAGGATATGTGTTTAAATCCTTGGCTAAGGTAGTGGAAATATTAGAGTTGTTCTTGATAATTTCCTACTCACATCAATACTAAATTGATGTGATCGATTAGGTTTTGACAGTTAACCATACCCTAAGTCATTCATGAGTCTCATGTGAATGAAGGATTATACATACACAGTAACCGATCACGGTAGGGTTCCATGAAGGAGTTCTAATATACTTCATATCTCCTAGAGTACGTGGTGTAGCTTGGCCCCCACCGGGCTGGTGACTCAACTTGTCGATTAGGTTAAATCGATCCTTAGCCAATTAATCTATATCTTGATTTTGTAAATTGATAAGGAAGACTAATAACTATTAATGGGTTGATAGAGTCATTAACTAGAGACATATATGAACCTAGAGGGTTACACATATAAGGTCAATGGAAGTCAGTAGATATAGGTATAAAAATAAGGGTTTTTATGAAAATTTCACATTCCCAAAGTCTATAAATAGGGAGAGAACAACAATAAAATAGGTGCCCATGCAAGCCTAATGGAACTTCTCCCCTCTCTTCTCTTCCTCTCGTGGTGACGAGTGTTCAAGAGGAGACGCGATAGTCTGGAGACTGTGTGGATACCGCTAGAGGCCAGATGCTTGAACGGTTGAAGAACTCTTTCAAATGATCCTTGTAAGTATGAATTTTATTCTATACTATATGATATGATCATATAGAATGGATGATAAGATCATCTATTCTTGGTGCTTCAAATTTTTTGAATGTTTTGATTTAGCATCTTTTGCTGCAATCATTGTTTTGATTGAAACTTTGGAGAGCTTGTCGAGCCTCACATTTGATAAAATGCATTTATAACTTAAATTCTTATCCTAATTAACTCATATTCATGCTTATTGTATGAGAATATGATGCATGTTATCATACTTTTTAGGAATTTTCTCCATTGATATGTCATTTCACTAAAGTCGATATTTATGCATAAATTAGGGATAATTTCATGCTTGATAGAGGATTAGTCTTTTGTTAAGTTTAAATTAATAGAAGTTAATCTCTTTTCTTGAATGATTTTGACTTTAGTGCATGTTTTGAAGGATAATTTCAAGATGAATTTATGATTTAGAATATTTAGTGAGAAATGAGTTAAGTAAATTATAATTCATCTTTATTTCTTCTTTGAAAATATATTTTAAATGACATGATGTTAAAAAGGAAGGAATTTGTGATCCAATGGAGAAAATTTGGATTAAAAAAGAGTTCTACATTTAAAGTTATGAATTTATGAAGTTTATGCCTTTTTATGATTTTTATTTTCTTTTTAAATGCATTTTTTAAGTAATTTCTTTATTAAAATCTCGGAAAAGGGTTACTAACCTGCATGTGATGACGTGGCGAGCTGACGTGGTGCGCGGGCCGCGGGTGGCCCACGCGAGGCGCAGGAGGCGCACAGGGCGCAAACACATGGTAGGAGGCCAAGCGTGTCCACGCGGGTCCACGTGGGCACCCGTGTGGGGTGCCACGTGGCAGGGGGTCGGCAGGTGAAGGGCCCACAGGTTAGTGGGCCCTAGAAAGAAGTTGCGTTACCGCCCCCCCCTATTTAACCGCGCCATTTCTACCTTTGTATTCGGAGTAGGACTATGTTCCCACAGAATCTCTCTTTTGCAGATGACGTGGCCGCATCGCACGTGTCGGATCTAAGCAAGAACCCTCGATCATGTGGACCCGAGTCCACGCGATCATCCATCAACGCATGTGCTGAAAAAGGAGACTAAGTGGATTAGATCGAGAGGCATACTGTTGACGCGTGGACACATCACGGTCGTCTCATCTCCAACAGACGGGCAACGCGTGAAGCTCGCTAGCGCGTCAGATCTTCATCAAATCACGATCGACATCGAACGGCTGGCGTTCTTTCGCGAAGAACCACGATTGACGCGCAATCGTGGCCCGATCATCGCGCGATCGTGGCCCAATCGCCCCACGATCGTTGCCGATCGCCATGTCAGAAGCCACATTTATGCAAGCTCCACGATTGCAGCTCGATCGCCATGCAATCAAAGCCCGATCGTCGCGCGATTGTGCCCACGATCGGGGCTAATTCAACGCCAAAGCGGGGAGGATTCATCATGGGATTGAAGCCATGACATCGCCCAAAGTAACCGCTCCTATGACCCCTCAAATCCGCTCCCACAACCGCATCAATTGCCCACGATCTTCGGGCTAATTTTTCCTTTAAAAAGCGATGTATTCTCCCTTTGAAAACCAACTTTTGATCGATTCGTGAAGTGAATTAAGTGAATTTCGAGGAAGATCTCTAGTTCATCGTGATCCCCCCGCATTTAGACTCGATTGCGAAGCAATTGGAGCGGGATTGATCACGAATTTCTCCATGATTTCATCGAATTTTCCCCTTGAATTCCGAACGTCCATGAGGAAGAATCAGAGCAAATTCGCTTCAATCCACAAGAATTGAAGCCCCATCCTTGCGGAAATTGGGTTAGTAGTGAGATTTGATCAATTATCAGGAGGTCATTTGAGTTTTTATTAGATTTAGAAGTTTAATTTTGCAAATTAGTTCAAAGTGTTCTTCATTTTCCCCAATTTTCAGTCTCAAAAATTTCTGATTTTGAAAATAGGATATCTCTATGATTATAATTTCAAATCACTTGATTCAGGTTTCAATGGATTCCTCTTTTCCTCAGCTTTCTGTGGATACAAATTCATTGAATTTCGAGTTCATTTGACCCTCCAATTTAACGTTTGACCAAGAACTGTTCATCTTTCATCAGAAGTCAAACATTGACTTTCGGGGTCAATTAGTTTTAATTTAAAAATCAGAATTCGATACTTTTGGTCTTGTTAGATTCCTCCAATACTTAGCTTTCCATTGACATATAAATTGCAAGATTTGGATTTCATTTGACTGGTCAATTTGAAGATTTCCTCGAGGTGTTCATTTTCGGGGATTTTCTGATATTTGATTTTCAATAATTCATAGTAAATCTATTTCTTATCGAAAAATCACGAATTATATATCAATAAATTTCATTTTCTCTCTAGTTTGAAAATATATAATTTTCGTAATCTTCTGACTCTGTTTGTTTCTCTTATTTTACAGAACACCTACTATTGGTCAAAGTCAACACTTTGACTTTGACTTTTGACTTTTCTCTGTGAAATCCGAGAATTAAATTCTTAAAACTTCTTATTTAGCTTATTTATATCATTTCCACTCATTAATTCTTATTTTTACTTATTTAAAACCCCTTTTAAACCTAAGTTTGACGAAGTCAACTCTACAATTAAAGTCAACCCTACTCTGTGGATCGACTCGATACTTACACATTACTTGATTTTATATCTTATCTTTGTGAGTTCGGTTTTATAAATTTTGTTTGACCGGTGTTTTTGGATTTAACGACGCATGAAAACGCACCGTCAACATCCGAGTAGTTTTTTGGGTCATTAGTACTCCCTCAACCCATCTTCTTCAATACAAGAGTTCATTGCAAAAATTTTCCCTATTTTGCGAGAAAGGTGCGGGGTAGAGGCTAAACTAGGGGATGAGGACTACAAGATTAGCTAGAAATGATAAACATGGTCATGGTGTAATGAGGGGAGACAAAAGGCTTCTAAAAATGTGATTTCACCCATGATAATTTTACTCCCAAATGAAATGCATGAATGGTGATGAGCAAAAGATATGATGCAAGAATGATAAGATAAAGGTACCGGAGGATGGAGAAGAGAGTAATAGAAGAGTAATAGAAATATTTCCTTGAAAGAATGCCATTCATCTTCTTGTCTTGCTTTTTCTTTTCTTCTTCCTTTTTTATTTTCTCTTTTTTTTAAAAATCAATAACATTTTGATTCATAAATGCATCAAATTTTAAAAATTGAGTGCATGAGAATGTAAAGAGAATATGGAGGAGGAATAGAAAAAGAATGGTGTGTACGGTGGATGTAGCTATTTGGGAGTGTGATTATCAAGAGTGATCATACATCTGAAGGAATATGGCTATATCGATAAATATAATTAATGGACACAAAATAGGTAAAAAAAATATTAGGGCTCAATGCACTCTTTAAGGGAACCTAGTTAATCAGATTAGGTGTTGAGGGCATTGAGGGCAAAAATTTTCATTTCTGAAAATCATGAACTTTGATCCTAAGCTAAAGGATAGAGGGTAACAACAAAATTCAAGATTTCATAACAATCGCTGACCATTGGATATGGTGCATCAATATCATGATGACTTGGATTACACCATGTGTTGCTTTGTGGTTCGCTATGAAGAGAGAGAAAGTCGAGTGAGATATTAGCCTTTGATCTCATGGATTACGATCCAACACATTAGATAAGGCCATATGGTGCACAAGAAAATGGGTGATCAGTGGAAGTGGTCCATTGAAACATGCAGCTCTGATTGACGCCACCAATCAACACGCCTAGATGTTTACAAGTGTACTTGTGAAAAAGGAGAAATTAGTGCCACATGGAATATATTAGAAAAAATATGTGATTTAAATAGAAAATCCTCATAAGGTTGTTCGTGTGATGTAACTTACCCCTTAATTTACTATTACCATCAAACACTTTCCTTGATAGCGCCACGTGAGCACTAATTGTGTGCCGCATGGCGCTACCTCATTGTGCTAGGTGGACATGCTGTCACATCACATGCCTTAAAAACTGATTTATAACTTAAAAAAATCTTGAAAAGCACTCAAAAAATCCATATTAATCAAAAAATTAAAAAATTCATTAAAGAACTAGAAAATAAGGAAAAATTAGATAAAAATTCATTAAATACCTAATTTTAAAGTAATCACATCTTTTCATAGAAAAATTCTTTTGAATGAAATTTCATTATTTTGATCCTCATTATGTCCTCTTTCTAAACATATCAATTTAAATTTAAATGGGATAAAATGGTGTTGTTATATTAAAACCACTTTATCCTCTCTTGTTTTTGCCCTATTGTCAATTGTTCATGACCTATAAGGATGATGCAAATATGATTAATTCACACTTATTTGACCTTGAAAAGGTCAAATTTTACTTATGCATAAAATTAATCACAATTTATTGCGTATTCAGATTATAAGTAACTGACGAGATGAGATCGAGTGGTCATTCAAAACACTCAGTCAAGTGTAAAAACAAAGTCCAAACTTACCAATTTTAAGAATAATTCACAAATTGAGGGGTATAATGGTAAATAATGGTCGAATCCATAGGGAATTAGGGAAATTTCTGATTATCTCTTCGAATTTGATCAAATGTGACAAGGAATTGATGATAAAAATTGGAGATTTTGATATTTTAAGAAAGAGGACTTGCAGACGATTCCACATAATCAAAAATCAATGAATTTGACTTTGAATTTGCGGAGAAATCGAAGATTGATTAGAGAGGATTTTTTCAAAAATAAAATCGTGAAATTACCAAAAATAAGACTGAAATTAAAGTAAATTACGATTCTAAAATGATTAAATGCTAAAAAAAGATAGATTAGGATGAAACTCAATCCCTAACCCACAATTGCGATCGAATTGATCCAATTAATTCATCAAAATTCAGAAATCGCGATTCGTGGAGTTTAAGCGTCGATTTCCTCCTCGTCGATTGTCAAAATCTTGATCTTAAGTACTCAGTGGACGCGGAAATGAGTCTAGAAGCGATTGGGATCAAGAGATTCAAGAGATTTGGTGTCTAAACCGTTCGATTAAGTCGAATTGCTCTCAAATGCTTTACAATCTCAAAGAACATCTCAATTTATAGGGCGATTTGGCCGTTGGATTGCCGATCGACTGCTGAGATGGAGCCACGTCGCATGCGTTATAAAACGCATCAAAACGCTAGCCATTGGATCGCGATCAGACGCTCTTGATGCGTTTTCCGCCGATTAAATCTCGACCGTTATAACTCCTCTTGATAAACGGCTGAGATTAAAACGCATCCAATGAATCTGAGCTCGCCACGTACCCCCCTTCACTTAAGTGAAGATCAACAGCTCTGATTTCTCGCGCGATCTAACGTCCCACTATGCGCCACGTCGCATCGCGCCTTTGATCATTGATCGCGATCGATCGGACGCTCAAATTTGCGCCACGTCACCTGCACGCTATAAATAATCTGAAATTCAATTTTAAATTAGAAAAATTGATTTTAATTCTGAAAAATTCTTAGCAATTCATTAAAATTTCAGAAAATTTCATAAAAATCTAGAAAAATCTCTAAAAATTAGAAAATTCATAAATTTCAAAATATAACTCCAACTTAATCCAAATTTCTTTCATTTGATCAAAAATTGAATTATCTATCATTCTAAAAAGTCAAATTAAATAAATAACAAGAGTTTTAATTTAAATTTCAAAAATAAATTCATTTCTTCAAGATTTAAAACTTGAGAAAATTAAACGAATGTTTATAAAATTATTTCTCTTATTATTTAATATTAAGAACTAATTATAATCTCAAGTAAAGATGGGTTATGAAATTATTTATCTTTAATTCATCATAATTAACCCTAAATTAAAGTATTTTGATATTATAATGACTTTTTCATAGAATGATAGATAAACACTCATAAATATGATAACATGCATTGGGATGAAATCTTTTATGCCTTAATATGCATTAATAATCATATATTATCATGTTTAATTAGCATGTTATCAGTAACATGACGTGATGAATGGGAAAATTTTCTCAGAACATAATCACATGCATGATGATGATTCAAATTATGCCTTAAAATCATTCATGAATAATGAATAATAAGCAGAAGATGCATTTGTTACATATTCTCATCATCATTCATGCAAAAAAATCTCATACATCATCATCAGCCCATCAATCTCTCCCTACTACTATTCATCCTTCTAACCATGTTATTTCATCATTTTTTCTTTGAATCTCCCTTTTTCTCACCACCTCGTCTCATTTTTTATTTCCATATTAATGTAATCAAGAAAATTCATAAAATTATCACTTCTCATGCCTCTCCACACATAAAATTCCATGTCCATATCATATTCCCTACCCTCATCTTTTATTAGAAGTATCAAAATCTCATTACCTAGGCTCCCTCAAGTTTGACCCTTACTTTAGCACTATATTGAGTAAGGAAATATAAATAATATTTGCATAAAATTGATATACATCAGACAACATAAAACACATGACAATAGAAATTCATAAGAGAAGGGAAGATAAGTGTGAAGGTAAGTGACCCATTGTGATGGCATTAGACCATAGATAATGCATAATGTGTATCTCATAGAGTAGTATGCAAATAATATCATGTAGAATGTGTAAGGGCACGTGGTTTGGTAGATGATTTCATGTTCAACATGAAAGATTTGAAAGGCATTTTGGACAAAGCTCTAAGACATTTTCAATCCCAATGATTTTGGAGTGGTGGAATGTTGGGTAATGATTTTTGTGCAAAACTAGCAAACAACGGCAAGAACTTGCATGCGGTCATTGATGAGAGCCACTCAACTAACTCATGTAAAAATTATCAACACCCACTATGTAATAAAGATGGCCCTAAGGGGATTGAACGCAGGGGGGACCCAAACATTGCAGTGAATGAGATTAAATGTGTGGGATGATGGAACATAATTGAGACCAAGATAAGAAGATCGAGTTTAAGATGCCATAAAATAGAAGAAGAAATAGAAGAATTAGAAAACAAAGTAAGAAGCCTTGAGGAAGGGGTGTCCAACATGATTTCATAGGTCTCATGACCATTCGCATGCCCCAAACCAATCCTTTGACCCAATACAAAGGCCCTAGAAGTCATAATAGAAAGGGTAGAAAATGGCAGTATAGTTTAAGGGCACAAGTAATGGAATTAATAAAGGAACATATAAAACATCATGTAGGACAAGGGAAAGAGTAGTGCTGGTTAATCCACACCCTTTAATAGAGCATAAATCACCGTCAAAAATGAAGAGGGGGAAATAGGCAATGGTCAAAGTAAAGGGGGAGAAAATAGAAGGGGCTTTTGGTCATATGAGTTGAAGCCCTCCAGTCAATAAGTCATGACAATCTAGAAGCAAGAAAGGCATGCATACGGAAAGTGGTAGTTAAGCTGGCGATTGATATGGATGCCTAAGATTGCTTCATATATCACTAAGGTGAAGCTCATCTGGATAGTTTGTCTACTCGGTATTACAAATGCTCTTTGGTACAATTAGGCTTATAGTAGTCGAGGAACATAGCATGAGCCCATTCAAGATTCTCAAACTCTTTCCACCACGTCCCTGAAACATGAGTGAGTGGTCATGCCACAATAAGTGCAAGATAGAAAGGGTGGATGCCACAGAAAGAGTGGTTTGCTTGAGCATGGTAGAAGCTTTGGCGGCATGGAACCATCACGACCATGCACTAGCTACTACCAGGGTAGGAGGATCTTGTAAGATAGATGACGTGTGAGATGAGGGACTACAATACTAACCGAAGATTTGAAAAGAATATAGACGCCATATCTAAAACTTGTATACTAGATAGAAAGTAATTGACCAAAATTTGTATACTAAACATTGATAAATGTAATCTAGCTTGACTTTGTAAGTGAAACTAGTGATGATCATGAGAAATCCTTTTGCTTTACTTATTTCCTATTTTATGTCATATGAGAAGTTAGGAGATTTAATGTCTGATCCACTAAAGAGAATTTCTTCCTCCAATATAGATAGATAGATAGATAGATAGATAGATAAATAGATTGATTGATTGATTGATTGATTGATTCATAGAGAGATAAATTGATGGCTACTAGATTGATAGCTATATCGACTTATAGATCGATAGATAGATTTCTTTTATAACATTTTTTTCTGAAACAAAAATGCGATAGTTCACATTTCTATCACCCGATTATTACAGAAAACCGACCGCCTGGCGTCGGAAAAGCAGACGGCGAGGTTCTTGATTAACCGTCCCAACTATCCCCCGGGAAGATCCGTCCTCTGATGAACAACTCTCTTGCTTGACTTTTTCCGTCCAGATACTCCCTCTTCCGCCATTCAGGCTCTTCCGATCAACCATCCCAACTATCCTTGTTCTTGATCTGTTATGGAGAATAATCACTGTTCTTGATCTGTTTTTCGGGTGCGGATTTCTGCTGCCGACTCTCAGATGGATATCACGCGAACTCAAGGTTCTTCAGGTAGAGAGGAGAGTTCAGAATTTTTTATTGTCCGTGAAATTTACTGACACTGTGAGAAAAATCGTCTACTTGCATTATTTATATTTCGTAATTTCACCGGGAATTGTGAAATTGATGATGTCTGATGTCATTTTCATTAGGATTATGCTTGGTAAATGAGAGTCAACGTTTCCGTGTTTCTAAGTCCATAGAGGGAAAAATTTGAAAAAACTTACAATTTCATGGGCTTCGCTTTCAGGTTTTTGGCAGAAATTCTAAATTCTAAACTCTCATATTTTTGAAATATTCTTTAGCTTTGAAATTGTGTTATCCGATTGATTTCCTTGCGCTTTTACGGTTTGAATCCTTAATCTTACTTTTCATTTTACTTCTTCTAGGCAATCCTCCAAGGAATACGTCTGTTGTGGTGGTGGTATTGGAAAGCAGTGAAGTTTACATTGTTGTCAGTTTGTCAACGAGGAACGACACCCAAGTTATATTTGTTGATCCCACAACTGGTTCTCTGGGATACAGAGGAAGACTTGGACTTGAAGTCTTTATTTCTGAAGAAGAAGCATTGAAACATATAACAGATGGATCCAGTTGGATTTGTAAGAGCATAACTTATGCAAGTGCAATTCTGGGTTATGGTGCATTTGGAAGTTATGGACTTCTTTTAGTTGCCACAAAACTAGAGGCTACGATTGCAAACCTTCCTGGTGGTGGATGTGTGTACACAGTTTCAGAAAGTCAATGGATTAGGATTCCACTTCAATATCCACAGCCCCAGGGTAGGGGAGAATTGAAGAATGTTCAAGAACTATGTGATGTTGACATTGATGGAAAACATTATTTTTGTGAAACGAGGGATATTACCCGCCCATTTCCAAGCCAAATGCCTTTTGATAACCCGGATAGGGAATTTGTTTGGAATGAGTTCTTGTCCAAGCCTTTCAAGGATATTGGTTTGCCAAAGCATTGTGTCATTCTTTTGCAGGTATGTATGTTTTCTCTTGTCATCATTTATTTTTCATGCATATGTATATAAATTCATGAATATGAAAAATGAATTAACTTTTGACTAAAATGGTTTTCCTTTTATGGAATTTAGAAGCCTGTCAAATGTAAAATCTTTAACAAAGTAAAACTTTTGCATCATAAGCTTATGTTAATACATTATGGGTTAGTGACTACAATATTTATTCAGATCTGATTTCAAACAAAGTATTGTGCATTATAACTCTCATTTCTAAAGTTTGACAAGGTCCCTTGAAGAAACCTTTGGGAAGCATCGAATGCATAGTCTTTCATGATGGAAAATGCTGGCGTCATGTCGTCCTTAAAAGCATTTACATTTTTCTGCATTGTAGCTTGAGAACTTCTTTATACTCATTATTTTAGAGTATGACAAGAGGCGATGCAAGTTTCATGTAAAATTGGGTATTTGTGTGCTAGCTTGAGAACTTCTGTAGTGCACTTTCATTTTTTATTTTCAACATTCTTTGCTCTTCCACTATGCAGTGATATTTTCCTTTGTCATTATAACATGCTTTTGTCTGCTTACTTTATTCATTGTATAATTAGTATATATAGGGCTTTGCAGAATGCCGAAGTCTTGGTCAAGAAGGTCAAAGGGAAGGGATGCTAGCGCTGACTGCCCGCCGAAGCAGGCTTCATCCTGGCACTAGATACCTTGCTCGAGGCCTGAATGCTTGCTTTAGCACAGGTCATAGAGTTTTAAGCATATGCGCTGCATTTATAGTTTTGAATGGGAAAACTTAATGTCATTTAGGTCTCTTACTTTTTAAAGTATGTCCTTAATTTTTGCAGTTATAGCTGTGTGCATTGTGTCTCTAATTGTTATCTGATGATGGATATTTCCATACTTGTATTCAGTAAGCTATGTAACCCTATTTAAGGCCAAGTTGTTTTGGTGAATAGACATTCTGTTTTTTAGATATTTTATTGCTTCCTGTCCTTCTCTATCTCCCAATCACCAGAGTTAGATTTTGGTTTCCTGTCAGTGGGAATGAATGGAGAGTTTGCAATGTTGTCGTTGGATGGTATAACTTTAATTCTTCGCATCATAATTCATTTGTGTTCCTTACCGTGTCAAGTTTATAGATGTTAGAGAGGAAATAATGGAACAGTGATACATAGGCTCTCCAGTCATCATCGACACCAATGCATGGTTGAGTTTGGCACTTCATTTACATTATCTGTGTAGTGCTTCTCTCTACTTCATTTTGTTCATTTTTACATCTTTTTTTAGTGTGAATGTATCTTAATGCTCTGCATGTGGTCTTTGTCGGTTCTATTGACTCATGTGAACCTGCTACTGTGGTGAACAAGTGTTTTGAATTTTAATGTAGTGAATTGAGTATCTTGACTTTTTTTTTCTTTCCTGTTTAACAACTATGCATCTCTGGAAATTTTAAGACTGATGGTAACTAAATTATATAAACGTTTGTTTACAACAATATTATAATGAATGAAATTGTTGCTTAAACCATGCAATGAATTTCCTACAGGTAATGAAGTGGAGTGTGAGCAGTTAGTGTGGACTTCAAGTGGGTCTTCTCAAGTGACCACCTTCAGTTCTCATATCTGGAGACGAGGCACTGTTCCAATTTGGTGGGGCGCAGAGTTAAAGCTCACAGCAGCCGAGGCCGAAATATATGTCTCATCTCAAGATCCTTACCAAGGCACTGTGAAGTATTACGATAGACTGAGCAAAAGATATGGTAAACAGAATTCAGACTCAGTAAAGGTCAAAGATCAAAGAGAAATTCTGGTCCCCATTGTATGTGTGAATTTGCTTAGAAATGAGGAAGGAAAATCTGAAACCCGTTTAGTTAAACACTTCTCAGAATCTTTGAATTATGTAAAATCAAGCAGGTGCCTCTCTAACACTGAGTTGCTCTTGATAAACTATGACTGGCATGCCAGTGTGAGGTTGAATGGGGAGCAGAAAACGATTGAAACTTTTTGGAAACTCCTCAAATCACCTACAGTTGGCATTGGCTTTAGTGAAGGCATTTACGTTTCTTCTTTGCAACAACTGAGAAATCACAAGGGCATCACGATATTCAATAAAGATGTCGAAGGTGGTTTCTGCTTAAAAACAGTTCAGAATGGAGTAATACGTTTCAATTGCGCAGATTCCTTGGACCGAACAAACGCTGCTAGTTATTTTGGATGTCTTCAAGTTTTTGCTGAACAATGTAAGCGATTGGGAATTTCTCTTGAGAAGGACACAGCTTTTGAATTTCATATGAATAGACCAAGACAATTGAATGCTTCTGCAAGGGTTGGGGGATCCTTGCCATCTGGATGGGAGGAACGATCAGATGCTGTTACAGGGAAAATCTTCTATATTGATCATAACACAAGAACCACCACTTGGGAACATCCTTGCCCTGACAGGCCTTGGAAAAGATTTGACATGACATTTGAGCAGTTCAAGGATTCAACAAAACTGTATCCAATAACTCAGCTGTCTGAGCTTTTCCAGCTAGCAGGGGATATTCATGCAACACTTTACACTGGATCCAAAGCTACACATAATCAAATACTCAATATATTTAATAATGATAGTGGGAAGTTTAGGCAGTTTGCAACTGCACAGCATGTGAAAATCACGCTCCAGAGAAGATACAAAAATGTAGTTGTTGATAGTCATCGCCAGAAGCAATTGGAGATGTTCCTTGGAATACGGATGTTTAAGCATCTCCCTTCTATAGCCGTTCATCCTTTGCAGGTATATATTCAAGAAATTAGCATTTCAAAAAAAAATCTCAGACGATGATTATTTTATTCTATTTGTTTTGCATCATTCCAATCATTTCACATAACAGTCGTATGCTAATTTACTTTGGCAATGTCCATCAGAAAATTATGCAAACACATATTTTATGTGTCACTTGATCAAATTCTGGTCTTTTTGTAGGGACATAGAGTCTTGAGTATTAAATTGTCGTTCTCATGGTCATTTACAGGTACTGTCGAGACCCCCTGCATTTTTTCTAAAACCACTGGGTAGCATTTTTCCGAACTTGAAGGGCGAACCAGATCTTCTTAATTTCAAGAGAAAGGGTGCAACATGGGTAACTTTCCGCTATCTCAGCTTGATACGCAATATCAACATGTCATTTTTTTCTGATTCATCCTGCAAAATCAAGGATCCAACTCAAAGATTTGACTTGAAAAATTGACAGTTTAAATTTTGATCCTAATGTCAGGAGAGAGAGGGAGAATATTTGATAGAATTTATTTTTTTGGGTTGCAGGTGTCTGCTACAGCAGCAGATGTTATTGAACTTTTCATTTATCTTGAAGAGCCATGCCATGTTTGTCAGATTCTTCTCACACTTTCACATGGTGGTGATGAATCTTCATTTCCAGGGATGATAGACGTGAGAACAGGATGCACTTTAGATGAACTCAAGCTTGTACTTGAGGTAATTGTGTTAACTGTTCTTTTACAATAGGTTTAATGCAGTTGTTTGCGATCATGATAATTTTCTTGTCAACTTTGAGATAAATGTCTGGTCCAATAATAAGTTCTGAGATATTATATACAGGTTTAATGCAGTTATTCATAATAATTTTCTTGTCCACTTTGGCTCAAATATTTTCAATGTGGGTGTCGAATAATGTTAGAGACGGTGGGCTGGAATTGGTGAGAGAGGTGGAAGGAGTTTGTTTTATGAACTAGATCATTTGGAAGAGAAATAATTACATATCATTGGTTGCATAAATGTATCATTTATTTCATAGATACCCACAGTATATTTTCTTTACCCAGGGAGCCTGTCTACCACAGTGTTCAAATGGAACAAACCTCCTCATACCTTTGGCTGGTGCAATGAACCCTGAGGATTTTGTGGTCACCGGTGGCTGTAGTCATCTCAATACCCAAGAAAATGCCTTTTATCCTTTGTTGTACAATTTTGAAGAAGCAGAGGGAGAGTTGAACTTTCTTACCCGGATCGTTGCTCTTACGTTTCTATCCATCAAACACTGGAAGATGTGCTACATCCCTTGGTGAGGTAAACCACAGTTATTTAATCATTAGTGTAAAGTTTGTGCAAATACTTGGGGTTTATTTTTAATCAAAAATATTGTCCTGACTTAATCAGATTGAGATTCTTGGAGTTTCTCTTCCTTGGAGGAATATCTTTCTCGGGCAATGTCCTTTGCTCTGTGACTCTGCTGTCAGTGATGTCACAAACTCTTTTCAATGTTCAGATATCAGAAGCTCTGAGTGTTGTACGTCTAATGAAAGGGTTCCCCAGATGGAAAAAGTTGATGTTTTCAAGTGCATGAAAGATTCACCTTCTGTCGTTGAACCCATTGAATCAACAGAAACATCAGTTCCCAGAGACTTCCAGAATGATCAGCCACCTAATTTCAGCAGCAGAATCCAGCATTACCTGGATTGCTTTAGACGCCTCTCCAGTCAGGTATGCAGTTTAGATACTCTTTTGATTTGTAGTCACTAGCAATCTGTTTGTTGAAAGAATTGTTTGAAGACTTTTTCATCCAATACTTCCTGGGATTTAGGTTTAGGTGCACTGATGACCCTGTAAAATTCTTTTGACAGGGGCATGAATTGAAGTTCCTGGACGCAATGAACCTTGAAATAGAACGCCTTCAAGCAAAGGTTTCTGCTGCTGAAAGAGATAGAGCATTGCTCTCTGTTAGCGTCATTCCATCTACTGCTGACCCCAACTTCTTAATCGATGAACCTTACTTGTTCAAATTATCCAAATTAGCAGATGATCTCGCATTCGTGGGCCATTCCTCCTTGGAGGACAGTATAATTGCTTCAACAGGAGTTGAAAACTTAGAGCCCTTCATCGACTTCTGGAACTTGCATAAGCCCAGTGCCACTTGTTTAGGCCAAGGCTGTGAAGTGAAGGCATTGAATACTGCACTAATCTCTTGTCAAAGTCAACCCATGTTGTTTGTCTGTAGCATCTGCAACAAGAAGGCTTGCATGGTCTGCTGTGCTGGCAGAGGAGCTGCACTAATTTCAGGGTTTTACTCAAAGGAAGCAAAAAACTTATCTTCCTCTTCAAATGGATCTGATGGATTTCTTATCTGCCGGTTGTGCTGTAAAGAGGAGGTTAACCATGCACTCTATGTAGATTATGTTAGGGTCTTAACAAGCTTACAAAGACAGAGTCGTGCTGATTCTGCTGCATTGGAGGCTTTGACACAGCTTTTCGCTTCCAAACCGGGTAAATTCTCTCATCTGCATGAGAAGGATGAAAGTTGGTTGAGAAATATATTGAATGGAGAGGAGTCTCTGGCAGAGTTTCCCGATGCTAGTCTGCTACATTCGGTACTGTTCAAAATCTTTAATTTAGCCATTCTCTTGCGAAATATGGACCCTTCACTGTTGTTTGCAATCTTGTTACAAGTAAAAACCATGTTTAGTGACTTCTTGGTAGGCTTTGGGGATTGTGTTGGACTGTCAAAACCTGATGATAACCTTGATCATGATGATAACTGGTCCCTCTGGTTATCATCAAGCAGCTGTCTGGCAGCTTCTCAATCAAGGTGATCGATGTGATATCTTCTTCTCTATCTCAAGCCTGCAGGTGGTGGCAGCAAAACCCTCCCATTTTTCTCTCTTTCTTTGATGTTGTTCATTTTCAGTCTGGGCTGTAGAACCTGTCTCGAGACAGATCCAACAGCCTAAACTAAATCTTTCTCTACCTTCTGGATCTTGAAGAACATGGGCTTCTAACCATCAGAGATTGGTAGCGAGACCTATGAGGGTTATCGACTAATCATTGTAGTAGATAATACATTGACCTTCAATGGAATAATCATTTAATTATTATTCTGTGATATGTTTAACAAAAAGAATTTTATGGCAGATCAAGACTGCGCAAGGCTCAGAACCTCCCTTGTCACTTCTACTTCCAATGAGTTCTGGGAAATGGTGTTCTTACTGGAGGGCTGACCCTGGGTGCATGAGCATTGAATTTCCCGTAGTTCTAGGAAGTCTATCGGATGTCTCTGGAGTCATCCTCCTTGTCAGTTCTTGTGGTTATTCATCTTCAGACTGTCCTCTTGTAAGCTTATTTCCTTTCAATCCTCCAATATTTCCTCTTTTTTAATCGGATCAGTTGCAGCATAGGCTGAAGTAGACCGAATTTGCTATCTATGTCTGCAGGTAAAGATCTGGGCAGGTAATAAAATAAACAGAGAAGAGCGCTCGTGCATGGGAGAATGGAATGTCCAACTTTTGATCACTACTTCAGATCTTTATGGGACCCGAAACTCCACAAGTGGACAGAATTTCACCGAGACATCTCAGATTCCAGTTTCAGACTCCTGTCAGGTGCAGAATTGTATGGATAGTGCTGACTCTTCAAAATTTCAATATACCTTCTTCAGACATAGAGAGAGAACATAATCGTCTCTCTCTAAGCAACCCATTCATCCATGCCAAACGCTTGATTGTCTATGGAACTCCTGTTCCCCATGAACCTTTAAATGTTCTGCCACCTGAGAAACATGAACATAAACCCTCCAAAATTCTGGCGATTCCGGGTGAGATAAACATACCTAGTCCTTATTTCTGTACATAAAAACTATATTCATGAAAGTTTAATCTCGTGTGAATAATTCCAGGTTCCAATTGAATCAGAAAAGCTAACTGGAAACGACCTGGTTCTGGAGCAATATCTTCCACTTGGATCACCCCCGCTGGCAGGATTTCGGCTAGACTATTTCAATATAATAAAACCAAGAATAGCCCATTCTCCAGCTTTCAAGAACATGGGCTTGTGGAGTTCTTCTCCAACTGGTCTAGATGACAGATACATAAACCCCCAAGTCTTATACATGCAAGTTTCAGTCATACAGGTGCAGATCTTTCCCTTAAAATCTGTAATTGCTAATCCATTCATATATTAACTTGGGATCTGTGGCTTATTTCAGGATTCACAGAACTGGGTAATCGTGAAAGAATATCGCCTGCCTGAAGTACGAGCAGGAACAATCATGTACTTCGACTTTCCCTCATTTATTCAAGCAGAGGCTGTGGCTTTCAAGCTGCTTGGTGATGTGGTGGCTTTTTCTGATGATTCGATTGAGGATGAAGTCAGTCTCCGGCCTCTGGCATCTGGTTTGTCTCTTTACAATAAAATCAAGCTTTACTATTACGCTGACCCAAATGATATCGGTCGGCTTGCAAGTTTTTCAGCTAGTTTGAGCAAAAGTTTATTCTTGTATCACGGTTCTTTTTTCTTTTCTTTTTCTGTGGAGGGTTCTTCCTTCAGGTAGATAGATAAAGGGTCAGCTAGCCATTTTCTTCCTGTCCAAAAACAACAGTCGATACGTGTATTGGAGCTCCTAATTCTCTCTCTAAATAAAAAATCTGAAGAATTTCCTTGTTATGAGGATCACTCTCTCTATCTATGTCTCTCGCTCTCTACTCTTGTTCAACTCAAGTCTTTTAATTTTCTACATCTTTCCTCTGGCTCTAGTTACCCATTCTCTTCACTGGTTTAATCTTTTTATTTTTGGATATTAAAGGAAGTTTCTCCTGAGGTCAGTGATCAACAGGAACCAGTACCCCTGGTTCTTGCCATCTTCTGTCTTTCTATCCCTGTTTTGGATGAAAACCCTAATCATTGGGCATCAATAAATCTACATCCAACCTATGATGTGGTGGTTCATGTCGTCACGGTCGAGAAATTGAATTTATTAAGACCTATACCTGTGGTCAAAGATATCACTTTTAAATAAATGCTTTTCAAAATCAGAAATCTCTGTTACAAGCAAGGTGAAATTAGAAAGAAATTTTAAGACACTTAAAATCTTGTACATTTATATTTGAACACATTTAAATCAGAGGTCTTTATAATCTTTAGAATTTCTAGTTCATTAAAATTTGATGTGATGAATTTTGATGAGTAAAACAAAAATCAGAGATCTGAATTCAAAAGAATTAACTTACAAGTTATGCAACAAATATTTATATCAAAAACCCGATTACACCTAAATGAATTATTTCAGTGTTCAAAATATTTTCCATTCAAGAGTACAAAAAAACAAGGTGCTTTAGCTCTTGCCAGAATGTGGAAGGAATTGGATCATTATAGACCTCCTATATAAAATATTATTCTCATAGATCGACAATACATGAAGATAGAATCATTTTTTCTCTTGATTAGTTTGAATCACAAATTTGAAATGTCTAGGATGTAAATTTTCAATTGCAAAGTCAAACCAACTCAAAAAACAGCCATGATTCAAATAGTTTGAGAAGAAAATTCACTCGGAGTCAGAAATAAAAATCAAATATAATTGGACAAGTGTCTAACTCTGCAATTGTTTTGGAAAACCTCAAAGAAAGGAAAATCCTCAAAGAAATTTCTAAAAATCTTAAAATAATTTTACATAGAAAGGGTTTTAAAGGAAAAGAGAAAATGAAAATAAAATCAACCATTTGGGAAAATATGGCGTGGCTACAGAATAAAATATCTGGTGTGATTTCCCTATTGCCATCTTTGTCACTATCTTGATCATCATCATCTAAACCATCACTATCATTATCATAATTAATCAGCATCATCATGAATATCCTTACAAAACTATATACAAATGATACAATCAACTCTTAGGTCAACAATCAACCATTAGCTCAACTTTAAACCCTCATGTCAAACTTTCAATCCTTGATTCAATTATTATTCTCACATCAGCAACATGCAATATATATCATGCATTTACATCATTGAAGAAATTTTAATCCATCCATTTCATCAATATACTACACATTATCACTGCTTATGAGATTGTATTTGTTTATTTGTTCATTTCCCTAAAGTTCTCCTTTTGCAAAATCATTTTTGTGCATCATTCATATTTCATCTTTTCAACTTCAAATGAAGAGAGATTAGTAATTTTATAGAATTTTTATTTTAGGACTAGAGAGAAATAAGAGCAAATCATATTTATTTTTTATTCACATAATTTGACTTACAAATCAAACTTAGTGGGGTAAATTTCTTATCCTCCTCATTTACTCTTACTTCTAATCTACAAATATAGTGAGAAGAAGTAAATTTCAATTGTGAGAAAACATGAAAAATGTTTTCTTGTTCAAAAGATCTCTAATATTTGTATAAATAAATTTTAAATTTTAAAAAGAAACTTTATACATTTTATGGATTTAATTACAAAATTTTAGGAATTTTTTCATGGTTTAAAATAGGAAAAATTTGGGCCCACATGCAACATCAATGAACATGGAAGCACTTCCAAGTGGCAGCATAACATGAAGATGTGCCTATGAGGATCGAAGTGATGTTTTTTGGTGTTATACTAGCGAGACGCATATTAGGTGCATAATCAAGTGGGATCTATGGTATAGGGTGGGCCCCAAGTACAATCCAAAAATGCATACATGGTGGGTGCATGGTGCCATAGGAGACTGTAAGACAAATATTATATTTATCTTGTGAAGTGTTTTCACATCCCCTTATTTATCTCATTATTTGATTTTTGATGTTTGCCAAAATTTTATTCCAAAGTGAGACTAATAGACTAATCTCAAGTCAAGCAAGATTGTGCTCCATAGAGCTTGGGATGGAGCTTGAAACTAGCAGACCTTAGAAGGTGGAGACCTCGCGAGTGGAAACATTTGGGCCCTCAAATTTCACTTATGAAAACGTTGGGATCATGAATTTTGAAATTACACCCTCTTTTGATGATGCAGCATCAACTGAAGTCATTAGGTCTCTCTGGATTGTCCCTATCTGACTCATCTCATACTTCCATGGTGAATTGGTTGATCTTCTCACTAAAGGATGTGTGATGTGTGATGTGCCATGATAAATGTCATTGAATGCTCCTCTACATTGATCCAATGTCCCACACATGGAGAAGACTACTCTCCCCTTGGCTCCTTTGACTCCAAGTAGTGTGGCACCATTTACACCTTCAAGCATGTTTCAGATCAATCCAAGGAATAAAAATTCTTTTAGCTCCTCCTCTTTCTTCCCTCGTTTCTTGGCCAACATGACTAGATCCTGGAAAGCACCCCCTATATAAAGGGCAATGCGACAACTAGAAATGGCCAATCATCATCTTTATGTTCTCCATTTCTTTGGCATTTCTATCAGTGTTTGTCCAAATTTTGATCTATACCTAATTAGAAAGCAGAAAAATGATCCTCGATAAACTCTTAAAATTTTTAATTAAATCTTTTGACCAAGACAGTGGAAATCTTAGAGAAGGTATTCTCTATAATTTCTTTCATGCATCATTACTAATTTGAGTGATGGATTAGGGCTTGAAAATTGACAACACCCTGAAACATTCGTGACTTACATGAATAAAGGATTATATGTGTGTGATAACTCATGATAAAAAGTGGTGGCGTACGACCCCCGTCGCCACCAAGACACGATATCACGGCGCCGGAGGAGCCCTTTTGCGCGCGCGGATCTATCCGCTTATCTTTATTTCTTTATTTCTTTATCATGAACTTTTGACCCGCACGTGTTTAAGCGGGTCCTCGTTTATTTCTTCTCTCCCTTTTAGGCTTCCGGGTGGGTTCTTCCCTTTTCGGGATCCCATTTGTGAAGCCCATCCTTCTTTGTGAACTTTATTTCTTTCTATGAGTATGTTAGGTGTGGGTTGTGGGCCTCAAGTGGGCCCTTTCCCCTCTCGGCCCATTATGGGCTCTATAAGAGGGGAAGGGACCCCCCCACAAACCCTAGCCGTCATTTGAAGAAAGAAAGGGTCATCCTTCATCTCAAGTGGCTGCTCAAGGAAGAACAAGGAGGGGAACCAACCGCCGCCACCGCCGCCGCACCACCATGTGCCGCCGCCGTGCCCGCCGCCGAGGCCGCCGCCTTCTCCTGCCTTGCTCACTGGTTACCTTCGTGCAGCTGTCCTGCCGCCGCCTCAGGCCGTCGTCGCCGCCGCCGCCGCCAGATCGCCGCACCACCACCTCCACCTCCTCCACCCCTCCATTTCCGTCAGCCCATCCCCTCTCCTCCCTGCCATCACCTTCACCCCTTGCCCGACCAAACTCCCCCATCGTCATCCTCACTGCCTTCCCGTTTCCCCTTCATCGGCATTCCCCTTCACCATCTTCCCCAACCCCCTCGCCAACCTCAACGACCGTCCGCATTTCTTTGGACGAACCGTGTTCACTCCCCCATCTTCCCGAAAATTCCACATCCAAATTCCATTCCCCCGTTCTCCTGCAATCCCGAAATCCGTGCTCACCTACTCATTCACGCCCGACACACATTCCGCACGAATTTCCGCACGATCGTTCGTTGATCACTAATTTCCATCCCTGAACCAATTTTGCATCCACACCCCTCTTCTCCCCTCCCCTGTTGAACTAACCTGCTAGACGAATTTCTCCTACCCTCTATTGCGTTCGGGAATCGCCGCTAAATTCGGGAATACTGCGAACGCCATCCCACTCCCTTTCCACCCGATTGAGGTCCCCTCCTTCGAAACTCACGAACCACACCGCTCTCCCTGTCCCGTTCGGCGGATTCTCGTCACGCCAACAGAAAATTATTTGCGGAATTCGTCCCCGCGAACGTGTACCTCATTGCGGGAATTCCGCTGCTCGGAATCTGGGCTTAGTCGCCCTCACTCGTGCCATCCGGCCCCTGTGACTCTCCCTCTCCAGCAGCTCCCAGCCCGCCGCCGACTATCCTCCACCACCCTCTCGGCTAAGGGTCCCTCCTCCTTCCTCCGCTCGACTTTTCTCGCCTCCTCCAAAAACATGGCGCCCTCTCTAGAGCTTCGACGTGACGCCTTCGTGGTTCTCGACGTCAACGCCTTCTCTAGACTCACGATGCCTACGTGGTTCTCGGCGACTTCCGTGAACTGGGGGCAAGCCCAACCCGCCCCTTCTAACTCGGCTGATCGCGCCCGCCATCACCCGCTGCCAGCGAGCGCACGGAATCCGACACCCAGCCGGACTTTCACTATTCTCGCGCGCCACCTACGAGGCTAGTGGACCCGACTCGCATCTTTCACCATCCGATCTTCATCTTCACCACACCTTGGCTTCCCCCGATCGCGACGACGTCGAAGAGGCCTACTACTGCTATCCATCCGTGCCGCGGACGACAATCTCCACTACACCACGACCCACCGGGCACCCCGCCCCGCAGGTTAGCTTCAACCCCTCCTTCTTAAGTTTAATTACTTTTCGAAGCATTTCCTTTGCTCGTCTCCACCGCCGTCGGACGACGTAGAACGGGTAGTACGGATATAGGTTCGAGAGTTCTGACGTGTACGTCAGGTCCGGTACTGAGCGTGGGCTGCAGCCTCCTGGCTACTCCACGACGAGCGACTACCACGCCTCCGGACGTGGATCGAGAGGATTTCACCCTATCCATCATCGCGAGTTTCCCCGGGTCACCCGGAGTCGACCCCGCTGACCGGCACGCCTGCCTGCACTTAGGTTTAGGCTAGAGATCATACTTAGGGTCTAGGACTCGCCCATCCTTAGGGTAGGTTTGACCGGCTATCCTTAGCCATCCTCCGACTCATTGATCAGGCACGAGGGTTTTCACCACCGCGTCCTGCATCAAAAAGGTATCATGAGAGAGTTCATATACACTTTGTATCTTATAGAGCATGCGGAGTAGTTTGCACTTAATACGTTGGCACATGACTTATCTATTGGGTTAAATTGATCATTCATTAATTAATCTATATGATAATATATTTGATTAATAAGGTTTTTCAATAATTTTTATCAAGTCAATTCTATTATCAACTAGATAATAGAATTTTATGCTCGAAAAAGGCTCTCAAAATTTTTATCAAAATATCAAACACAAAGGAAGACATTAAATTGAATATTCGAAACATTGAGATGCCAAGAACTGTTAATCCCATAATCTAATATAGATTGAAAACTACATGTAGGGTTCATTGAAAGACTTTTTCAAACTTTTTAAGTGTCCATCATCTAGCGGTATCCACACGATCATTAGACGATTTGATCTCCACTTAAACACAATTCATTGAGAGAGAAAGAGAAGAACCCATCTCTAAATCGAATTCTTAAAGGAGGAGAACCCATCTAATCAGTCGTGGTTTGGCCTCTTTCTTGTACAGCAAGTACTTCAATGCAGCATGGTCCTTGTAGACAATGATCTTGCTGCCCAAGATATAAGGCCTAAACTTCTCCAAAGCAAAGACAACCGCCAACAACTCCTTCTCCGTTGTAGTGAAATTAAGTTGAGCGTCGGCTAGTGTCTTGCTCGCGTAACATATGGTGGTCGGCTTTTTGTCGATTCGTTGCCCCAAAACCACGCCCACTGCAAAATCAGAAGCATCACACATAATCTCAAAAGGTAAGTCCCAATTAAGACTTTGTAAAATAGGCGCTTCTACTAAAGCTTGCTTCAGCTGCATAAAGGCGTGCTTCCCTTCTTCCTCAATGATAAAGTCTTTTTCCTTGCAAAGAAGAGAAGTCAGTGGTTTTGAAACCTTAGCAAAATCCTGAATAAAGCGACGATAAAAACCGACATGCCCTAGGAAACTTCTAAGTTCCCTTATCGAGGTAGGGAGTGCAAGGTCTTGGATTACCTCAACCTTGGCCTTGTCCACTTCCAATCCGTTGCTTGAAACTAGATGTCCAAGCACTATACCTTCTCGCACCATGAAGTGGGACTTCTCCCAACTAAGAACTAGGCGTTTCTTAACGCAAACGTCGAGGATTTGCGTTAAGTGCTCTAAGCACGCATCAAAACTCGGGCCAAAAACTGAGAAATCGTCCATGAAGACCTCCATGCTCTCTTCTATAAAATCGGAGAAGATGGCCATCATGCACCTCTGAAATGTGGTTGGGGGCGTTACATAGTCCAAAAGGCATGCGCTGAAATGCATATGTGCCAAATGGACATGTAAACGTCGTCTTCTCCTGATCATCAGGGTGGATAGCTAGCTGATTATACCCCGAATAGCCGTCTAGGAAGCAATAAAATCCTTGACCTGAAAGCTTGTTAAGAATTTGTTCAATAAATGGTAAAGGGAAATGGTCCTTCTTCGTCGCCGCGTTAAGCTTCCGATAGTCGATGCAAACTCTCCACTTCGTCGGAATACACGTCTGAAGTTCCTCGCCCTTGTCATTTGTCGTCACGGTGATCCCCGCCTTCTTGGGGACGACATGCACCGGACTGACCCATGGACTGTCGGAGATGGGATATATGATACCTGCATTAAGCCATTTAAGAATATCATCCTTAACAGCATCACATACCTTAGGATTGAGCCGTCTTTGTGCCTCTCTAGAGGGACGAGAGTCCTCCTCTAGGAAAATGTGATGCATGCACAAAGAGGGATCAATTCCCTTAAGATCCGACAAGTTTCATCCGATTGCTTCCTTCCTCGCTCGCAAGACCGCCAATAGTCTCTCCTCCTGGTCGTGATCTAGCTGCGAGGATATAATAACGGGGTTAGCACTATGATGAACAAGAAAAGCATATTTCAGCGTCGCAGGTAGCAGTTTTAGCTCGGGTGCCGTCTCGCCAGAGGGAAATGGATCATCCTCGGGCTCCTCGAAGCTCCTATCCTCAATAGTCGTCATCGTCTCCTCGATACAACTCGATATCTCTGGATCCTCGTAGATATCGACAGTGCCTACCTCATCGGTCTCGTGTGAAGGATGTCGCATCAACTTGTTGATGCTCACCTTCATCATGCTATCTCCAACCTGAAAAATAACTTCACCCTTGCCCCAATCCGTAATTGCTTTCGCGGTAGCTAAAAATGGTCTCCCTAGTATGATGGGAGAGTCAGTGAGGTCCTTCGTGGATTTCATATCCACGATAATAAAATCTACTGGAAAGTAGCAGTTTTCTACCTTAACTATCACATCCTCTACTACCCCGTGAGGTCGTCTCACGGATCCATCCGCTAAGCTCAACTCGATAAATAGTGGCTGCAACTCACCAAGTGGAAAAACGTCATACACTCCCTTCGGGAGTATATTGACACTAGCCCCCGTGTCGAGGAGAGATCGAGTGAACGTCCTACCCCCTATCTCATAGCTAATCATAGGAGCTTCCGGATCACGTCGCTTACGAGGAAGCTCATGAACTAAAACTCGGTTTGATTATATCGTTGTTGTGTGTTCTAATTCATGCAATACATTTATAATTCCTCACTTAGGACAGTAGTAAGCAAGGGTCGATCCTCAGGGAATCTAGGTAATGAGGGTTGAGACGAAAGTAGAAGAAGGGATGAATTCCTATAGTGGAGGATGTTAGAAGTTAGAAGGTGAATTATATAGAGGTAATGGATGTAATTGGTGAGATTATATTTCTGTAGTTCTAATTAGAGGAAAAGAGATTAGAATTGGAAGGGTAGAGATTGATTGAAGGTGAGAAAAGAGAAATGAAGGGGAGATAAGAGAGGTGAAATTGTATAGAGATAGATGATATGATTTAGGTATGATTTGTGAAGCAAATGCAATAACCTACAATTAAAATAGAAGAAAAAATCATCCATTATCCATGGAAAAGGCTTACAAGAGAATCCCTCCTCAGAATCTTCCCACAAACCCCGTGTTGATGCCAATCCTAGGCCGGGTGGTGCTTGATTCGCTACGACATTGATCTCCTCTTGTTCTCCTTCTCCAGAACAAACTCGAGCATCCGATGATGCCTAGCTTGGGCCTAAGCTTCTCCCCCTTTCCTGCTGGTGACCTGGTGTCAAGAGAGAGCCAAAAGACAAGAAAATTCGGAGTGGAGGAGGAGAACTTTTAGGAGTTAGGGTTTCCTCTCAATCCGACGGTTGAGATCGATTTTCGAGAACTGCGGGAGTCCGATGGAAATCTTGACCGTGCAGATGGGAAGAGCACGGTGAGATTAGCCTCTCTTCAAAATTTCATCCCGATCGGACGGCTACATCGTGAGATATCAACATTTCTCTTCCGAGCATTCCTAGCCGTCGATCGGGTGTCCTCCAGCGTCAACGGTCCTCCGTCATCCAGCTTCTGAGATTGTGCCACGTCATCCTCAAGCCAGCCGTCGGATTTCCGCCACGTCACCTGCAAGGTAATCAACCGTTAAATAAAGCCAAAAAAGGTAAATGAGAGGAATCTGCGTCGATTCACTTTCGCCCCAGATTCCTCCTTTAGCGCGAATAAGAGAGCGCCACGTCGCTCTCTTATTCTCGCTTCGCGGTCAACAATGACGGCGCGCCTCGCAGGTAAGCAAAATTTACTAATATTTTAATCAAGAAAACCGTTAAAAGAAAAACGACAAAACAATTACATAAATAAAACGACAAAATGCACGCCACGTCACCTGCAGGTTAGGAAGTTAAAACGGCGGAGCGGCGATTCGACAAAATGACAAAAGAGAGAAGCGTTAAACGACGAAATAAAGATGCGCTAAACGACGAAGGAAGAGTGAGACAAACGACAAAGGATGAAACGCAGAAAGCGACGGAATAAGATAACATAAAACGACAAAAGAAAATGACGAGTCTTTGCGGCGACTATTCCACACTCAGTCAACTCTTGCGGCGAGGGCTCCACGTCATCTGCGCGGTGAGTAAACGACAAACAACTACGGTAATAGTAATAAAATAAAATTAATAAAATAATAATAAAAGAGTAACTAAAACTGTTGCTTCCAGATTGCGACACGTGTCGCTATCTGGAAGCTTCTATCTGACTTACCTTGCAGTTCTGCAAATTGGAGATATGCCCCTGACGCTCATAAATAGGCAAGAAATGATTAGATTAATCAAACATATACCCTAAAATTCATTTAAATCATTTCAAAAATTCTAAAATATATATATTTTGCTTTCACAATTCATTTCTTTGTTAATTTATAATCTGAGAGAGATATTTAAATATTATAAAATCCAGGAAATAACATAAAAGCATAATGAAACAAAATTAAGCAATTTAATCATAATAACACATAAATATACTCCTTTTAAGCCAAATGTTCATGAAAATTCAGAGTTAAAGGTCATAGTTTTATGTGTTATCAGAAGCGTACTCAGCATGATGGAACTAATGGTCTCACTCATATGGATACGTTTCGGCTTCCTCACCGGGGTACAAAGTCCTTTTAGGAACTTTGCGTAGGGTGGAATATGCTGGATGGCATCTACTAATGGGATGGTGATAGTAACCTGCCTAAAAGCCTCTAATAAGGTGTCATCCCTATCACTCGTAGGGACTTTAGGCCGGCTCAAAAGCTGAGGATATGGCACCAGAGGTTTACAAACCTCGGGATTAGGCTCTGCCCTACTCTCCTCATCGGGTGCCTCCTCATCCTCGCAGTCCTCCTCCGGGATAATCGTGGGAGATGGACGGTCGTCCTTCTCCTCAAGCGGGTCCTTGCGGAGCTTGTGGTCCATATGAGGATCCACTAAGACCTTGCCGCTACGTAGGCCCGATATGGCGTGTGCCTCCTCCGATGCACCATCAATGCGAACTTCGTTCACATTATGGGTGCAGCTCGACGATGCTTGACCTACATTCCTGGGATTTACCAAAGGTTGGGAAGGTAATTGATCACTAAACTCAACTCGCTTACCCTTCCTTTGCTCGGTAGAGCATTGGGCTTTAGCCCCTTCGACTCGGTCGAGTCGGTCGCTAACCTCATTCAGTTTACTCATCATTTGTGCTAATGCACTCATGACGGGGTCAACTGAAGGTGCCGGAGGTGGAATAGCCGGTGGCGGTGTGACCGCTTGGGGAATACTGGGGGCGAAAGATGTCGGCCTTGGGTTCCCCATATGCTGCGGCGCAGATCCATATGGCTGATGATATGAAGTGTGCTGCCCGCTCCGCTGCTGCGCATAAGTAGGGTTATGATAACTAGAATAACCCTGATTCGGGTAGGTCGACCTACCCGCCTGACTCAAACCTAGATATGTAGTATGGTTTGGCCGGAATGCAAACTGTCCTTGGATTGCCATCACGGGGCAATCCAGCTCTACATGCTCAAAACTAGAGCATTGTGAACACGGTGAGACATCAATATGTGAAACTGGCGCGAGGCCATCAGAACCCGGTCGGACCTTAAGTGAGTCCATGATCAAGTTCGGGCTTCCGTCGTCTCAATCTCATCTAAAATCATACTGTCTCTCGCCGCCTTTGCGCCCAACATCCCTCCTTTGCGGGAGCGCTCCGTCCTCCGAAGGATTTTGAGCCGCGTGATGATGGCTATTCTCCGCCACCAACTCGATCAACTCTGTGGCTTCATCCTCGTACTTGCTCATGAACGTGCCTCCACTAGCGGCATCGAGCAAATACCTGTCGAGTGCACCCTAAACCATCATAAAAAAATCTGAGTAATCTCATATTTAGGTATACCATGATGCGGACACTGTCCTCAGAGATCGCTAAGTCTCTCCCAAGCCTCATAGAAAACCTCACGCGGCCCTTGTGAGAAATCGCGTATGGCGCGTCTCACGGTACTAGTCTTACCTACCGAGTAGTACTTACGCAAAAATGCGTCTTCCATATCTCTCCATGAATCAAACTCGCGGCCCAAGGTAAAGAACCACTCCTTCACCCTTTCCTTAAGCGTGAAAGGGAAGAAGCGCATCTTGGCCGTCTCGGAGGGGACATTGTGGAATTGGTTGAATTCTCACACCTGGCTGAACTCGTCCACATGTCGATACGGATCTTTCAATGGTAGTCCATGAAAAGTGGTCAAAAGGCCAAGAATATGTGAGTCAATTTTAAAATTCGCACCTCGTCGTAGAGGCGCATTGACTCGCGTAGTCTGCCTTTGGACGACCGGTCTTGCGTAGTTGCTAAGACGTCATCCCACCATCTCAGCAGGAAGAGGGGCATCAATCGGCTCTCCTCGCCCTGGTGTGGCGATTGCTGGAAGAGAATCACTAGAGGTCTCCGATGGAGCTCTAGATGAGTCAAATAAGTCATCATACATGGGATTATTCCGTGTATGCCTCGTGGGTCGCTGACCCTGTCGTCCTCCTCGGTTCCTATGATTCCTATGCATATCCAAAGCCAAAAGATCACAAAAACAGCAAGTAAATATATAAGAAAGTCAAAAAAGAGAGACGAAAAGGATGATGTCTAAATGAAAAATATTTCACTTACTCAACCTAAAAGATAGATCAAGCTACACACTATCAAAAAGCACACCAATAAAGATAATAATAATAATAGGTCACTTATAACAGAGGATAAAATCTCAGATATATCAATATCGATGTATCAATTAGGTGAAAAACACCCAATAGACCACCAAATTTGCACCAAAATGTCAAATAATGGCCAAATTTAGGTAATCTTACCTCGCTATACCTTTTTCACCACTGATGAGGGTCTGATAAATTCTCTGCAGGTCAGTAAACAACAGAAGACAGAAACCTAAATATAACCAAGAAATGAAGTAATCAAATCAATAACGCATGATCCCCGGCAACAGTGCCATTTTGACGTGTCGTTTTCGTGCGTCGTTAAAACACGAAGACGATGGTCAAACAAAATTTATAAAACTGAACTCACAAAGATAAGATATAATAATCAAGTATTGTGTAAGTATCGGGTCCATCCACAGAGAGTAGGGTTGACTTTAATCGCAGAGTTGACTTGGTCAAACTTAGATTTAAAAGGAGTTTTAAATAAAAGAAAATAATATTTGATGATGGAAATGATATAAATAAGCTAAATAAGAAGTTTAAAGAATTGAAATCTTGGATTTGACGAGAAAAAGTCAAAAGTCAAAGTCAAAGCATTGACTTTGACCAACAGTAGTTATTCTGCAAAATCAGAGAACCAAACAGAGTTAGAAGATTACGAAAATTAAACATTTAGAAATAGAGAGAAAATGGAATTTATTGATATATATTTAGTAATTTTTGGATAAGAAATGGATTTACTATGAATTATTGAAAATCAACTATCAGAAAATCCCTGAAATTAACACCTCGGAGGAAATCTTCAAATTGAATGACCAAATGAAATCCAAATCTTGAAATTTCTATGTCAATGGAAAGCTAAGAACCAGAGAAATCTAATAAGACCAAAATTATCAAATTCTGATTTTTAAATTAAAAGTAATTGACCCCAAAAGTCTATGTTTGACTTCTGATGAAATATGAACAGTCCTTGGTCAAACATCAAATTGGAGGGCCAAATGAACTCTGAATTTGATGAATTTACTATCCACGGAAAGCTGATGAAAAGAGGAATCCAATGAAACTAAAATCAAGTGATTTGGAATTATAGTCAAAGAGATATACTATTTTCAAAATCAGTAACTTTTCAGACCTATAATTGGGGAAAATAAAGAACACTATGAACTAATTTGCAAAATTAAACTTCAAAATCTAATTAAAACTTAAATTACCTCCTGATAATCGATCAAATCTCACTACTAACCCGATTGCAGTAAGAATGGGGCTTCAAGTCTCGTGGATTGAAGTGAATTTGCTCGGATTCTTCCTCGCGGACGTTCGTAATTCAAGGGGAAAATTCGATGAAATCAAGGAGAAATTCGCGATCAATCCCGCTCCAATTGCTTCGCAATCGAGTCTAAACGTGGGGGGATCACGATGAACTAGATATCTTCCTCAAAATTTGCTTAATTCCTTCACGAATAGATCAAAAGTTGAAGAACAAAGAAGGGAAATACATGCTTTTAAAGAGGGAAATTGGTCCGAAGATCGTGGCCAATTGAAGCGGTCGTGGGGGTTGATTCATGGCTTCGTGGGAGCGATTCCTTGTGGTGATGTCGTGGCTTCAATTCCCCAGTGAATCAGCTTCAATTTCGCTTCCGAATAACATGCATTTTAGCCACGATCGGGCCACCATCATGGTCCAGATCGTTCGTCGATCGTCGTCCGCTCGAATGGCGGTGATTCTGCCACGTAAGCTCCCCGATCGCGGCTCGATCGAACCGTGATCGTGGAGTTCTTCCACGATTGTCCTCCGTCGTCCGATGGAAATCCAGCGCTCTGGAGAGGTCCACGCGTCGCCACAATGGGAGGAGGTCGGGACGATCGAGGGCCATCCGATGGAGATCCAGGCGATCGTGATCTGCACGATCCCCGTGGTCCGCGCGATTCGCTGCCGTCCGCGTGATGGAGATCGGACGCACCAGAAGGCTCCGCGCGTCGCCAAGATCGTGAACGATCGTGGCCATTCGATGAAAATCGGATGATCGTGTAGTGCCCCCGATCGCGAAAGGTTGCGGCCGTCCGATGAAGATCCATGCTTCCTCGCTCTGCCACGTGTCGCCCATCTAGCGGATCACTTAAAGTGCATATCACCACGTGCTTGATTGATGATCGCGTGGACTCGGGTCCACGCGATCTCCGCCATCTTGATGAGATCCGACGCCTGCCGCGCGTCCACATCACCTGCAAAAAGGTAAGACGTGTGGGACATAGTCCCACACGGAAAAAATGGTGGGATACGGCGCGATTAAATAGGGGAGTGGATTTCCCTATTAATGTCGTCACTGTCCCCTCCATTACGGAACTTACACGTGGCGCGCCACACGGGCGCCCACGTGGCCGCGTGGCCTCCCTGCCACGTGGTTGCGCCACTATTCGCCTCCTGCGAGGGCCACCCGGGCTCTGCCACGTGGCCTCAGTACCGCGTCGCACCCCGAGTTGGTCCCGTGTGCCACGTCAGCCGCCGCCACATCACCCTGCAGGTAAAACCCCTTTTTGCGATATTTTTAATTAGAAATTCAATTTATAAATCAAATAAAAATCAGAAAGAATGCATAAAACTTCACAAATTCATATTTCTCAAAATACAACTCCTTTTAATCTCAAATTTTCTCTATTGGATCACAAATTTCTTCCTTTTTAATATTATGTCAGTTAAAATATATTTAGAAAGAAGAAATCAAGATGAATTATAATTTACTTAAATCATTTCTCATTCAACATTCTAAATCATAAATTCATCTTAAAATCATCCTTCCCAAACATTTACTGAAGTCAAAACTCATTCAATAACAGAGATTAACTTCTATTAATTTAAGCAAAATATTAATCATCTATTAAGCATGAAATTATCTCTAATTTATGCATAAATATCAACTTTAGTGAAATGACATGCCAATGGAGAAAATTCCTAAAAAGTATGATAACATGCATCATATTCACATAAAATAAGCATGAATATGAGTTAATTAAGATAAGAATTCAAGTTATAAATGCATGTTATCATCAACCCATTGGGTGCCAAACTATATTGTGTGCTCTAGGTGGTATGGATTATATAAAAACTCATTTATAGAACATTTTTGTCATCGATTATTATGTACTTATAATCCTTCATCCACAAAGACTAATGAATGACTTAGGGTATCGCCAATTGTGAAACTATAATGGATCACTCAAGCTAGTATTAAGATGTGAAGGAAATCAATGAGAATACCTTCTCCGACATTTCTACTACCTTAGTCAAGGCTTAACCACATTTGATGCATCAAGTAAATCTCCTACTACTTTAAAGGTGGAAGATCTAATCCTATCCAAACAACCACCCTCAAAGACTTCATATCATATCTAATATATGAAATTTTAAATGAGCCATGGCTAGGGATTCGTAAGTTATAATCAAAACTTAGTCATCCATACACAAGATGTCATTTGTGTCTCAAGTCAAAGGATCACAAAGACAACCTTAACATGGATAAATTTAATTGATAGTTAGTATTATACCATTCACGGATTCATACAAATCAATTTAGTGAAGTCTTTCTTCAAAGAGCACCCACTATATATTATTGGTGTCTCGACACAAATGGTCACAAGATCAGTTATACTCTTCATATGAGTCAAATCATGCAGTGTTATTCTTTATAGATAATTTGATGTGCTGCTCAAATATCCCTCAAATAGGAATGTTTAGAACATATGTTTAAAGACTAGTGATCATGGTATTATGATCTCATCATAATTTATTTGATCATTATATATGCTGATGGACTTCAATGCAACTATCAAAAAAGGAAGTGTGATTTAGCTTTTATGCCACATAATATGCATCATTTTGACATCATATTCTTATACTAAATAGTAGGGTTCTCGTGCCAATTAGGGTAGTTTTTTTTATAGCAACTTCTAATCTATGGAGCATTAATTCATTGAAAAAATGTTTAGGTATGTTTCAAATTAACATTTAGATGAAGAATTTGATTGATAATCTGTGTTCTCTCTTTCCTCCTATCAAAATTTCTCTCATTAATTTCTCTATTCAGTGTCTTTCTCTTTTCTCCTCCAATTAACAGTGATACATTGATTAGAATTGTCTTTTCTTCTATTGAAAAAATCGATATGTTCTTAATATTTTGATCTCATTTCACTTGCAACAAACCTACAATATTCCAACTTTGACAAAGTATTTATATATCATTGCCACTAAAATCTAATTCCTTTGAGATATGACCTTAACTCATGGAAGTAGATATCAAAATTAGTGGAAGAGTAATTAAAATTAGCGAATAAAGATTTGAAAATGATATATGAAAAATTTGTCAAAGCATTTTTCTTTAACATCTAAACTCTTTTTTCAGTGACCATGTTTGATGCGCGTCATACATCAACAACTATCTGTCAGGCCAATAGTCAGCCCTAAAGGGAGCTATTGGTGCTTCAAAAAGTTTAAGGTTAAATTTGGGTCAATAGTCAATTCCAAGGCAAACTCGAGTCAGCAATCAGTAGTCAAGGGTCAATGGTCAATGGTCAATTTACATCTTTAAAAGTTTGTCAGTCAACTATTCATCATCATCTACAAAGAGTCAACACATGTACTTTAGTCAAATATATATATATATATAGAGTGTCCATTTATTTACATAGGATATGTTAAACTATAATCATCTTGCACTACCCAACAAGAGAGGAAGATGGTAACATTTATAGGAAAAGGAAGAGAGAGTAAGAGACAAAGCTATTGAGCTACTCCCAATGGTAGAGAGAGAGAGAGTGAGTGGCTAGAAATCAGATTGAGTAGGATCTAGATCAATTTTGTGTCGATTGATGCCTTGATCAATCAATTGGGTAGTTTCAAGATCAGGTTGGGGGTTGTTGATCATTTCCTTGATCAGATTGACGATTGGATCAGGAACCCTCAGTCCTATCAATATGGAGATCATCAATCCAATCATCGATCAATCGGATTAACAACCTGCTCTAAAAATATTATAGATATAAAAAAAATTATAAAGATGATTAAAGTTAAGAAATAAAAAAAACCTCGATCTGATGGACGATCAGCTCGAGGATCGAGCTCACTGCCTCAATCGATACTGATCGAGGGTTACTTTGGCTGATCCACAATCAGATCGAGGGATTCGACGTTGTCGACTCTGCAAAGAGAAAATTTTGGACTAATCTGTATTAATTTTAAATATGTCCATATAAGGGTCAGCAGTGAGGGGTCTTTCTATCTCTAGACCGAGATCGGCGTTGACGGCGAAACCTTCCCGACCCGTGCTAACATGGTCAAGTCTATTCAGATCAGGGCGGGGGCGGGGGCAACGCCAGAGCTCTTCCGGCGACCGGGCTGGGGCCCGTCGTGGTTGCCAGCGCCACGTCTGGCACTCCGCAGACGCCCACTGCATGTTTCACCCAGAATCCGCTCATCTGCTTCTTCCGGCTCCCCATCAATCGTGGCAAGCTGTTCGTTTCTCCGCGTGTTCCCCGCCCGTTAGCTTCGGCGGAGCGGCCATCTGGGGCGACCGAAGGCAAGAATCTAACCGCGTCGCCGCGTGTCAGGCGATAAGCAGCTGCCGCGGCTTCGAGCTTGAAGCGGGAGGGAAGTAGCTGGCGGCGGGGGCGAAGAGAGTCGAGTTCACGCTCCGGCATTCCTTCTTGGCCTACTCCCCTTTGATACCACGCCCAAGCCGCCGCCTTTACGAGCGCCATCTTCTCCTCTTCGGTGAGTTCTACTCTTCGTTTACGCCTCTCCATCACAGAGAGAGAGAGAGGGGGAGCAAGGGAGAGAAACGTGGGAGAAGAAGAGGAGGGATAGATTCTTTCCTTGTCGTATTTCAAGGTCTCCGACTGGTTATTCTTGCTTCTCCTTTCGTTTCGGGTAGTCCCCCTCGCATTAAACGTCTGACAACTGGACGACCTAACAGGGAGGGGAGACCGGGAGAGTGATAGAGAGTGAGAGGCTTTCACGTGGGCCCATAATTACTGAGCCCTCTTCCCTCCCTTCCTGTGGAGGGCTTTTGTTGCATGAACTCTACCGTTCAGTATCATTCCACGTTTCAAGCCATTTGGCCAGTAATTTCCCGTCGACCTTCAACCTCCAAACATGATGGCCTGCCACCGAAAAACCTCCAAACATGACGGATCTCCGAAAACCGAACCTGCCACCGAAAAACCAAACCGAACTGACACCGGCGGTTGTCAAAAAATGGTCAAACGAAAGGTTTCGGTTCGGTTTCGGTTTTCGCTTCCGGGGTCACCGAAAGATTTCTCCTAAGATGCGGAAAGAGAGAGGAGAAGAAGAGTAGAGAAGAGAGATCGGCACGGCGGAGGAGAGAGAAGAGAAAGAGAAGAAGGAACGGCGGAGGAAATTATCTCGTTGCGCGATAGATTTTCTTTCCCCCGTCAGGGAAGAGAGAGACAGGAGATGGAGGCGGAAGGAGTAGGACGGATGACGAAGGTAGAGCGCGCGAAGGAGATGAGGCGGAAGGAGGAGGAAGGTGTGATGGAGGAAATTTTTGTCCCATCGCTCGCGCGCAAGAATTTTTGTCCCAAGAAGGTGGTGAGAGAGAGAAGGAGAGGAAAGAATAGGAGGTACTAAGAGAGAGAGAAATAAAAAATTTTAATGGTGGAAGATAACACGGTGGCGGAAGAATCCTTTCTTCCATCCCGAGAGAGAGAGAGAGGGGGGACGGGGTGAGACAGAATTTTACGGCAGAAGGTAACGCAGCGGGAGGACAAAAAAAATTGCTCTTCTTCTGCCCCGCGAGAGAGAGAGAGAGAGAGAGGAATAGAGGGAGGGAGGGAGGGAGGGAGGGAGGGAGGGAGAGAGAGAGAGGGAGAGAGAGAATGAGGGAGAGAGAGAGAGAGGGAGAGAGAGGGAGGGAGAGAGTGAGAGAGGGAGGGAGGGAGAGAGGGAGAGAGGGAGGGAGGGAGAGAGTGAGGGAGGCAGGGAGTGAGAGAGAGAGAGAGGGAGGGAGAGAGTTGAGAGAGGAAGCGAGTGAGAGATGATTTTGCTAGTTAGACTTGTGAGAGATAAGTATCAATCTCTTATCATCCGAAAAATACCGTCACCGGAACTGGAGAACCCTAAGCCGTCCGATGTAGCCTCGGACGAAGCTCGTACTTCCTTCCGCCATAGGCCGCGCAACCATAGCTCTCTTTTACCACGTAATCTGGATCTTCTCCCACATTCACTTCTTCGGGCAGTTCTTCGTCTATCCACGAATACCCGCTTAAATCGCTATCCTCTTCGTCGCTCCACGATAAGAGATCTGTCCGTTGACGCAAAAAAACAGTCATCGCCGTAAAAAGGGCAGTTGCGAAGCAACCATACCTGTTTTCTGTTCGATCGCGTCGATCTTCTGTGCTAACCTCTGCAACAGCCGGTAGTTCAAAATCTCGTAGTCTCTGCGCATTTCGCAGGGGATAGTTTGAGGGATCCGTCAGATGAAGGGTAAGCAAGGATAATCTTACCTGTACGTGATAATTGAGTAGAGAATCTGGACGGAGGCTCCAAAGAGAAACAAAGATCTAACCAGCGAAACCCTAGAGGCAACGCAAGCTTGCTGATGGAGACTATCTTCTGCCAGCCGGACCATTGCTATCTCCACCATAAACGTGGTGCATAGACCTGGAAAACAAAGCAATTACTCAAATATGAAGGAAAAAGTGGGCTCATCGGATGATCACTTACCTCAGATAAAGGCGAGCTCTCACATTAAAAGTTTGCTTCGTGCTCGTCAGCATGTAGAGAAGAAAGATCGCACAGGAATAGTAAACGAAGCATTTGATAAAGCGCGATTCATGGAGGATGGCATTATGCAACATGAAGAGTTTCTCCAAGGCTGCGAAGATGTTGGCTTGTTTGTTTTCAAATTCTTCCTGCCGAGAAGATTAGAACATCAAACTTGAGAAATCCAAGAGCTCGGTTAAATCCAGCACCTGAGCAGCTAAGATCGACTGCGAATTCCGAAATAGGCGATTTTGAGCGTCTTCAATGTGCTCTTGCTTGCGAATAAGTTCCTCCTGCTGCTTGCGTCCGAACTCGACCAAGTTTTCCAAGGTAATCCTGTAACAAGAACATTAATTTTCTTTTACTTTTAAATTTTCTCTCGCTTTCCTTAATTTCTCACCTGCTTTCCTCTAATACATCTGACTGAAATTCTGTCAGATGTTTTCAATTCTTCCATAGCCCTCTTTTGTCCATTGACGAGCTCCTTTTGATTATTCAGAGAAGTCACGGTCTTTCGTCCGATGTCATCCGCAGAATCCTGCAAATTCCTCATTTTCGAGTTCATCAAAGTTCCCACTTCGTTAATCTGTTTTCCCATCTCCACAGCTTCCAGTCTAACTTCCTCCATTCCAATTCCCAAACTTTCGTACGATTCCTGCAAAAGAGCCATCCCAGACTCAAGCTTCCCCTTCATCTCTACCTGAGCCTCAAGAACCTTTCCCTGCGAAACCCTAATTCCGTCGTTCTGCTCGAAAATCAGTAAAGACTGCTTCATCACGTCAGAAATTCGAGCTTCCACGTCACCCGTTGCTTCCGCCAATTTCTCGGTCTGCACATTCACTGCCATTAACGAATCCTGGATCCTGCTCGAGCTCTCCACGAGAATTTTTGATCTCCCTTCAATGCTCTCCAGCGTATCTCCAGCCGCCTTCGCTGACTTTTTCAGTTCGTTGACTAATCTCTCTGTGTCCCGTTTGAATGCTCCCGCCCTAGTTCTCCAAAGAAAACATAACTCAAACCTACAGAAAGAGGGATTCATGAGAACAAGGAAAACCCATAACCGTACTGGAGCTGATGACACAAGGAGTTGCTCTGGATGAAGAACTGGAGATAAATCTCGTGCTCAAAGTCGCTGAGCTTCTTCCTGCAGTCTTTCATAGCAGATCTGGGAGAGCAAAGAGGAATGGTTTGCCTTCCGGAGTCTCTGATGAAGCAGTCGCTGAGTTGCCAGGCGAGTCTGGAGTGCTTCTCCTCGTTGGATATGATCTCCGAGCAACTGGAGAAGAGATCACGATAAGCTTCCTGCCAGCAGGAGTTTAGGGTTTTGATCTTGGCGTTGGCTTCCTCGAGAGCCTTCTTGCCCATTCATGTCGGTGAAGGCCTCTATGGAGAATTCGGCTCTCTGGTCCTCCGGCGACGACGCGGGAGTTGGAGGTGCGTTGGCGGCCGAGAAGGGTCGCCAGTCGAAGAGCGCCGCCGCATTGTGAGGGATGATGAGAAGCAAAAGGATGGGGCCAAAATCATGGAAATTCATCTTTCAGAGATTCTTGCTTTCGTCTGCCAGAGATTGTTATGGAGTAGGAGATAAAAATGGTCATAACTAGGGGAGACAAAAATGTAGAGAGAGATGGTGCACGTAATCATGTCATGTCCCAAAGGCAGAATCCAGACTCCAGAGAAAGAAATAATGAATAGATATGAGAGAGAGAGAGAGAGAGATGATTTTTTCGTTGTCGTTCAATACCTTAGGCAGTCCGAGGACTGGGGATTCAGACGATGGACGAGAGAGATGGAGAGACGATCTTAGTCGTCCATCAGAGTCTCCTGCAGTCCGAGAACTAAAACGTTCGGGGAAAAAGAGCGAGATCGCAGAGTCCAGAGAAGCAAGATAAAACAGGGAGAGGGGTTACGTAGTTCGTCGATCACAGTCCTTCAAAGAGGTAGAATCCAAACCAAGGAAGAACGGAGGAAAGGAAATGATTTTCCTCTCCGTTTAAAGTTCTACATTAAACGATGAGATTGTCCCAGAATCATCGAGAAGAAAGAAGGGGACACAGAGAGAGAGTTTCAGACCTGAGGGAAAATGAGACAATCTCCCTCGCTCAGAATCTCATGCAGGTCGCGGAATCTAGATGCGTTCACTATACTTATACGAGAGTAAATCTTCCACTCATATCAGGAGGCGGCGGCTCTGCCATTAGAGTCAGCGATGACCTCGCCGAACAGACGTTGGTGTCGGCATCGAAGCGGCGCCTGGATCGACCCTCAAGCGACGGCTGAAAATTACCGTCTCTACTTCTCTTTCTCTCTCATCAGTTGACGTCCAATATAGCCTGGACAGCAGAATCTCCGCTGGAATATCAAGAAGAAAAGACGCTTATGAGCGCCGTTACCCACATCAGGAAGTTGATAGGACGCACCGCAGAGAGGGAGAGAGACTCATAACTGTCAAGTTGACTCTTTGGTGAGGTCAAAGTCAATCGCACTCATTTCTCTCTCTCTCTCGCTCTCTCTCTCTAACCCCTCAGGATGCTAATAGAAAAACCTCCATGAAATCTCATGCCCATGTAAGCCCGTGTTACTCTAGATCACGACGAGACACAGCCCTGCCGCGGCCCGAATTACTCTAGAACACCGCGGTATGTCATAAATTTGTAGAGAGAGAAAGGTCAACGTCAAAGTCAAAGACCAACCCACTGCTTCTTTGTGGCCTCCATCCTCTCCAGCAAGCCGGCTATCTCAGCCTGCATCCTCATTTTCATGTTATGATAATCGTAGTGTGAATTCTCCAGCTTCTTCAGCTCTTCAAGCTTCCTTCTCCTTCTCTCCTCCGTCTCCTGCAAACAGAGCTTTCCCAATTTGGCAGAGTACTCTTCTTCCAGCTTCTGAGACTTCGACCTCGCTATCCTCATGTATCCTTCCACTTCTCTCCGTGCCTCGTCCGCTAGCCGCTGAAACAGCTCCGCCTCCGCTTGCTTGAACCGCACGATACTCTCAAGGCTGTCAAATCCCGCTTCGTTCGACGGCTCAGGCGCGGCCACAATTGCGGTTTCCGTCTTCCTCGGCTCAACCGAGACTCCGGCACTGACGCTGGCGTTTCCGTTGACTTCCTCTGTTTTGATCCACTGGGCAATTCCCTTGTTCTTTCGACGACACCTGGCCAGTTCTGGATGGCTCAGAAGGACCGCCTGTCGATTTTTCATGAAAAAGTTAGCAAACCCAGATGTTCAAATTCTCTCTCTTTCTCTCAATTTGGGGGAAACCACAGAACATTGATCGTCCAGATAGAGAGATATAGAGGTTCATCCATGATGCAAAAACCCGCAAAGAAAACTCACATTTGAGGAGCTGCACTATGGAGTTGCAGGCATCAGACGGGGAGACAACCTTCTTCTCAAGCAACCTCAACAACTCTTCCGCCTTGGCATTCAACTCCTTCCCTCTAAAATCCTCACTCCCCTTGAAGATCTTCGCCACGCAATCCAACTCCTTGGTCAAAGTCTCCACGCCCCAATCCTTAGCGCAACAAACAAAAACGTCCTTCACAAATTCATACATCTCCGAAAGGTGCCGACATCCAATACAGTAGAACTGCATCTCTGTCTTTCCCATTACCCCTCCAGCACCACTCCCGGGTCTGATCAGATTCTTCCTTAGCCCACAGATGGCGTGGCACCAATGACCGCACACATCGCAGCCCACCCAGCTACAAGTTTTCGAAGCGGAATCAAAACTGAAGCATACGGTACAATTACACGCGCTGCAAAAACCCTTCTTGGAAGCGCAGAGTTTACAGTCGCAGTCATCCACGGGAATAACACTCCTGCAATTGACATTCTTGCATCTTGTTCGAAGGAAAATTTCCACCAGTTCAGAGACCGGAAAACGAGTATTACTCAAAATGAAAACAGGCTGGCTAGTTTTTATCGCCACCATGGTTTCAAGCTGGAATCCATTAGCCTTGGACAAGACCGCGGGGGTCAAATCCACTCTCCTCTCTAGCTTCCTCCGCAAGCTGCCCAACTCATCCTTCTTCTCCGGCAATGAAAGAACGTTCTTGACATAAACCCTTAAACCCTCGACGTAGTCTCCGGGTAATTCATTTAGCTTCTGGGCAACGCTTTGAACCGGTTCAAGGACAATTTGTTTGAGAATCGCGTCGTGGGTGGGGAGAACTGAGCTCTTCAAATGCACCAGAACTTGATTTAAGATCTTCCCTAGGTTTTGCAGGAAGCTCTAAAGGGAAAAATGAAGAATTATGGTGCGAGAAAATTGACGTTCCCGGCGGTGCTTTCTAATCCGACAGGTTTGAACCGGCTGTGAACCGAACCGTTTGTCCCTTCCCCGGCGTACCAGATTTGATCGGTTTCCCGCGAGAAATCCAAATTATCGGTCGAATTTCTCGTCAGCGAGCAGCTCGGATTATGCGAGAAAGGATTCGAGAAGTGGGAATACGATCTAGAAGCCCCGCAATCGTCGGAACTCGCAGGATTTGAAGATCCGAGTGACAGACCTAGGTTAAGGGTTTCGGTTTTCGGCTTCTTTCCCCAATCATTCTCGCCTTTTTCTTCGTTCTCGGCCTGGCGCTTTAATTGAGATCCGGTTTCCGTTAATTGGAGAAAATCTCGCTCCATCCATCGCTGTTCTTCACTGTGAGAGGAAAACTCTAAATTCTTACCGGATCGGATCGGATCCGACTTTGGAGGCTCTGCGGCGGATCTTTGGGGATTTTCACAAAGGTAGCTGAGGGTGAGTTCCTGGGGCGTTGGCGTCTTCTTCAGGAGGGGTTTTAGTGGCGTGGTACTTCCTCGATCGGCGGTTTCCAGTTCGAGGACTGATTTGCTCTTGGAGAGAGGCTTTCCTTCCAGAAACATCCTGGAGACAGGGGGAAGGATCGAATTCCTCTGCTGGGAGAAGAAGATGGGGCCGAGCGCAAGAAGAAAGGATGGATAAAGGAATGGGCTTAGGTTTTCAGGGTTATTTTAGACCCGCGGAACATTTTAGGTCAACGAATAAGCGTGGTCCCCACGCGGAAATAAAAGTCCAAAACTATAGAAGTGTGGGTCAGCAAAATACGAGGAACATCTTAACGGAGGTGGGTCAGTGAATTGGGGGCACGAGCAAGACGCCAAGTTGCCCGTTGACCAGTCCCTCTGCCGCGGGGGAGGAAATCTTCGAAAGAATCTCGCAACAGAATCTGTAAACTTCTCAGCCGTCGGATGGGTCGAGTCCGCGCATTCGAATGACGCCTCAGCGTGCGAAGGCGCGTGGACCACGAGCCGCAGTACAGAGGCCAAGTTGACTCTGTCTGTTTAAAAAATTATTTTTGAAGTCTACAGGATCTGCAGATAATCAAGTTGCGAAATAATAATCTTTGAAGTTTTAAGTTTGATGAAGACTTTCCTGGTGCATGGTCCTCTCTCTATCTCTCTCCCAATATATTATACATATAGAGAGAGAGAGAGATAGAGAGAGGAACCTTTATCCATAACTTGAGAGATAGAGAGAGAGAGAGGAAACTGTCTATAACTTCAGACCCAGAAGAGAGAGAGAGAGAGAGGAACTCTATCCATAACTTCAGAGAGAGAGAGAGAGAGAAACTTTTATGCATAACTTTCAGACACAGAAGAGAGAGAGAGATAGAGAGGAAACTTTCCCCATACCTTCCAAGTGGCAGATGGACGACAGGACCATGAACATTTTATCTATTACAGTCTTCTTGAGAGAGAAAGAAAAGAAAGATCCTTTCAAGACAAAAAAGTTCAAAGAAAAGTTAATTTGGTGTCACAGAGAGAGGGTAGAGAGAGAGAGTTTACAGAGATAAATTAAAACAAGATCAAGATGGATCAGAACTAATGGCTACATTTCTGCCATAAAATTAGGTTAAACTGTGTAAACAGCCATTCAAACAAACCTTTTTGTTAATCATGAGCTACCTATCTCTCATTTTACTCCTGCTAGCAAACACCAGTGTCCCCCCACATTCAAAAAAAGTGAAGAAAATTTCTCTGTTGCATCAGTCAACGTCTGCCAGTCTGCAGTATCCTCCTTCCAATTCATCTGTCCGTTCGCCTATCCCGTCAAAAGTCAACTCCCACGGCACCCTTTTCACGAGTTAGTCTGTGGCTGACCAGAAGCACAGTTTATACTCGGCTCCTCGCCATTCTTCAGTTTATCCTACCCCAAAAATTCAAAATCTATTTAAGGGCCGATAATTAGCGATGGAATCTAGAGAGAGAAACCCCTTACAGAAAGAAAGGCATTATCGGACGACAGCTTCTCACATTCCCCGCGTATCCTGGTCAGTTCCTCTCTGAGCTTGTTATTCTCTTCAGTCAATGAGCCCACACGCACTGCCAGCTCATCATATTCAGCCTGCCTCCCAAATCAAGTCAAAAATGTTGAACAAATATCCAGACAAAAGCATAATTTCAAAATAGACCGATCTTATTTCTTTAATGATAAAATCATATCAAACTCGTCCCTCTTTCTGACCTGTTTCCTCAGCCTTGATCGTCGAGCTGACTCCCTGTTTGATTGCTTCCGCTTCTGCCGCTTCAATTCCCTCTCATCCTTAGGAAATAGAAAAGTTATCAGAATGCATAGACTTTGGACCCAAAAGGTAAAGGAACTAAAAAGTCAAACCTGAGACCAGATCTCCTGAGGAACAATGGACAGACTCCGTGGAGCTGGAGAGGGAGTTATGGGGAGTTTACTCCGTACTGGGTTCATGGCAGTAGAAGAAGGGCTTCCCCAGTAGTCCATTCCAATGTTTAGGGTTGTGGTGGGTGCACTGATCGCACTTGACGGAATGGCCATGATTGATGCAGCGTGGCTTGATGTACCCGATTTTGATTTTCGATTGGTCTTTGATGATTCGCTTCCTGAAGTCCCTGTGTTCTTCGACTCGCCTGAATGGTAGAAAGATAAAAATCAATGAGGAGAAGTCAAGGTCTTGTTGGGAGGATAAGGGTTTACCGTCTGTGGTGATCTTCTTGTGGCGGCAGTCTTCCTGTGAACCCTGGACAAAAGAGAAAGGAGAGTAGTAACAGTTTTTTTTACTTCTATTCTCCTAGATTAGTAGTATTCTATGAAAACATACACTTTGAGAATTTGCATCGCTTCCATCACTCGAATCCTCACTTCGACTATCATCACTGCACAGCCCACATACAAAGACATGAGACAATAACATATTATGATTACCAACATATAGGGATGTACCCAAAATTCAGACTTTATATCTACCTCATGGATTCAATGCCATTCATAGATGCACCTGATGCTTTCTCTCTCTCAGCACTCTTGCCTGTAATCAAATTAAGGGCAGCATAAGCTTCCCCTTCTCTATGAAACACGAGACCATTCTTTACCTTCAGTTAACTTACCATCCCCTTCGGCAGATACCACCTGAAAATAAGGAATGCCAAGACAAAAAGGATAAGAGAGATTAGAATAAATATTTCCTGGAGTTCCCCAAAAGAACAAATCAATACATTTTATCAGTGTCCTCCCAACTACCAATTTCAGCCACATCGTGATAAAGGTAAGTTAACTTTGCATTAGACATGAATTCCAAAGGTAACCCGTCACTCCAAATAAAGTTTTACTTCAATGACAGTAGATTCTATATAACATTAAAAATTGCAGCTGTAGTAATAAGTTTGGGAACATAAATTGAAGTTTCCTTCAAAATTTACCGGAGGCATGGTAGGATGAGGATACACTCCTCCAGGTGGATACATGGCGACATAGGGAGGCGTTGGTGCTCCGTATGGAGACACCATGTGCTGCATGCATGCATATTTTCGTTAACGTAGATAATACCCCAGATATAGTAACTGGATTATGAAATTCAGATGAGTCTCCAAAGAACAAAAAAAATTTAAAATCTACCTGTGGGCCCCACATATATGGGACGCCTTGAGGATTGGTTGCCACAGGAGAGTGGTAAAATCCCGGAACAGGAGTCCCTGCGGAATTATAGTACGCCTAAAAACAAACACATATTGCAAAGTTGATGTATCATGAGAAATTCAATAAGCTAATCAACAAAGAAATCCTGAAAACCTGAAAGGCCGCCCAATCTGGGAAAGACAGTAGCAGGACTGGAGGGAGGAGCCTGTTCCTGTGTGGGAAGAAGACATTAATCTTGACGAAATAGAGTAATCGACATCGGCTTTATTTTTTAAGAGAGAATTGAATTTTCAGAAGCAAACTTGTGAAGAAGACTTGGGAATTTTAGATGGAGTTACTTCCTCCTTGTTGCCCATCTTTATTTTTATTTCATTGATCTGTAAAAATTATTCACAAGCTCAACGTCATTCATCAAATTTATCGGCGAACGCATGAAATCAGACCATAAAACCCAGAAAATCACTGTTTCTACGCGACCCGAACCCTAAAATAACGCATTTTGAACTCTTTTTCACGAAATCATTCCACCAAAGCGCTCCAGGAAGTTTCAGGAGCACAAATCAACACTCCGTCTCAAGGAAACCATGCCTACGACATTGGCTCCCCTAAAACAAGTCAAATTACTCGAAAACAAAGCGCGAATCTCATAATTTGATCCTCATGAAGCAACACAGACGTAGCGACAGTTATTAGCTCATTCAGGCGTAGAGAAGCAGGAGCAGATAGCCAATAGAGGAAGGCTGAGAAGGACGACAAAGAAGCACGCACGTTTTTGTCTATTAGGCTTGAGAGATTTGAAATTCCCGAGCGAATCAACGCATCCCACGTAGCAAACGAGATCGATCAATTAAAATTCAAATACTTTTATCTTACCCAGTGGAGATGTTCCTATGATAACCCTAGTTTTTCGCCGACGGGCTTTCTTCCGCTTCTCGTGTTCTTTCCTTTTCTCTGTCGGCTTTCCCCAGTTTTTCCGTTTCCGGCAGCGTCCCCGACGGCAAATTCCTTCCAACTGCGGCCAGCCGGAGCTTCCGTAAATACCCCGCGGTTTTAACAAAACTACGGAGTACGTCCCTATATGGCTGTACAGCTGTACGCCACGCGGCGGCTGATGGCCCTCGTGGAACCTTCTCTCTCTCTCTCTCGCTCTCTATCTCTCGCTCTCTCGCTCTCTCTGTCTCTCTCTCGCTCTCTCTCTCTCTCTCGCTCTCTCTCTCTCTCTCTCTCTCTCTCTCTCTCTCTCTTCTCATGGGTTCGTACTTCTCTCTTCGAAAACCAGGATAGAAGTTTCTATCACTTTCTTTAAATATCAAGTTTACATTGATTAGAGGGATTTGATTATACGAAACATGGCGAGTGTACATCATTAATGATAATTACAAGCTAGTTTGACCTTGCCATCCAAAAGTCAAAAGTTAACCGCCAGCTGGTGCCTCGAGTCAACGTAAGTCTCGACATCCCAGAGGAAAGACCCAAAAGTCAACGCCTCCATGATCAATCTCTTCAAACTGGCAAAGCTGATCTTGATGATCTCGTCCTTAGACTGATCGATCATCCCGCTCGGCATGATCATCGTCCTCAATTCCCCGAACAGTGCGTCGGTCTGCTTCTCGACGAGCCCTAGCGCCTCCTTTGACCTGATTGTCGCGCATTCCTGAAGCGTCTCAGAGTCAAACCCCATGACGTAAGACCGGAGTCTCGTTGGTTTAATCCTGGACCCAAATCCGTTAACTTCAGGGTCTGACGGCGAGCTCGTCCCCTCTGAGTCAACGGCATTGACTTTAAGTTCTTCAGATCCCCAGGGAAGAGTTTCCATAGTCTTCTCCAACTGGTACCGTTGGTCAACTCTCTTGAGGAAGTACCCATACATAACGGAGGCAGCATAAACCTGTCGAACTCTGAACTTGCTGATAACAGTTACGGAATCCGAAGATCCCAAGTGATTTCCCAGGATGAGAGAGATATGGTTCTGGATCATCTCATAAGCTTCGACGGAGTGGATCTTCCGGAGTTCTTCCTCGTTTAGATGGCCACTCGTCCACTCTCCCAGAGGAATGGGATGACAGGGTGGGAATGAGGGAAATATTGGCGTCCATGAATTTTTGCACGACTAGAGTGTATAATATCTCTTCCATGGTCCTTCTTCGCTCGTTCGCTTTCAATTCCGCAATTCTCCTGTTAAAAAACGGTGAGTTTGAAAAGATGAGTGCGTTGATTATCTCCTAGAACTCGTTTGGCTCTCCATTTGCTCTTTCTTTGTTTTTCTGCGCCACTATTGGCAGTGATTTTGAATAGCAAGTGGCGGAGAATGAAGACTTACTTGTATAAAACAATGTCTGTAACGGAATCGGCAGGTTCAGATTCTTTCTCGTCATGCAGATCGGTCTGCAACTGCTGGAGTTGTTGATCGACGGCGGCCGAGAGAAGATGAGGATGATTGACGAGTATTTGAGAAAGAAATTGTCCGACAGGGGATTCCAATTGGAGAGGAGCTATTTGAGCAGGAGAGGATTCCCCTCCCGACGCAGAAGTAGAAGAAGACGAAGACGATGATGCGCGAACGTGAGTGCCACGTCGGACAGGTCTACGCTCTTCTCTGGGTGTCGAGATCGATTTACACTTCTGCCACGTGATAAAAAGAGAATTAAAATCGGGCGAAATAGGAAGAAAAAATAAAAAATGGATCTCGTGTAACATATCATGCGGAAAATACCTTGAACGATCTATCAGGGAATCGGAACCCGGAACGGGAGCAGAAAATCTCCGGCCGTCCGGATGCTAGAACAACCGATCTTGCAACTCCAGCGCACGACGAAGAAGAAGAAGAATAAGACGATGCAGAGATGGGAGACGCCGCGATATCCATCCACGAACAGGGAGATCGGGAGGTGGAAAACTATGTATGAACTCTGGAGTCGAGAAGATCTAGATGGGTTTTCTTTGCAGGCGATGATCAAAGGCCGGAGATACTTCCCCCTGTCGCAGGATCTGGGAAACTTCAAACCGCACTCGTAACTATTTAAACGGTACTTTTTCCCGTAAATAGCCCTAAATTTGAAAAACAACTACGGAATTACCAGGACTATTCAACCGACGTAAAGGACATTTTTGTAATATGCCACAAGGAGCCAGATTTTCCCAGTGTTTTGCCCGCGGGATCTAAAGGCCAGGATGACAGGATCTTTTGAGTCTCCGCGATTGGTAATTTTGACACGTCTCTGGCCTCGTCGCCTTCGAGTCCAAGTCCATGCGTTTGAAGCCACGTTTTCTGTCCAGCAACCAGGGAGAGACGCGTGGCGGAGGAAAAATCTCAACGCCCCGAATCGCAGCTCTAGAAGAAATATTACTCCAGAAAACTCCAGCTCCCATTAGTTGGGTGGACCGGAAAAGGACCCGTTGATGGGCTGGCCCACTTGTGAAATTTTATTCGGAGATTTTTAAAAATAAACTATTTTTAACATAATTATTTTTCTAGAATAATCGGATACAAATGTGCAGAGGTTCATCAGCTCATTGCAATCAAGCTTTTACTTGGAATTTAACTTTCATTTAGTCGAGATATTGAATGACAAACTTACATTCAAAAACTTTGTCAATTTGGAGTGCTTTTGATTGCCATTTTTATCCAATGGGCTACGTTTTCCCCTTTTATTTAATTGAAACATGTTTAAAAGCGAAACAAAAAAGATAATCTGAATATTGATAATCAAAATTAATGATTCCAATCTTCTCCTTTGTTCTCGATGACTTTCATCGTGTATTATTAAACTTTTGCATGGAGGCTTACTCATCATTCATTTACGTTTGGATAAAATTTGATTTCTTCATTGAAGTATCATAATATAATAATCACTAGTATTTAATCATCCGTTCTAAACATTATTATTTGCGAGATATTATAAAATAACATTGAACTATTAAAAAAATAGTACTATTTGATCCGACTTTATATTAAGTATGGTTGGTCTTAGGTCATTAATGTGAAGACATTAAGGATAGAGAGTGGGCGGTGCTTTTTAGAAAAAAAAAATTATTGAATTGATATGTATGAATCTTTGAATAGTTTTATAGTTAAATGTTAATTAGGTTGATTCATATCATGGTTATGTACGTAGTCATTTGACTCGAGACACTAAATACATATTATAAATTGATACATATATTTTTATTATAACTTAAAAATCCCTAAACATAAGATCTTTAAAATATCATAAATTTGATATGATATAAAGCTGGAAAATGTGATTGTGTGGTCAAGATAAGATCATATGCTCTCATTATTTGAGAAGCTTGACTCTACAGTTGAGATACAATAAAACACTTGGTCCAGGTAGTTTAAATATCGTAAGAGGAGGTCTCAATGATTTCATTCAAGTATTAATAATAACTTGAGTGATTGATTTGGGTTTAACATTTGACTATATTATAATTGAAGGCCAATAATGATAGATATTATGCGGCCTTTGAGCCAATCACACTTTCTATATATCTCGTTTAGGTTCATTCAAATGAAATTTATTTATTTTCATACTTTTAGGATATTGATGTTGGGTTTTGATGTCAATAAAATTTCAAAATTGTGATCAAAACATCGAATACATCGAAAAACATTGAATCGGATATTCAAAACACCAAGTCACCATGAACAGATAATCATATCATCTCGTATGAATGAGAAAACATAATTACAGGGTTTCATTGAAGGAGTTCTTAAAACTATTCAAGTGTCTAGCCTTTAGCAATATTCACATGGTCTCCAGATGGTTGGATTTCATGTTCAAATCTATTCACTAAGAGAGAAAGAGAAGAAAGGAGAGAATTCTCACAAGGCTTGCATAGGCACCTTGAGTTGTGGTCGTTCTCCCCCTATTTATAGACATTTTGATGGATATTATGTGGCCTATAAGCCAATCACACTTTCACGTATCTTGTTTATGTTCATTGAAATGATATTTATTTATTTTCATTCTTGTGTGATGTTTGCAATGACGTCCATGAGTATGCGCAATGACTAAGTGAATTATTGATGTAGGCCAAAATGTAGCCCAGAAACCCACTTTGTATTATTATGGGCCAAGAGCCAAGGGTGCATCCAATACTATTTATATTGGAGGTCCATTAAGAGCTTATTAGGCCAAGGGTGCATCCCAAGGACCTGACATATTCTGCTGAAGATCACCTAGGGACTACAAATATTTACGACATGCCTTAGAAACTACAATTATCTTTATGTAGAGGTCTAACAAGGCCTAGAAGATTCACTTTTGCTTTTGTCACATCTGTCTATGACACATGCATGTTGTTACAGTTGTATTTTCAAGAGTTTTGTGTTGCCTTTTCATTGGTCAAATCAGTTGGACGACCCTTCAATTTTTGAGGCCTATATAATGCCCCCCTTGTAACACTGGAAGACACAAATTGAAGTTATCCCTTTTGAGAGCTTTGCTTTCTTCTCTGGAGTGTTCTCCTTGTTAGAGAGTGCTCTGTGCTTGTAGATTCAAGTACACCCCTTATGGATTTAAGGGTTGAAGAGGTTACTTATGTGGACTCAGAACCTAACCCTTCTTGAAGATCAAGGTTTGTGGATTCAAACCATTGTTCTTTATTGTTCCTGCGCTAAGGCTTCGTCAATTATGATGAGATCATAATATAGTGATCCTTAATCTTTAAACATATGTTCTAAACATTCCTATTCATGGGATATTCGAGAAGGACATCGAATTATCTGGAAAGAATATCACTATCCAATCCAACTCATATGATGAGTATGACTGATCCTATAGCCATCAGTATGAAGACACTAAGGATAGATAGTGGGTGCTCTTTGGAGAAAGAGCTCACTAAATTGATCCGTATGAATCCCTGAATGGTATTATACCAAACTGTTAACCAGGTTGATTCATGTCATGGTTGTGTATGTGGTCCTTTGACTTGAAACACCAAAGATATCTTGTGAATAGATGATCGTGTTTTGATTATGACTTACGAATCCCTAGCCACGAGATATCTAAGACGTCATATATTAGATACGACATGAAGTACACAAAGATGATTGTGTGATCAAGATGGGATCATCCACCCTAGGTATTTGAGAAGATTGACTCAAAGGAATGAGATGCAATGAAATGCTTGGTCAAGGTAGTAGAGATATCGGAGAAGGAGTTCCAAATGATTTATACACGCATTAGTACTAACTTGAGTGACCAAGGGTTTGATAGTTGACCATACCCTAAGTCATTCATGAGTCTAATGCGGATGAAAGATTATACATACATGGTAATCGACGATGGGAAGGTTCCATAAGTGAATTCTTACATACTCCATATCTCCTAGTGTACGTGGTGTAGTTTGACACCCAACGGGCTGGCAACTCAACCTATTGATTGGGTTAAATCGATTCTTGATTAATTAATCTATATGTGGATGTGGATAATTAATTAAGGTTAACCAATAAGGTGTTATTTGGTCTATAGAGTTATTAACTAATGAGATATATAGACCTAGAGGGTCACACACATAAGGTTTATAGATGTTGACAGGTATAGACATAATTGTGAGGGTTTTTATGAAAAAACCTCATACCAAATGTCTATAAATAGGGAGAGAACGACCACAACTCAAGGTGCCCATGCAAGCCTTATGAGAATTCTCTCTTTTCTTCTCTTTCTCTCTTAGTGAAGAGGTTTGAAGAGGAGATCTAACCATCCGGAGACCGTGTGGATACTGCTAGAGGCTAGACACTTGAATAGCTTCAAGAACTCCTTCAAGGAAACCTATAAGTATGTTTCTCATACATATTAGATGATATGATCATCTGTTCTTGGTGGCTCAATGTTTTGAATATCTGATTCAATGAATTATATTGCATTTGAAGTTTTGATCAAAATTTTAGAAAGTTATGTTCCTTAGATCACAACACATTTGGTATGAGGTTTTTTCATAAAGACCCTCATAATCATGTCTATATCTACCAACATCTATAGACCTAATATGTGTGACCCTGTAGGTCCATATATCTCACTACTTAATAACTTTATAGACCAAATAACACTTTATTGGTCTACCTTAATTAATTATCTAGATCTCGCATATAGATTAACTAATTAAAAATTGATTTAACCTAATTGATATGTTGAGTTGTCATCGCGTTGGGTGCCAAGCTACACCACCTACTCTAGGAGATATAGAGTATATAAGAACTCACTTATGAAACCTTTCTGTCATTGATTACCATGTATGTATAATCCTTCATCCACACGAGACTCGTGAATGACTTAGAATATGGTCAACTGTCAAACCCTTATCGATCACTCACGTTAGTATTGATGCATGTAGAAATCATCAGGAACTTCCTTCTCGATATTTCCACTACCTTGGACAAAGATTTTATGTCATCTCATTTCTTGAGTCAATATCCTCAAATACCGAGGGTATATGATCCCATCTTGATCACACAATTATCTTCGTGGACTTCATGTCGTATCTAATATATGACGTTTTAGATATCCCGTGGCTAGGGATCTGTAAGCCATAATCAAAACATGATCATCCATCCACAAGATATCTTTGGTGTTTCAAGTCAAAGGACCACATACACAACCATGACATGAATCAACCTGATTGACTCTTATGTATAATACCATTTAGGGATTCACACATATCAATTCAGTAAACTCTTTCTCCAAAGAGCACCCACTATTTATCCTTAGTGTCTTTACACCAATGGCTATAGGATCAGCCATACTCATCATATGACTTGGATTAGCTAGTGCTATTATTTCCGGATAATTCGATGTCCTTCTCGAATTTTCCACAAATATAAATGTTTAGAATATATGTTTAAACATTAATGATCACGATATTATGATCTCATCATAATTCACTTAGTCATTGCATATGCTCATGGACTTCATTACAAACATCATAGAATAATGACAATAAATAAATTTTATTTCAATGAGCATAAACAAGATATATGAAAATGTGATTGGCTTAGAGGCCACATAATATCCATCAATTTGTACTAAAGTTTATGAGTATATGCAATGAATCAGTGAATTATGATGAGATCATAATAAAAGGATTTAAATATATGTTACAAATATTTATATTCATTAGATATTCAAGAAAGACATCAGATGATCTTTAAAGAATAACACTATCTAATTTGACTCATATAATAAATATGTTTGATCATATAACTATCAGTGTGGAGACACCAAAGATAGATAGTAGAGTGTTCTTTAGAAAAAGAGTTTACTCAATTGATACATATAAATCCTTGAATACTATTATACCTAACTATCAGTCAAGTTGATTCATATCACGATTGTGTACGTGATCCTTTTACTCGAGACATCAAAATACCTTGGGGATGGATGACCGTATTTTGACTACAACTTACGAATCTCGGGCCATAATATCTCTTAAATATCATATCTTAGATACGATATAAAATCATTAAAGATAATCGTGTAATCAATATGGGATCATTTATCATCGGTATTTAATAAGATTGACTCGAGAAATGAGATGTAATGAAATTTTTGGCCAAGGTAGGGAAAATATTAGAGAACAAGTTTCCAATTATTTCCCCTACATATTAGTAATAACTTGAGCGACTAATTTGATTTTGACATTTCACCGTACCTAAGTCATTTATGAGTCTCACGTAGACAAAGAATTATACATACATGATAACCAATGACCGCAAGGTTCCATGTGAGAATTCTTATATACTCCATATCTCATAGAGTACGGAGTAGCTTAGCTCCAAAATACGTTAGCAACTAAACCTATTGAGTGGGTTATCTCTAAAATATATCATTCAGTAGTTAATCAATATTTTGATATAGATAATTAATAAAGGTTAACTAATAGAATGTTGTTAGGTATATAAAGTTATTAACTACTGATATATAGAGACATAGAGGGTCATACACATAAAGTATATAGATATTAGTAGATATAGATTTAATTATAAGGATTTTTATAAAAAGATTTAGAAGTGAAATGATGGCGAGCGGGACCCGTCTCCATCAGCTTAGGAGACATCGGCAGCGCAATTTCAGCCCGATCGACGTGCAAAGACGAAGGAGCCATGCTTTCACTATAAGGCTGGATTATAAGACTACCACTAGGGTAATATTATCTAACACGTATAATTTTGGGGGTTTATGTAAAAAGTTCACATACCGAATGTCTATAGATAAAAGGAAAATGACCACAGTTCAATGTATTTATAAAAAAATTATGAAAACTCTCTATTTTCTTCATTTGAAGAACCTTTGAAGAAGAGCTATTTCGGTCTAATTTCTAGATCTAACTTTTCTTTGTTATATGATTTCATTTGTTCATCCAACTTTTCTTTTTCTCTATTAGATTTGTCCTCTTTTTAACTAATTTATCATTTTGATCCCATTTCTATGTGAATTCAAGCAGTATCTGCCATTACGCTCGATTCAATCATTTTGTATTCTAATTTGGGATTTCTTTGATTCATATTTATGTGTTTTTTCTTAGGTTTCAAGGATCACACAAATTACATTCATAAAAGACATAGATTAAGGGAAAAAGCTATTGCTTTAGATTCTTTTTTTGAAACTCGGGATCATAGCAACGAGCATTCCATTTGAGACTGGGAATCAGAGAGAAGAGAAGATGGGGGATGCCGGGGATGGTGGCGCCGGCGTCGACGATGAAGTTGTTCCTCGTGAATTACTCGGAGGAATCGTGGACGAGATAACGGACGACGGAAGTCAAAGCCGGGTTAGTCGTGCCAGAATTCCTCAACGGGATAGTTTTCTGAGACTCATTTTTCAGCCACTCCTCCTCCATGAGCCCGGCAGTGATCTCGGACTTGAACAATCCGGGGGATATGGAGTTGACCCTGATCTTGAAAGGCCCCAGCTCGGGGCCCATCACCCTGGTCAAACAGTTGACTCCAGTCTTGGATGCCGTGTAGTAGAGTCCGCCGGGTTGCTGCCTGCGATAGCGATGGAGGAGATGCTATTACGGAACCCGCGAGACCTGCATCCTTCATCCGCCGGCAGACGCTCTTCGTCGCCAGCCACGTACCCCTCAGATTCGTCGCAAGAACGATGTCCCGCTCCTCTTCCGGCAATTCAACAGAGGAACGCACGAACCCCCGAACCTCGTCGTTGTTCACCACGGCATCGATGCGGCCGAAGCAGTCCCAGGCCTGCTGCACGGACCGGTCAATTGTACTGCCATCGGCGGACAAGTCGAGCTCCACGCCGGCCGCTTTGGGCGGCTGAGATTCCTCCGGCATCGTCATCATCATCCGGTTGATCTCTTCGCAGAGGGACTCGAGTCAGTCGAACCGGCGGGCGGTGGCGAGGACGGAGCAGCCGGCGGCGGGGGACGGAGCAGCCGGCGGCGGCGAGGACGGAGCAGCCGGCGGCCGGGGAGATCGAGGCAGATCTCCGGGCCAATCCCGGAGGCAGCGCCGGTCACCATCACGACTTTCGCGTCCAGCTTTGGCCATGGCTGACTCAGCAGCGGCCGGTGCGGCGCCATGACGAAGCGCCTATGAAGGTTTTTAGATTTCTATAGCGGGCTAGAAAAAAGCAACAAGCCGTTAGACTATCAATTTAGACTATAATGAAATGAAATGGAAGTCATGAAATTTTATGATCGATAAAATGCGACAAGAAAGGTAGATTTTTACGCACATAAAAGCATTGAATGAAAGGTAATTCGAGGGTAAGTTTGTAATTTTACAATCACATTTAATATCCAAGATATTAACGTTTCAGAGTTTCATGTGATACATTTTTGAATTTTCTGACTCATAAACTATTTACAATTCAAATCTTATTTAAATTAAATTGAGTTTTTCTGTTGAAAATCTCATCTTAATTAATATATCAAGTTTTATGCATGATTTCATAATTTAATAAATTATTCATAAAATTTGAAATTCGATGCACGATTATCGCAATTTTTTCCAAACATAATTAAAATTACTAAGCTTTAAATGAGTCAAACGTGAATTCGGCGGAGAAATATTCAAAAGTGGCGAAGTTTTTTCAAGAATTTTGAGTACGATTTCTTGAGGAGGAAAATGCAAATAAATTTCGATAATTATGGTAAAAATAAATATTACGTGTCAGAAGTACCCGGCTGGCCCAGCTCCGACAAATGATTTAAGATATCCCACTGTCCCCCTGCTAGTGACCTCCACGTAAGCTCAGTTTGTCGCATGCGGAGAGCGCGAGAAGGTGCCCGATATTCCCTCTCCTCCTCCCATAAAGTCGCTATCCCGCGCCTTTCTCTCTCTTATCGCCCACGTCATCGTCTGGCTGTCTGCCAACACCCTTCGTCTGTGCCTCCAGCTGGTGCCAATCTCCCTTCTCTCTCTAGCTTCGTCTTTCTATCTCCATCATTCTCCTGTGCTTCTCTCTTTCCTCCTGAATCTGTAGAGAAAAGCCTAAGCGAAGACTGAAGGGATTTGAACGCCGATGAAACGCGAACCCTTCTGTTTCCACAGTTCTGTCCTTGGATGATGCCACGTTGCTCAATCCGACGGCTGAAACTCATTTTCGGGTGGGAACTGTGATCACGAGGTGCTACGCGTCAAGTCATCTCGGACAGTACCTTTGACTTGTCGATGCGCGGGAGGAATATGTATCGCGTCATTACCCAACGGCTAGTTATGGTGACGTGGCATCATGGTTCACGAGGTCACGCCGCTCCTGGCGCCGCGAGGCGCTTAAATAAGAGGAGCGGCTCGGACCCATCAAGCAAGTCGGTCGCGGGGGTCTATTCTCGGCGCGGATCCCAAGGCGGAAAGAGCCGTCCATCGTCCATGGACGGTCGAGATGTCATCATCATCGTCTGTCGAGGGGAAGGAAGTGCTGTCTCTTTCCGCGGCTCTGGTTTTTTCTGCCGACGTGGGATGAAAAATTAGCAGAAGTCGCAGGCTCTAGAGGACCTGGTTGGGGGAAAAGAGTTAGATCGAGCTAGATATCTCTTCGTCCCTCGTCTTCCTAGAGAAGCCAAACAGCACAGAGAAAAAGAGGGGAGGGGTGAAAAGTCTCTTGCCGGCGAAGAAAGTGAGAGAGAGAGAAACTAGAGATGGCGAGGCTCGCCCTCGTCTTTGCTCTCGGTTTTCTCGTATCTTCTTCCGCTTCTCTCTCTTCTGCTATTGCGAAGGAAATCCTTCGTTGGCATTTGAGGATGGGTACACTCAGCTGTTTGGCGATGGAAATCTGATGCTGCTCCATGGCGGCAAGACAGTTCACATCGCTCTTGATGAGAAAACAGGCAAGACCATCGAACCTCTCTCTCACTCTCTCTCATTTCTTCTTATTTCCTCTCTTTTGAAACTCTATCAGGCGCCGGGTTCGCCTCTCAGGAGCTCTATCTTCACGGGTTTTTCAGCGCCTCTATTAAGCTTCCTTCCGACTATGCTGCGGGCGTCGTCGTCGCCTTCTACGTCTGTTCCTTTCTCCTTCTCATTCTGCAGATACGTTCTTTCTCTCTTCTGATCGATGGGATTCTTGCAGCTGTCGAACGGGGACTTGTTCGAGAAGACCCACGACGAGCTAGACTTCGAGTTCCTCGGCAACATCAGAGGCAAAGAATGGAGAATCCAGACAAATATCTACGGCAACGGCAGCACCGCCACCGGCAGAGAAGAGAGATACGAACTCTGGTTCGATCCCACCAAGGACTTTCACCGCTACTCCATCCTTTGGACAGAGAGCAGGATACTGTCAGCTCCGTTTCTCCTTTCTCCTACTTCCTCGAAACATAGGACGATTAAAATTGAGCCTTTTTTTCGCATTTTCTTTTCCAGATTCTTCGTAGACGGCATACCCATCAGGGAAATCATCAATAACGAGGCGATGGAAAAGAACTTCCCAGCAAAACCCATGTCCCTCTACGCCACCATATGGGACGGATCTTCCTGGGCGACTTCAGGCGGCCGCTATAAAGTAGATTACAGACGGGCTCCTTACATCGCGGAGTTCGCTGACCTTGCGGTCAGCGGCCGCGCGGTTGATCCCATCGACCATTCTCCGGCTTACGGTAGCGATATCTGGCGGCACCGCCAGATCACCCCGGCCGAGAGGCGGACGATGGTGGCGCTCCGGAGAAAGCACATGACTTATTCTTACTGCTACGATAAGGAGAGATATCCGAAACCGCCGGAGGAATGTGTGGTGGACGAGAAGGAGAAGAAGGGGATAGCCGGGCGGCGCCGCCCAATCAGGCGTCGCCGCCGCAGTGACGCAGCACTCTGAATCACTGTCTTCATTGCCTGCTGTACAGAATTTCTCTTGTCCCATGCTTCGAATGTCATCTTCGTCATCATTACTCCTGTTGGTAGAGCGAGTAAACAGAAAAGAGAGTATGGAATGATGGCTGGACCAAATTGGCATTCGACGAAAGGCCAGCACGAAAATCATTCGATGAAACGGCCAAAACCCTGTGGATGGCGACGTGTCCATAAAATCCGAATTAAAAAGTAGAATGAATTCATGGTGTTCGACGAAATGCCAGCTTAAAATTCAATACTAGCGAAGTGACGTGTCTTTAGCAAGTAGACTTCTGATTAAAACGGCTTTCTTGATCAAACGACAGCCTAACTGACTAACGAACTTCAGAGTTTATCATAAAAAGACGAGACAGGAAAAGGATGGATAATTTCAAAAGCGAGGGAGACGAAGAAGTCGGGAGATGAACGAAATATGTGAGATAGAGGAGGCGTTAAAGGAAAGAGCGGAGTGCGCTGAAGAAAGTGAAGCCAAAAGCCCAACGAAGACAGAAGAGAAGGAAGCAGTCAATGCAGAAGAAGAAAGAGAGGGGGAGGAAAACGCCGGAAGATGGGCAGACGAGACTGCAACGGATGCGAGAGAGAGACTTCTCTCCGGTCAGCTATGTGAGTAAGTGCGCCCAGCAAGAATCAAGACTCTCTCTCTCTCTCTCTCTCTCTTTTACTTTATGCGTCGGATGACGATGGTTGCTCTATGTAGGATGAGGATTGAGAGGGGAAGAAATGGCTGGTGTAAAGGACGAGCGAGGAGGTTCCTGTCGATCGGCATCATGCTGCCGGCGTGGATAGTGACGGTAGTGGTGGTGCGTTCCATGTCGGCGCAGGATACGGTGAAGAATAACGCCATGATCGCTATGCTGGTGCTCTGCCTGGTTACGCTTATCTGCCTCGGCTGGTCGATGGAGCCTCCAGAACCTGCCGTTGACCGACGCACTTTTGACCAGAGCTGACATCCTAGAGAGAGAATGAAAAGACGTTAGGAAAGATCTGCGGTATTCGCTTGCTTTTCTTTCTCTGGACCATCATTCAATAAAGAATCATTGATTGCCAAAGCCTGGCATCTTTTCCCATTTACTTCTCAATTTTTGTTCTGTTAGCCTTTTGCGAAGAGAGAGAGAGAGAGAGAGAGGCAGGAGAGACAGAGAGACAGAGAGGGCAGAGACAGAGAAAGAGGAGCAGTTGATTCACCGTTACTGTTATGTGTTTAGATTCTTCTCTACCTGGCAGGATGGGATGGGCTCAGGTAAGTCGGCCCAATAGGGATGGCCTTGTTGGAACCAGAATGTGCTCCAGAACTTCTTTCACGAGTTGCATAACGTCTTCTTCTTTATGTGACGCGGCAAAATTCACTGCAGGGAGATTTCTTTCAGCAGACAAGGTACGAGATAAACAGTGATCACAGATTATTACCCCATGGAAGAATCGGAAACTCCCAGCGCTGAATTGGAACTGTTAGAACGTAAGAAGTTACCTGCACAACTCACGCGTGATTCTTTGCCATGATAAGGAGATTTTTTGCCATTGATTGGGCATACTAATATGGCTGCTGCAAGGAGATGAGGATGATCGTACAGACGAGCTGATTCTTCTGTTTCGTATAGAATGTCCATGATATCCATGCATGAATGGATGTTGAGGTGCTCCCCAACTTTAGAGATGGTCCTGAAATTCCAGGAGGGAATAAAGTGGCATAATAAATATAAAGAAAGCCGGATTGAGGAGTTAAATTGCCTGAATTGGATCAAGAGATCTTCTAGGAAACTGAATGCTATGTTTGACGTTCCGATAGAAGAATTCAGCACCTGTGAAGGCTTTTGTTGAGGATAAGTCAAAATCGGAAGCAAGGTGTAGAGCTCCTTACATCCATGAAGATGATCTCCTGAGAACAGAAAAGTAAATATTTGGAATTTTTACTGCACCATGAAACTAGCTAATAGAGAAATTGAGGAAACTCACGGCCCCCACAAAATCTCGCATAGTGAAATGCTGATCTTTGATGTGCTTATCCCCGAGGGACTTCAAAGTTTTTGAGGATAAGGGTGACGTGTCATGCACCTTGAAAACATGTAAGGCCAGCGCATCAACAATTGCACTTCACTCTTCTGGTGACGTTGGATAGCCTTACCTTGCTTGATATCCATAACGAGATGAGACTGAAAAGCTGCAAATTGCTTTCTCTTAAGGGATGCAAAAGCCAGCTGTGACTTGTTTTTTCTCGTGAAATTCTGGTTTTTGTCGAAATTGCAAAGAATTAGCATTAGGAAAAAACAGTGGACCCTAAAATAACTAACAAATTGAGTAACAAGAGCTTTTTGAAGACAAATTGAGTAAACTAAGGGAATTTTATCTGAACTGATTTGCTAACTCTGAGAGGGATCAGACAAAGATTTTGAGTTGCGATGAAGATAAAATCACGGCCCAAGTGCCACGAAAGCATGGATATCATCGCACTGATGCATACTCAGGACCCAAGTAAAATGGATCTTGAAATCAATGGAATTCTATAGGATCATGATAGAAATATTAGGGGTTGCTAAACAACATGTAAATTGGAGCAAAAAGAAACGAGTACATAGAGGCAGAGAAGAGGAACAGGTTCTGTGAATCTTGATACTGCCTTCACAGACAAATGCGCAGAAGTGAGGAGGAACACAGAGGGATGATAATCTTATTCTTAATAGACGGTTAAGTTTTTTGGTCCATGAGGATATGGGGTCACTAGTTCCAAATGGTAATCTCATCAAACCACAATACAAAAGCGGCATAGATACTCATCATTGAATGCCACATAAAGTCCTCCAGAAAATGACGTCCTCCAATCTTTTGGTCTCCGATTTCCACAGGGAATTTGCACTTAAAATGAGTTCAATCTTCAGTACGCTGGATTTATACTGACCACAGCGGTTTCAGAGGATCGACAAGAAAACTAAACTTCATGATGTAAATAGAGAGGAACTCTATCGGATATTTTATAAAAATACAAACCTCAAAGCTGTTAGGAAAGAAGACAATGCGCCAAAAATGACTTAACCTCGTCTCGGAAATTACCTAGGGAGAGAGTGGAGGAACCGATCCGCGAAGAAGGACAGAGCAGTGTACTTCACGATAGGAGAGACGCCTACCCGCTTTTTCCCCTCTCAGAACATAATTAAATAATGCATTTAATTACCAAGATGCTAAAGGAGAAGAGTTTTCGGTCTTCTTACCAAGCATGCATCGATCAGAAACTCCAGAAGTTCCCGCCGCCATACCGGATTGGGGATCACGGGGTCGACAGTCCTGCGGGGAGGAGACATTAACTGATGGTCTGCCATTGAAATGCACTGAAGTACCGAATCTCCGAAACGGCGATTGTTTTATAGTCCGAGGACGTTTCCCGCCAAAAAGCTTCCACTCAGTCACTCACAAAGCCTACACCTTTGGCGGGCCCAGATCCACAGAAAGCTCTGGCCCGACTCCAAACTTGATGTAGTTCTCATTAAGCCCATCCCTTTGGCGGGCTAAGACGTACATAAGCCCGGGCCGGATTTCAAAATTTTCGTTCCACTGTTCCTGCGAGGTTCGAAGCCCCGTCTCGACTCCAAGCAACTGCCTTTATAAAGTCATATCCATTTCAAAATCTCCATTCCCGCCAAACAAGCAGAAAAGGGAGGGACGGGAAGAGAGAGAGAGAGAGGATCCCTCACGCGTCATCGATCTCTGGGTCTAGATGAAGTTGCCACTGTTCAATCTGGTCCTCCTCTCTCAGATGTTAATTCTCGCCGCCTCCACCGTCATTCTTATGGCGTCAAATTTTCATCCATGGTGGATGAAGCTGGCGGTCATTGCCGTGTCATCCGCCACGTTGCTCTCTGTCGTCTCTGTCACCGTCATCAAATACTTGACCTATCGAAGGACTGACGACGCTCAAACAACAGTGATCATGGAATCTTGAATCTCTAACTCTTTTTTACCCTCACAAGGAAAGATAGAAGCTGAATGTGATCTCGGGGAAAATAACGGAGGAACTTCTCTCTGAACAATGTTCTACTTGATCCTGCAATTCTAAAGCAATCTTCGAAGTCTGATCTTTTTTCTTCGTGAGCTAGGGACTCTGCTTTTTCTACTATCCTTTTCCTGTTTTTTCATTTTCTAAAACAACGGCTGCACAGTTTGTTACGCGTCACAAATAAATGGATTTGCATATTTTTTCGAGAAAAAAATCACTCAAAGAAACTGTCTCGGTTGAAAATTGTCGCGGTTAAACCGCCAAGACGAACGGGAATGCGCTATAAATTGTCTCAGTTGTTCGGGTTCTCATTGTAGCGAGAGATATTGAAAGAGGAGATAGAAACATGGATCTAGAGGAGATGAGAGATGAGGCAGCAAGATTCGATCTGGTGATATTCTCTCCGTTTGCTGCGTTGATTCTGGTGGCGATCGACGTTTTTCTCGTGTTTCAAGACACCAAGCCGCCAGAACTGAAGTGGATCCTCATCGTCTTGATATCTGCAGTCCTGCTGACGTTCATCAGCTCACTGATCTTCAGATACTTGCAAAGGCGGATGAGGACTCGCCGCTCCAGCGATTCTTCTAGCCCTCCCAACGAGCCTCTTCCTACTCCAGCTCACCAATGAGTATTTCATTTGGCGCGCTTGATGAAGAAATGAAGTTTGTTGGTTTTTGAGATGCGTTCTTGAGAGAGACAGAGAGAATAGAGAGAGAGAGATGGCGTCCGTGAAGCATTTCTTGATTTCTTCTGTCTCGCTTCGGCGAGGAATAAATTTCTTGGATTTTAGTCTTTCTGAGAATGGAGATGGCTTCTTCGAAGAAGAAGAGAAAGAGAGAGATGGCGTTAATGGAGAATTTCTGCAGCCGTTCGCTTCTTTGAGAAATCAGTTTCCCGGTTTTTCAATTGCATGTGTCGGGAGAGAGAGCGAGTGAGCAAGCCCCAGCGAGAGAGAGAGATGGCAGTCTCATCATCCCTCGGTCTTTTTGAGACGCATTTTCGAAGAGTAATTTTTCTTTTCTTTTTATCCCACCGGAACGGTATATTCTTGCCACGTCACCATCGTTTTGCAAGTAAAGGGAGAGAGAGAGAGGTAGATGATAATGATATACGTGGGCACGAGAGAGATGAGAGAGAGAGAGATAGGGAGATGATAATGATATACATGGGCACGATAGAGTTAGCAAGGGGAGAGCGAGATGATGATGATATACATAGACACGAGAGAGAGGGAGAGAGAGAGATGACAGTGATATGCATAGACACGAGAGAGAGGGAGAGGGAGTGATGACATTGATATACTTATTAAGCGAGAGAGAGAGAGTGGGAGAGAGAGATAATAATGATATACATAGACAAAAGAGAGAGAGATGATAATTATATACATAGACAAGAGAGAGAGAATGGGAGAGAGAGATGACGTTGATAAACATAGACACGAGAGAGAGAGAGTGGGAGAGAGACGGAGATGGTAATGATATACATAAACACGAGAGAGAGAGAGTGGGAGAGAGAGAGATGGTAATGATAGACATAAACAGGAGAGAGAGAGAGAGAGAACAGTCAGCTGAGTAGAGGGCCACATTCTTGAAGATTCATAGAGATATGTAATTTCGGGACAAAAGTTTTATTTTCTTTTATTCTCACGTTAAATTGCCAGGCGCTCATTCCCTTTAAATACCTCAATACCTGATTTTCCCGCCTCTACTCTTGAGCAGCATCCGGGAGGCCGGGCTACAGTGAAAAAGTTGGCAGAGAAGCAGCGAGATGTATATGCCAACGTCCTACAGGCCAAAGACAGGGGAGGTGACGCAGGGATTCGATCCTTTGGTAAGCGTTCCGATGCTGATTGTGATTCTTGGAGCGTCAGAGGCGGCGATCATCACATCAAATATCAACTCAATAGTCCTCAAGGGGTTTCTCATCGCCGGCGTATCCCTCGCTCTGCTCGCGGTGTTCTTCTACGTCTTCTACAGAATCTGGCGCTGCATTTGTCCCGCAAAATCATCAGACGTTGCGAGATGGACGGATCTGCGGGAAATAGCGGGAGAAGAAGAGGCGATTCCTCGCCAAAGAGCTTCTCTCTGTCGTCTGGCCGCCCCTGCGTAGGGATTTGAAGCATAGATTGCGTAGGAATTGAGGATTTCTTTCTTTCTCGCATTCTTGTGCAGGGCAGAGACGGGGGAGTCTTCGCTGGTAGTTTTTTTTTCTGGAGGGAGAACGGTAGAAAGAAAGAATTACGTCCTTTTCTTGTCGGTTCTTGAGACACGGGTTCTTCGTTTGACTTTCTTCTGTTGAAATTCTGCAGATATATGTATATATACATATATATATATATATAGAGAGAGAGAGAGAGAGAGAGAGTACTCTTTAACCCAGCCCATTTAGCCGCCCTATAGGTTCGGCGGAAGGCCCATTACAGCCCAAACAATTTCTCAAGAAATTCCTATTTCCTTACCCTTAGGCTATAGTTGAAGAATCAGAGCGAACGATCAATCGAGAGGAAACCCGGAAAATCAACACCTTTCCCCAGATGCCTCCGCCTCTTACGAGGCTCGCAGCGGCGTCGTTGGCGAGAAATCGCCTATTCCTCTCCCGCTATCTCCCTCAGATCCGACCATCTCCGTTATCCAATCGGGCATTCCCTCCGTTTCCTTCTGGTTGCTTTCCATCGCGACCTTATTCCTCTTCTGCAGCCGAAAGGGACAAGAGATCGCAAAGAACACTGTTTTATCTCGTGGGCGTCGCCTGTGCCATGGTTGGAGCGTCGTACGCCGCTGTCCCTCTCTACCGCCGTTTCTGCCAGGCTACTGGGTACGGCGGAACCGTGCAGCGGCGCGAGGTAGGGCTAAAAGGCTCCATTTTTTTTTATAATAAATTTGCCGAACCGCGTCGTCACGGAATTTATGGTTCGTGATAAGGAATGACAGACCGTGGAGGAGAAGATTGCGCGGCACGCCCAGGATGGTTTAACTTCCACAAGGTTGCTATTTCTGGGAAATTTTGCTCTCTGTTTTCCTGTCGTCGGCCGTGCACTTTTTGAAATTTAGTTGGAATTGGCTTTCTTGATTGAATTGCAGGGAGATTGTTGTTCAGTTCAATGCTGATGTTGCGGATGGGATGCCGTGGAAGTTCATCCCCACGCAAAGAGAGGTATATTCTTCAGAGTATTTACTTAATATTTCCAATTTCATTGTTTTATCGTCATCTCTGTAGGTGAGAGTGAAGCCTGGAGAAAGCGCCCTTGCATTTTACACGGCTGAAAACCGGAGCTCATCTCCAATAACCGGAGTCTCCACGTACAACGTCACGCCCATGAAGGTTTTACCGCTTAAAATTTAAGTTATTGTCGCATGTTCTTCATTTTCTTGTCATCCGATTAATTCCTAGTGTAAAACAGACGGGATCAGTTTTGGGATTGTAATTGATTTGAACCAGTAATGAGATCCTTTTTGGTATCTTTTCAGGCGGCCGTTTACTTCAACAAGATCCAGTGCTTCTGTTTCGAAGAACAGCGTCTTCTCCCCGGTGAACAGATCGACATGCCTGTAAATATCATCGTTTCTTTCTCTCTCTATCTGCTATTCTGCAACTCATCTCTTCGGTCGATTTGCAGGTGTTCTTCTACATTGACCCTGAATTTGAGACCGACCCGAAGATGGACGGCATCAACAACTTGATCCTGTCATATACATTTTTCAAGATTAATGATGAGTAGACCGCTTGTTCTTCCCGGAGACTGATCTTTATCCATGTCTCTCTCTCTCTCTATGATTTGTTCAATGGATGAGCTACTTTTTTCAAATAAGCAAATGGCACTCCAAACATCGATTGATGAGCGACATCAAATGCTTTTGCAGTTATCGTGGGCCTGGATAATATTACACCACGATAACAAGCAAAAATAAAAGAAAAAAATATAAATCCCATCAGCTTCCTAGAGAAAAAATCGAAAAACGAAATCAGCGTCAAAAAACCCAATCGTCAGATCTCAAGTCTTTAACGGTGGGCCCATCTCCGTGTTCTTCCCATGCAGTTTCATCTCCTTCGCCGCCGGATCCTCGAGCACCAGAACCTTGTCCATGTCTCTCACTCCTGTCATGTGCAGATAATCTCCATCTTCTCTTTCCTTCCCCTTGTAAAGTATCCTCTGCGCCGCCGGTTCCAACCCCGTCACCATCGAGAGGGCCACCTTCAGTTCCCCTGCAAAACCCCAACAAAAACTCAGTCCTCGTATCCTCCCCATCGTACGTAACTTTGATAATTTTCGAACACTTAACGGAAAGTGGACGTATCCTTTACAGAGACTTGGTGCACTTTAATTCCGTTGGAGACTCTCACTCTGATCATCTCCTCTACGCCATTATCTTCTCTCTTCTGTACAAGCATTCCTCCCGGCCGGAGCTCCCACTTGATCTCTCCGGCGCCGCCCGCCGCTTCTCTTGTCCCTCTATCGCCGCCCTTAGAACTGCTCCTGAAGAAACTTCTCGTCTTTAGCTTCATTGTTTCTCTCGTAGAAGGAGAAACGGAGGCGCTTCCTTATTTAGAAGAAGAGGGGGTAGGCTTTACAGGCGTGCGGTGAAAGGAGGAACCGACCGGCGTTAAACAAATGTGGGGGCATGAAGGAGACGAGCGTGCCGGCATTCGGGGGGGACGTGTCGTTCGATCCCGTCCGTCCGTATTCATCAGCTATTTGAGATGGAAGGCTGAGATGCCGGCTTGTTCGCGACCGGGAAATCACGTCGTCGTGAAAAGGTGTTTCGTTCACGCTCTTTTGAGGCACGTGCCGCGCGATTCGCACGTGAGCGAGGCCACGCGCCACCTGCCGCCGTCCGGTTGCGTTTCAACTGTCTCGCCAACGTCCGGCGGGCTGGTGGCAGTTCTGCAAATGTGGGGCCCACAGAATCCTGTCAAGTCAGAGAAAGAGAATATCGCAAATTCACAAGAGGCCCGCTTTCTCGCGGATTTTTGCCAAAAGCTGAAAGACTTCGATTAATGGAGAAATCGTTCCCAGCGATTTGAATTTCGATGACAAGCGAAAAAGCTGCAAACTTCGAAACGGAGGACGCCGGTCTCTTCTACGCCGCCTACCGATGTTATTCACACTATCCGAGGATGTCACATGCAAACCTCCATGACTCCTAGAGAGAGAAAGATAGACTCCCCAAATTCCTGAATTTCTCCGCTGAGTAATGGAGACATGAATCCCTACTGCTCCATCTTCTTCTTGCGCATCACCACCTCGGTATCGAGCCCAAACCCGTCAACCCTCCGACTTCCCACGAACTCCGAATTACGGAAGAGCGCCACCAAAGCATCAGCGGAGAAGAGATCATTCGCGGAAAATCGATCTCCCCGCCTAAGAAGAGCCACATGAAGGACACAGACTCCCCCGGGACGTAGCGTCCGCTCGATCTCCCTCACAAATCTCCCCGGAAATAGCGCGTGATCGAACACGTTCGAGAACTCGAAGTCGAAGCTCTCGTCCGGGAATGGCTGCCGGTGAAAGTCTCCTTCTAGAACGAGAGGCGGAGACGGGACGAGATCGATGCCGACGGAGTCCGTCACTCCTACGCGGCGGAGTGCAGCTACTTCTTGGCCGGTTCTTGCACCAACGCAGAGAGCTCGTGATTGGTTGTTAAGGAGCCCCTCGGATTGATGCCGACGGAAGAAGGACGCGAAGACCGCAACTTTGCGGTCCCAGTCGCGAGTCGTCCATATCCGCCGCAGTCTGGGATCTAGGGTTTTGTTGAGCTGCAGGGCGATGTAGTCAACGTAGCTTAAGTTTGATTGACGGATCCGAATGCCGGAGGAGGATGATGGGAGGTCGAAGGAGAAGGAGAAGGAGGCGGCGATACGGGTAGGGTTAGGATTGGAGGTGGCAGTGAGGGAGTAGATGAGGAGAAGAAGGGAGAGGAATGCGAGGGGCAGGAGGAGCGTCAGGGTCTTGGGAGAGGGGAGGAGAAGCCCCCGGAAGGAAGAGTTTGACATCGCTGAACGCCCGAGAAAGAGAGAGGACACCTCATGGAAAAAAGAAACAGGTGCCCTTCAATGGCGGGACGTGCCAACTATTATGCAAAGGATGTGAACGGATCGCCTACGGTGACCGTGACAGAACAAGAATTCTCGTATCCTGCACGGTCAGTAAGTCTTCCCTATCCCTCGCAAGTTCCTCTCTCTCTCTCTCTCTCTCTTAATTAATTTCGTAGTGTTTTCATAGATTTTATTAATGCTAACCCTTTGAAGGTGAAGAGGGGATGAGGATGATGTAGAAGATTGCTTAGAACATTCCCTTGTGTCTTTTTAACTAAGACAAAATTCCCTTTCGGAATAGATATTTAACAAAATTGATCTCAAATTGTTTATACCTAAAAATGAAGTTGATTTTGTTATAAATGCAGGGAAAATGATTGTTGAATAACACTTGAGGGATTTTTATAACACCACTTGAGGAAGAGAAGGAGAGAGTTCCTCAAAGGCTTACATGAACATCTTGAGTCGTGGTCGTTCTCTACTTATTTATAGATATTGGGTATGTGAACTTTTTATAAAAATCTTTATAATTATGTTTATATGCGATAACGTTTATATACTTTATGTGTGTAACCCTCTAGATCCATATATCTCATTAATTATTAACTCTATAAACCTAATAATATTTATTAGTTGCCCTTTATTGATTATCTACGTCAATATGTAGATTTATTAATTAACATTTAATTTAACCCAATCTATAGGTCGAGTTACGCCACGTACTCTAGGAAATATGAAGTGTATAAGAACTCTCATATGAAACCTTGCTGTCAACTATCAAAACCCTAATTGATCATTTATGTTAGTACTAATGTGTGGATGAAATCGTCAAGAACTGTTTATCTGATATTTTTACTATTTTGGCTGAGGATTTCATCGTATCTGATTCGTTTAATTGCTCTCCTCCAAAACCAAGGACATTTAATCCTATCTTGACCACTTAATTATCTTCGAGGACTTCATATCATATCTAATATATGATATTTTAGAGATCCCCTGGTTAATAATTTGTAAATCATAATCAAAATATAATCATTTATCCGTAAGATGTCTTTGGTATCTCAAGTCAAATTACCATATATACAATTGTGAGATGAATTAACTTGATTGATAGTTAGGTAAAATACATTTCAAAGATTTATATGAGTGAATTCACGTTACTCTTTCTTCAAAGAGCACCTACTATCTATTCTTTGGGATCTTCACATTGATAGCTATAAGTCAACCATACTCATCATAAAAGTCGGATCAAGTAGTTATATTCTTTTCATATATTTTGATGTCCTTCTTAGATTTTTCTCAAAATAAGAATGTTTACAATGTATGTTTACAAACTAATAATCACAATAATATGATCTCATCATAATTTACTTAGTCATGTCTATGCTCATGAGCTTTATTATAAATATCACACAAGAATGACAATAAGTAAATTTTATTTCAATGAACATAAACATGGTACATGAAAGGTGATTGGCTTATAGGTTGATAATATATCATCGATGGATTCATTTTATCATTATTAATAGATTTTAATACATAATTCTCTCTAATATAATGCATATTATTATGTTTTTAATGATATTTTTGCATTATCCTTTCATTGCACTCATAAACTCAATTTATATCTATTCTGTGCTAATTAGGTAAAAATATGAGTATATCCTATCATGCATAATTCTTTTCAATTTCTTATATTATGATACCAACCCCATTTTTCTCCTTTAAACTCAAGTGGTTGAATTATCAAATTTTCTATGAGTTATATGGATGTAATGATGTAGGCACATGAATAGGAAAGCATGGATACAAATGACGATGAGAGAAAGAGGAGTAGACAACTTTGCACCAAATTTAAACCCCAAGTCAACCCTATTGTCATGAAAGACCTAGTACATCAGCTTTGAATTTTATAGAGGGATGATCGTAAGCTTTTTAATACAATCCACAATTATTTGAGAAGTGAAAGTTGGAACAACCTCCTTATTTTTTAGGAGGTTAAACCAAACTTAAGTTTTTATGATTATAAATATTTATAAATATAGATAATTGAATTCTTGATCCAATGGAGAAAATTTCGTGAAAAAAAGAGTTATATTTTGTGAGATATTGAATTTCTAAGTTCATAAATTTTTCTAAAATTTTTAAAGATCTTCTAGAGATTTTCTTGATTTTTAAGAGCATATTTACACTTAATTTTTTACATATAATTTATAAAAAGCCCTTGTGCACTTCAAAAGCTTTGACACATTTTTAGTTCAATATTACGTGGTGTGATCTAATGCATAATCTTGATCTAAAGGGAGTTTTGAGCTGAAATTTTATGACTAGATTTATATTTTCACCTTCCATCCATCTATACCCTCTGGTTGAAAAATCTAATAGAAATTTTTTTAATGATTAGACTATTTTAACCCTCTTTATACTTAAACCCTAGGAACCCACCTATAAAAATCTTAATATTCTCTCTCCTCATATTTTTTATTCTCTCTCTTAGCATCAGGATACCATAAAGAAAGAAATAGGAGGTCAAGGACAAAGGAGGAGTATTGTTGATGCTCAATATTATTGTGGAGAAGGAAGCAAACGAAGACTGTGATTAGAGCACGCCAATGGGATTAGGATGGGCACGCCAATGGGATTTGTGCGACAATCTAGATTAAAATTTAGCTTATAAATATCTCCATAAACAATATATATATGTTTTATTTTTTATTTTCTCTTTATTTTAATGTAGTAGCTTTGATATCATCGCGCATGTGTATCTCCCCCTCTCTCCTTGCCATTTTCTCATTCCCATTCATCTCTCCTCATTTGAAATTTCACTTTAGATTCTAATTTCTATCTTAATTTTAAAATAAACTGAAAATTATCATTCATACTCACCTCCACATGCTCTATTCTCACTCAAGCATATTTGCTCGTTCTCATCTTTCTTTTGAACCCCTAACCTCATTACATCAACCCCCTATGGATTCGACCCTTGCTTACTCTATATTAAGGAATTATAATTTTATAATATGAAATTGACATACAATAACAAATAAAAACACATGTGATCGAGTTCATCATAGGCCACATAATATTTATCACCTTAAAGATATATGCTCTATGTGACGTAACGGCCCTATAATGGGTTGACCCTATTGATAGATATAGTGAGGCCTACAAACCAATCATACTTTCTTGTATCTTATTTATGTTTGATGAAATACATTTTATTTATTTATTTACTTGTATGATGTTTATAATAAAATTTAGAAGCATATGCAATTACTAAGTAAATTACGATGATATCATAATATATTGATAACTAGTATTTAAACATATGTTATACATATTTTTAATTTAAGAATAATATTTAATTTTCTAAAAAAGTATAGTATTTTTTGATTTGTTTTTTATGATAAGTATGATAAATATTGTGGCCATTAGTATGTTCTTTGAAGAAAGAGTTTGCTGAATTGATCTGTATGAATCCTTGAATAGTGTTATGCTTAACTATCAATCAGGTTGATTCATGTCACAATTGTGTATATGGTCTTTTGATTTGAGATACCAAATACAATTTTTTGATAGATAATCATATTTTGATTATAACCTATAAATCCCAAGTCAAAAGATCTCCAAAACGTCATATATTGGATATGACATAATGTCCTCAAAGGTGATTATATGGTCAAGATGAGATTATCTGCCCTTGGTATTTAAGGAGATTGACTCAAGGAACGAGATGCAATAGAATTCTTGACTAAGATAGTGGAAATATCAAAGAAAGTGTTTTCTATGATTTCATCAATATATAAGTAAGAGCATGAGTGAATGATTAGGGTTAACAGTTGACCACATCCTAAGTTATTCATGATTCTCGTGCATATGAAGGATTACATGTTCAAGGTAACCGATGACAAGAAGAGCTTTCAACTGAGCCGCAGACCCGGCGTGACTGATTTCATATGAGGGTTCTTATACACTCCATATCTCTTAGGGCGTGTGATGTAGCTTCACTCTCTCAACTCGACTTGATGATTGAGTTAAATTGATCCTTCATTAATAAATATATTTATTGATATAAATAATTAATAAGATTAACCAACAAGCGTCATTACGTGTACAGAGTTATTGACTAGAGAGATATATGGACATAGAGGGTCACACATATGAGGTCTATAGACATTGGTAAATATATATATAGTTATGATGATTTTTGTAAAATATTCATATACTGAATGTCTATAAATAGGGAAGAATGATCACAACTCAAGGTGTTGATACAAGCTTTGTGAAAAATCTCACCTTTTTTTTCTCTCTCTCTTAATAAAGAGCGTTAAAGAGGAGATCTAATTGTCCAAGGATCGTGTGGATACTACTGGAGGTTAGACATTTGAACAACTTCAAGAACTCCTTCGATGGAACCTATAAGTATGGATTCTAATTTTATACTAGATGATAGTATCATTGGTTTTTAGCGCCTTAGTGTTTCAAATGTTTGATTCAATGTATTTTGCATCGTTTGATGTTTTGATAAAATTTTGAAAGCCTATTGATCATTACATCCCAAAACCTATTGGGTCATATTCTAATAATCTTAGTGATCATTCCAATAGTCGCCCTCTAGCTAGAGCTTAGATATGCCCAAATTCTCATAAAGATTGTCATTCCAAGTCATTGAGATGGCAAAAGTAAAATGTCTAGAAGACTTGCTGCTGTGAAGCACATGAGCCTCACCATCTCTAGAGAGACCAAGTGGAGTCAAGTTTGAGGTAGGACCACATGATAGTGAAAAGATGACTTTATGGTGGCAAGATTGCTTGATGACTGCTAGGCCGCACAAGAGCATTGATAGTAGTGGACGGAGGCATTGGTAGCAGCTCTCACAAAGGCTTTGGTATGGGCATGAATGTAGGCTTTGATAGGGGCACACATGAAGGCATTTCCAAGAGGCGTATGGAAGTAGTGGCAAGGGCGCACCCAACGCTTTAGGTAGAGACTTGCTTAAGCTCTAGCCAGGAAGCTCAAAGGCGCTGCTAAGCCCACAAGCTAAGTAGCAACAAGACACACAATAGTGGATAGTGCATTGGGGGTCATACCATCAAGGGGAGATGTTAGGGCACAATGAAAGGCGATGAGGAGATTGCCTTAGAAAGTTATAGGGAGAGTGGTGGTGATGCAGACAAAAAAAAAACATGATAGAGAAACATGTATTGTTGAAGAAAAATGATGGAGTCTCCCCCTTCACTCTATTGATGATGAAAGATGAAAATGATAGTGATGATGGCGGTGGCTTCAGTAGATAAAGAGAAAAGAAGTAAAGGTGAAGCCAAAAGTGGCCTAAGTGATCTCCCCCCTCTCTATGACAAGGAGACGACAACATAGTATCATTTTTTTATTTGTCCCCTCTTTTGTTTCCTTTTTTCCTCATTTTATACTTTTTTGTCATTTTACTCAGAATTTGATGTTTTTGTCATTTTCCATTTTTATAAAAAATGGGCTATTGATAACATGCAAATTGTACATAAAAAATATATGATTATTAATACAAATTAAGACATAAAAAATTCCATTTTAATGCATGTTATCATATTTTTGAGTGTTTATCTATCATTATATGAAAATAAGTTATAATCTCAAAATACACTAATTTAGGGATAATTATGATAAAATAAAGAGAAATATTTTAAGATTAGACTATCCCCATTTTTTATTTGAGATTATAATTAGGTTTTAATGATAAATAATAAGAGAAATAACTTTCTATACACATTGATTTTTCTAAGTTTTAAATTCTAAAAAAATGAGTGTATTTTTGAAATAAAAATTTATTATCTTGTTATTTATTAAATTTGACTCTTTAGAATGATAGATAATTTAATTTTTGATCTAAAGAAATAAATTTAGATTAATTTAAAGGTGTGTTTTAAAAGATATGATTTTTTTAATTTTTAAGGATTTTTCTAGAATTTTTTTGAAATTTTCTAAATTTAATTAAATTTATTTTGAATTAAATACATTGTAAAATATTATTTTATCACATGCTGATGTGGCACATGATGTGGTGTGAGCGAAAAGGAGCGTCGCCATGTGGCAGCGTATGAACGTGACATATGGCGCACAATGTATGTGCACGCGAGTGTGCAGGTGCATTTGCATGCGTGTGCGCACTGATGCATGTGTGTGCGCATGTGTGTATTTAGTGAGATAAGCACTCTTTTCAGAGTTTATGCTATCTCACTAAGTATACATACCTTACATACTCGTCGGAATTCTTAATTTATGCTATGTGGGACTATGTTTTTGTTTTAACATGTGCAAGTAACATGGCATCGCCTGGAGTGTCCGATTCATGCGTGAAATAAATGCCGTCGATCTTCACTTAATTCAGGGGGAGGTATGTGGCGCATTATGTTTCTTCGGTGAATCAGTTTTAAAACAATTTAATCTCAACCGTTCATCTGAGGAGTTTCAACGGTTGAGATTAAAACCGACGAAACGCATCCGGAGCGTTAGATCAAGATCAGACGGATGACGTTTTAGGCATTACTTCTTAGTGTGCGACGTGCCGAGATCTCGACGGTCCATCTCCAATCCAATAGACGTGATTTAAGCGTAACGATTCACATATATGCGTTTCATTAGAGCCGTTGATCGAATATGAAAAGCTCAATCTCACGATTACACCCAATTTGCCTTATAAATTGAGATGTTCTTCGACGATGTAAAATATGATTAGATCTGAGGTCAATAACTTTCCGAAAGAGAAGAAAGAGAAAGAGAATTCCCAAGAGAGAAAGAGAAGAATGTAGAGAATTCTCGCAAGGCTTGCATGGGCCCCTTTAGTTGTGACCATTCTCCCCCTATTTATAGACATTCGGTATGAGGTTTTTTCATAAAAACCCTCATAACTATCTCTATATCCACCAACATCCATAAACCTTATGCGTGTGACCCTCTAGGTCCATATATCTCACTAGTTAATAACTCTATAGACCAAATAACACCTTATTAGTCAACCTTAATTAATTATCCACATCCATATATATATATATATATATATATATATTAATTAATCAAGAATTGATTTAACCCAATCGATAAGTTGAGTTGCTAGCCCGTTGGGTGCCAAGCTACACCACGTACACTAGGAGATCTGGAGTATGTAAGAACTCACTTATGGAACCTTCTCGTCATCGATTACCATGTATGTATAATCCTTCATCCACATTAGACTCATGAATGACCTAGGGTATGGTCAACTGTCAAACCCTAATCTGTCACTCAAGTTAGTACGATGCATGTAGAAATCATCGGGAACTCCTTCTCTGATATTTCTATTACCTTGGCCAAGGATTTCATTGCATCTCATTCCTTTGAGTCAATCTCCTCAAATACCGAGGGTGGATGATCCCACCTCGATCACACAATCATCTTTGTGGACTTCATGTTGTATCCAATATATGACATTTTAGATATCCCGTGACTAGGGATTAGTAAGTCATAATCAAAACACGATTATCCATCCATAAGATGTCTTTGGTGTCTCAAGTCAAAGGACCACATACACAACCATGACATGAATCAACCTGATTGACAGTTAGGTATAATACCATTCAGGGATTCATACGGATCAATTCAGTAAACTCTTTCTCCAAAGAGCACCCACTATCTATCCTTAATGTCTCCACACCGATGGCTATAGGATTAGCCATACTCATCATATGAGATGGATTAGATAGTGCTATTCTTTCAAGATAATTCGATGTCCTTCTCGAATATCCCACGAATAGGAATGTTTAGAACATATGTTTAAAGACTAGTGATCACTATATTATGATCTCATCATAATTCACTTAGTCATTGCACATGCTCATGGACTTAGTTACAAATATCATACAAGAATGCCAATGAATAAATTTCATTTCAATGAACATAAATAAGATACATGAAAGTGTGATTGGCTTATAGGCCACATAATATCCATCAGTTATAACCACTCATGGATTGCTCTTATTTAGCCCTATTAAACTCTTGAACACACCATCCCTTCTACCATCTCATAACTTGATGTTTGTAGACTATTAGTGCATCAAAAAGAATTTATTTTAGATGAATTTTGGCCTTTTTATTTTCAAGAACTATACAAGAGGAAGAGTAGCAAGATCCTCCAAAATAGAAGGTTTAAAAGGCATAATGGGCTGTCCAAAGCAAGAAAATGTGAGCCTAGCTGAAGGGAAGACTCGGGAGAATTAAAGTGGGAAAAATCTCTCTCTTGGGGGTCTCTTCTTCTTCTTCCTCGGGCATTCTCTCTCTTAGGTTTTTTTTTCGTTTAGGAATGTTGCTCGCCGGCGTTATCTTCTGGTGTAAGAATGTAGTACATATAAAGAATTTATCTGGGCATATCTCATTCCCCGCTCTCGCCTCTACCTCCCCTCATCTCTAACTCTCTTCTGTTTTTTTCTCGTTTTGCGATATCTATCTCAGAATTTCTCTATATTTCTCTCTATCGATTTCCTTTTCTTTTTCTTACTAACTCTCGCCTTTCTCCTTCATTGTTTCCCAAATCTTCATTCTCTTTTCACCCTTCTCGTTCTCGAGCGTTATATCTCTCTCTATCGCGACCTTCTCTCCAGCCTCACTCCCAATCTCTCTGATACCACTCTCTATTTCTCTTTTTCACGATCTCTCTTTCTCCACCTCTCTCTAAAATTCCTATGATCTTACTCTTGCACCGTCTCACCCAATTTCTCTCTTAATTTCCATAGTTTACACCTAAACCCCTCCTTTCCGCTCTTTCGCAACCCTTCCCTCACTAGCCAGTCTCTCCATAATCACCTCTTTTCTTCTTTAGTAATCTCCTCTTTCCTCTTCAAATTCCCTCTCACTTTCTTTCCCTTGGAGCTTCTCCGGATCTCTACCCTCCTAATCTCCGAATCTCTTCTCACATCTTCTCTCTTTTCCTCGTCTTTTTCGATTCTCATCTTTTCGCACTTCCGCCTCTTCCGATTCTTGTCATTCCATCTTGCTCTCTCTTTTCCTCGAGTCTTCCTCATTAGTCCTCGCTCTCTTTCTCACGCGTTCTCTTCATCTCTAAATTTCTACTTAAGTCTCTTCCGCTTCCTCTTACAGTTTCTTTTCCTCTCTTCGAAGCTCTGTCTCACTCTCTGCCTTTTGACCATCATACCCTTTACTCTAGTGCTCTAGTACGATTTCATTTCCATCTCCGAATCCTCCCTCTCTTTGACTTCTTTCTTACCTTTCTCAATCATTCTCTTCGACTCATTACCTCTCCCTATTTGTTCCCCTATGTTTGCTCCTCTCTAACTAACTGATTCCTCTATTTCTCTCTCTCTTTTCTCGCCCTAAAGTCCCTATGGATTGACCTAGAAAGCTATATCCCTTTTATTATCTCCATCTGGATTGAGTTTTCTTGAGTATAAATAGTAAATTTGTCGGGCTAGGTGACAAATCGAGACCGCAAGGTCATTGAAAACACGCGATCAAGAATCAAAACAATTACCAAACTCACCAATTTAAAGAAATTAAAATGAATTGAGGGGTATAGTGGTGAATAAGGGTTGAATCCACAGAGAAGTAGGGTAATTTCTGATGATCTTTTTGAATTTGATCAAATTGGATGATGAAATGTTGATATAAATTAGGGGTTTTGATATTTTTGGAAAGAGGACTCAAAGACTAATCCACGTAATAAAAATTTACTGAATTTGGATCAAGATTATTGGAGAAATCATTGAATGAACATGAGAGAAATTTCTTAAAAATAAAATCGCAAAAAACTAAAATTGAAATTGACTCAAATTAGGATTCAAAAATAAAGTTTAAAGCTATACGAAGGAAGATTAGGATAAAATACGATCCCTAACCCAAGATTGCGCTCGAATTGATCCAATTAGTCGCTAGAATCAAGGCTTTTCATACCGAACTAGAAAACACAATCGTTGATGTTCAAGCGTTGATTTCTTCCTCTTCTCTCAACGAAATCTCACTTTCAAACACTCCATGGACGTGGAAATGAGTCGAGAAGCAATTGGAAGCAAGAGATTCCAAGGATTTGGTGTCTAAACAGTTCGATTTACTCGAATTGCCCTCGAATGCTTTACAATGTCGAAGAACATCTCAATTTATAAGACAAATTGGGCATAACCGTCCGATCGGCATTTAATCATCGATCAATAGCTCTAATGAAATGCACGGATGCGAATTGTTACGATTAAGTCATGGTCGTTGGATCGCAGATGAAACGCCGAGATGATGCCACGTCACGCACGTTATAGACAACACATCAAAACACTCGCCGATGGATCTTGATCGGACGCTCAAATGCGTTTCCATCAGTTTTAATCTTAGCCGTTATAACTCCTCTGATCAACAGCTGAGATTAAATCATTTAAAAAATGATTTGCCGTCAAATCAGATTGCGCCACGGATCCCCGCCTTTAAGTGACAATCAACGGTTCTAGTTAACCCCGCGATCGGATGCTCCAGATTGCGCCACATCACCTGCGCACGTATTAAATCAATTTTTAAGTTAATAAATCGATTTTAAATTCAGAAAAAATCAGAAAAAATACGAAAAAAATCCCTAAAAATTAGAAAATTCATAACTTTGAAAATATAACTCCAAATTAATCCAAATTTATTTCATTCTATCAGAAATTAAAGTATCTATCATTCTAAAAAATAAATAAATCAAATTTAATAAATAACAAGAGAATAAATTTCTATTTAAAAAATACACTCATTTCTGTAAGATTCTAAAACTTAGAAAATTATATGAGTGTATATAAAATGATTTCTCTCATTATTTAACTTTAAAAACTAATTATAATCTCAAGTAAAGATTAGTTGTGAAATTATTTATCTTTAATTCATCATAATTAATCTTAAATTAATGTATTTTGAGATTATAATGATTTTTTCATAGAATGATAGATAAACACTCAAAATATGATAACATGCATTCGAATGGAATCTTTTATGCCTTAATATGCATAAATAATTGTGTATTATGATGTCTAATTAGCATGTTATCACTAGGATGAACAAACGACTTTGGGCTCAACACCCCCAATCCGCAAACAAGAACACCTATTATACGTCTTTGACTCCTAACTAACTATATCTAAAATGACTAACTTGGCCATCATCGTAATAGAATGTGAATTGAATATCTTTATTTTACTCTTTATTCTTTTCTTTGACACTCCCCCTCAAGCTAAATAAGGAGATTTTTCTGTTTTAGCTTGCT